>CM053783.1:885998291-886510791 GCA_028749045.1 Cupressus sempervirens
AGCTAGTAAGAAGGCCTTATGGAATAAAATAAGTACTTATATAAAAAATCATAACACATATCAAAATTCAACACATTCATAGGGAAGGAAATAGAAAAACAGATAAGCTAGCTAATATAGGAGCAAATGGCCATGAGCTGCTAGCCAAGAACATGAATGACCCATAGTATGGCATTCCCTAGTAATTTATTACGGATATATTCGATAGGTCTTATATGTTTAGAGTATTCATAGTCAGCATTTGTTCCTAGGAAGCTTTCTATTGAGGATCCAATTTTCATTAGGGTGTGCAGATTTATGATTTCGACTGGAATTTTTTTTTATTTCTATTCATGTTGGTTTTGTTAAATTTTTTAAATGATCTTCATTTACATTCAAACTCCATTTGTTAAAAAATTATGCAATACCCCTTATGAAAATAGAAAGGTCCAGATAGAAGACAATTTCTAATATCTAAAGATTTGTAGTGCACATAAGTTAATTTGTTAGATATGATAGTTATACTTCCCTATTCCCTGTAGAAGTGATATATCCATTTGTGGAGATTGATGTATTTTCCTTTTGATCCATTCTAAAAAGTGAAGATGCCTAATTTTTCATACTTATCCCATCTACTTTCTGAATGAGGATTATTGATTATTACAGTGTCAAAGGTCATAGGATCCTTCCTAAAGGAAATAGGAATAGATCTCTAGTTAGACTCTTGAGTTTTGAATAGGAGTGACCTAGGGTTAAGCTAAGAGGGAAAGACTTTGGTTTTGAGGAAATCTTCTAATTTAGGGTTAGGGGCTAATGGGGTGTTATTTGTTTCCAAAATTTTCTTCGGGGGAAGAACCTGTGGGACTATGCAAGCTCAATTTTGGTTGAAATAGATGGATTGTAGGGTAGGATGGCTATTTTGATCTCTCTTTTGCTCTAATTTTTAGCATATCTAATTGGGGAGATCTTCTTGGTTTCTGTATTCCTGTATCACTCCTTTTTTTTTTGGGCTAAGACCCAATCACCTTGTTTTTCTTGGTCTTCCTTAATGCATTCAAAGGGATTTGGGGGTTTCGATTGCACAATCCACTTTATTTTATTTCTTGCTTCATTCTATTTCTCTTCTCTAGTTTCTCTTTCCACGTACTTTGTTAATACAATGAATTTTTGCTAGTGGATTTGAGCTTCACGGATCTATGTTTGTGCGTGGTTATGGCAATTTAGGCTCTTTCTTCCATGCATCGTTCTAGTAGTTCTACTAGTATCCTAAAGGAGTTGTTTGTTGATAGGGAAACTACATATTTAGTTTTTGCAAAGTAATTTCCATTCTGCTTTTTCATTTTCAGATTAATTCTTCCCTACCTTTTTTGTAGGTAAGTTTGATTGCAGCACCATTTTCAAATTTCTATCTAAATTTTGACATAGAACTCCCATTATTTCAATTTAACAATTACTAGTAAAATATTATAGATATTTATTTATTACATTTTATTTATAATTTATATAAATATATAAATATGTGTTTATTATTCAATTAAAATAATACATAGTTATCTTTTCTTCATTAAAATTACTTCTTTTATTAAAATGGACTAGCTTTATTTACTGGTTACACTTAATATTTCTTTAACATTTTAAAATATATTCATTCATCTTTTTTCTTTTTTTTAAAATGAATTTTGAACCCTATATTCTAATATCTTGTGAGCATAACACTTTATCATTATTATTTTATTATCAAAAGCCATCAAATATTTGAACCAATTCTTCACCTCTGTCACTCCAACAGCAGAAGCCATACACATTGACATGAAGAAAATGAAATTCATTTGGCTGGATGTATGTGCATTTATGTAAGGTTTGTGTTATTTTGATTCCACTTAGGCATTGCATATTGCATGGTAGTAAGGGACTTATGTTTGAAAGATAGCTCTTGTTTATTAAGGGTTTCAATTACAAGTTATTGATTTAGGGTTAGGGGCTAATGGGGTGTTATTTTCTTTTGAAATTATATTTGGGAGGAGAACCTTTGGGAATCTTTACTAAGTACATAAACTCTAGTGAAAGAAAAAGGTATGTCTTTTTGGCATCTTTAGTTGTTCCATATTATTTTCTTTGAGTAGGACATGATTAGACAGACAAGAAGCTTCCCTCAACAATGGAAAGCAGCAAAAGGAAGGGCAGAAAGCAAAAGAAGAAGATGAGGGAGACATTCAATTGTTACATATATAGGGTTCTCAAGTAGGTCCATCTAGATTTGGGTATTTCTATAAAGGCCATTGGAATTGTGGATTGTTTTGTCAATGACATCTTTGATAAGTTGGTTGGTGAAGCCATCAAACTCTTCGCTCACAGCAAGAAGACCACAATCACTGCCAAAGAAATCGAAACATCTGGGAAACTCATGCTCCCCAGAGAACTTGCAAAGCATTCCATTTTTGAAGATGTAAAGGTTGTTACTAGATTTATCACCGAATAATAATACTTCCACTTCAACTTCTTTGTGTTTAAGATGTTTAGGGTGCTACCAAATCTAGCACTGAATAATCCAACATTTTATGTGTTCAAGGATGATTAGGGTTTTTGTATCGAGGATGTTTAGGGTTTTATCTTAAGCAAATGGAACTCCATCTGACAATGATGGTGATGGTTTGATAGAAATGGTTGATACATTTGTACTAAGTTTTATTGAATAAATGTCTTCATCCTTATTATTTATCAATTAGTGTTTTTGTGTTAATGATGTTTGGTAAATAATTCAATGTTTTCATGTTAAAGATGTTTTGGTTTTTTGTTCTTAAGGATGTTTAGGGTTTTCTATTAAACAAACAAAATTCCATTTGATGAAAACATTCAAGTCCTAAAAAAAATAGCTGAAACGAATTCACAAGGTTTCTCTTTTAAATCAACACAATCTTTTCAAAAGCATATGATTGTGGGAACTTCTTTTGATGTCAATAGATATATTTGTGACACTGATATTGATGTCATCTATATGATTTGAAAGCTCATTATTTTGTATGATTTGATATCCAACGTTAATTTCATTTGGTGATATTGTTATGTTCTTAATACTTAACCATTTTCCTATTGATGGGATCATTGTATTTGGTGAGCTAAATCTTCCAAATGATTTAGTTTTGAATATTAGTATTATTTGAATCGGTGAATTTTTTATGTTAAATCCTAAGCATGGTTTGAATTTCAATGCATATTATATGCATTTTATCTGGGCATTGTTGAATCATCGTGTTTTGAAAATCAAATATTTAGCATCACTTTGATTATAAATGCAAATTTTATTTGCCTTGAAAAATATTAAATAATGCGAAGCTTTCCTATGCCTGAAATGATGAGAAAACTGATTTTTCTTTCATCTTTCTTCTGGCTGATAATATTACAAAAAGTGTCATGAAACTGTTACAAGTTCTTACAAATCTGAGATATTTCTCCTGAATTTGTATCCAGTAAATGTTCAAGGCAGGGTGGAAAATTATGGTCTTGTTGTTTTGTTTATGAAGGTTTTCAATATCATATGTTTATTTTTCCTAGATAGGAAGACACATGCTTTCTATTCACAATTATTTCTGGTGAAATGCTTTCACCACTCAGGTTTGGATTAAAAAGTTAAAAAGTTTGTTCCTAATAATTATATAATTATATAGGTAGTTGGATTTAACAATTAAAGAGATTCGGGAAAAAGTGCTCAATTCTTTTTATAGATATGTAGATGTCAAATGTTGGTTCTTTCCTTTGTTGCTAGATTATTAAACATTAAGGGAGGAGATTTTGTGGAGGGGGTTCGAAAATGTTAGAAATAATAAAATTGAAATGAACTAAACATAAAGAATTATAACTAGCTTCCCAAGATCAACACAAAAGAAGAGACAAGGATTAGTTTGCTCTGATACCATGTTAGAAATGGAAAAAGAAATATGTAAATAAGCAATACTAGGAAAGAATCTAAGTGAGTTAATGCATGAACAGATATTACCATAAGATAAGAGAGAGAAAGCTTCAAGATCCAACACCATGAGACAAGATATTTGAAAAGGAGAAAGCAAAGAAAACCCCTTGTGACATTATGAATGAGGCATGAAAAGCCTAAGAGGAGAGAGAGAGAGAGAGAGAGAGAGAGAGAGAGAGCAATCGCTCATACAATAATTGAGAAGAGGAAGAAACCTCATGAGAAATGAGAGAGGAGGGTCATCTCTTAAATAGAGATGAGAGAGAGGAGTTAGAATGTAACTCCCATGTCTATGAATGCCACCATTTGTAAGTGTGTGAGGCCAAGTGTGAGATTCCTCTTAAGGAAGAATAATCTAAATTACAAATTACAATAAATATTTGTCCTCACATATTCCACTAGAGGACAAAATATGATGTAGTGAAAAAAGGACAAAAAAGAAATATATTAGGATACCTTGGTTTATATCCTAATATATTATAACAATAAAGAAAGGAGGTCTAACCTTGGTTTATAAACACACCAAGGAAAGATTACAACTTCTAACAGAAAATCAATAGAAACTTGTTAGTCCCTATCGTAAGGCAGGAGACTAAAGTTATCAATTGCATGTTGAGGAATTAGTTTGCAAGTTGGAATTTTCCCTCTTCAAATAATCTCATCTTATGCTATAGTTTACAAAATATAATGATGTCATTAATATAAATTAATATTTTTATATTGGTTGCTGCTAATTTTTTTAGTGGTCTTTTCTTTTTTGGGTAGACATATTACCTAAAAAATTTAGGAAGGCAATTGTCATCTTGCAAGAAAGCTATGTGTCTCCTTGAACAAATCTCGAGACATGTAATGGCAGAAAAGATAAACACTTGTTGAATGAAGTTTTTTTGCATGTAATGAGGTGTTAACAAATCTTAAGACATGTAATGGTAGCAAAGATAAACACTTGTTGAATGAAGTTTGTTTGCATGTAATGAGGTGTATATCACTTCAATTGTTCCATACACAAACTCCTGTGAAAGAAAAAGTTAAAAATGGAAAAATATTTTTAAGAGTTTTACCTCTGGATGGATTTCCTTCACTTTTCATCTGTCAATCATCAGGTATGTCTTTTTGGCATCTTCAGCTGTTCCATATTATTTGCTTTTCTTTGTTCTTTTTGTGCACCAATCTGACAGATTTCAAAACCAAGAGTTGAATCTCTGCTTCTAGTTCCACATATTCCATGTTGCTGGAGTGGACATTGATTCAAAAGGGACTTCAATTTTTTGCTCTGCGAAGGTTTTTCCTAGGAATTATGCTGAGATGGAGCATAAATTTAAGGTTTATATTTACCCTAAGGGAGATCTGAACACATATTATCAAATTCCAAGAATGATGACTGGTAAATATTCGAGTGAGGATTTTTTTTCCAGAACATTCGAGAAAGCATCTTTCGCACAAACAATCCAGATGAGGCTCACCTATATTTTATTCCAATTTCTTGCCATAAAATGAGGAAAGTTCAGTGGCTTTGTTTATTTATAGTGAATTTGATACAATGTGAATGTATTTACTTTTCTTTCTACTTTCGTTTCTTTTTCTTGTTTATTACAGAGCTCATAAAATAGAAATAAAAGTAAAGAATATAACTTTAATAGAAGAATTTCAAATGAGCATAAGTTAAAATAATTTTACACACTCCTTGAGGCATGAATTAATAGGAAAAAGGAAGCATGAAAAATTCAGTCTCTAAGCGGGACTAATAATTACAAACATTACAAATGAGGGATTACATTGTAATCAAATCAATATTATAATGTGGGGGCAATAGTTTTAAATGAGATCAAAATAGAAATTGTAGTTGTTAGTTATATCAGTATTGTTGCAAGTGTGTAATATCGAACTTGAGATAACTATTCATGGCATCCATTTTAGGAATAATTTAGGAACATTCCAAGTTCATAGGTATAATCTTTAGTGGTAGAGGTAGATTAAATGCGAGAAAGAGATCATTTGAGGATCATTACATTGGTACTTATTAGTACAAAATTTTGTGTCAAAGAACTCAAATATATCTTGGCATACAATATTCAATACCTGCTTAACATTTATATATTATAAAAGGATGGTGCACAAGCTATATAAAAAAGCATTTCTCGTTGAATTGTAAGAAATTAGACTGATCCAAGAAGTTCCATATGGGGACATTACATATTGTATCTCGTAAAGTTAAGACACTTAAAATAGATAAAAAGATTGAGCATAAATTTTTAAAATAGAATCAATGCAGCCCATTATATCCATATGGTCATAACCAGAAACAACTCTAGCACATATGATTGTATGCAAATGATTTTTTTTTCTACCTTAATAGATGAAGTGTAAATGGAGTACAAATTGTAAGCTAAATTTACCAAGAAACACTAGTGTAGACTCCTATTTTTCTACTACCTCAACACTATTTAGCATTGAAATTTATACTGTACACATTCTCTCGAAAAAAAATAGAGTATTATATAATCTTGAATATAGTTATAATATAAAAACTATTTCTTTTTTACTGTTAAAAATTTCTTAGATCCATTTCTCATGAGTGAGAGAAATGAAAAACCAGACAGAGGGAAAATTAAGCTAAAAGTAGTAATGCTAAATGAGTTTAACTCGTAGCTAGCACATTTAAGAAACTAGAAGTAAAGATTCCACTTGTATTCAAGCAAACAAAATCTATAACTTTCTTTAGCAATCAAAGCTTGTTAGTGCTCAGGGGCATGCCACTGATCTCATACATTTTTATACTCCCCTAGCAAAGGCAAGGACTCGAGCTGCACGTAGCCCTAGTTCTATTTGTATTTGATTCACGTCTCTTTATTTAATAGAACCTTCCCCAAACAATGCACATCATCTTCATAATACATGTCTCCTAACATGGCACTTAATTGACTTGACTTAATAGTTAGAGTATTGCTAGAATATATGACATTGTAAACTTTGCAAGTGATTTTTGATCTTATTGTAATATTGCATAAACTTAAATTATACTGTTATATATTTTTGACCTCTTATATTGACACTATTATTGATAAATCTACATAACTTTTAAATGTATCAAAATTTCTTTCTACATTAGATCAAGTGTGTTTTTCTAGCATTAATGTTTCGACTCACACTTTGTGATCCATCATGAGGATGAGAGAGAAGGATAGAAAAGAAATAAAAATATGATGATGGAACATAGAGTGTGATCCAAAAAATTGATGTTAAAAAACACATACAATCTAATCCATAAAAAAAATTATGCTAGAAATGGATTGTGGAAATATGATATTATTAACTCTTAGATGTCTTTTCTTAAAAAAAAATTAGTGCTCTTCTAAGCAATGTGATGAAAACAAGTACTAAAAATACCATAATGAAGCTACTTATCTTGATGACATAGAAATAGAATGGCAATGAAGCTAGTAAGCTAAACAATCATGCAAATAATATGCCAAACAATGAAATAATACAAATGGATTAGGCTAGCAAACAATCAAGCAATGATAGTGGATTGGGTTTCTTTGAATGGCATTAATAAAATTTGTTAATAGTAATGAAGATTTTGTGGATCATAAGGTTAGACTTTGATCAAGACTCTTTCAAATCTTAATATCTAATGTGTTAAATATGTTGGGCATCGCAAAAACTAAAAGTTGGATTTTAGATGAAGGCTATTTGAAGCCTTCTTATGATTACCTTTGCACTATTGTTTTCCTTCTTTCCTTGTCAAACTATCTATGAATTAAGTGTTTTGTTACTATACACACACTTTTACCTTCAATTGATCTCCATAGAATACACATCCCTCCAAATGATCCAAAAGAATTCATAATTGCATACATAGTACTTCTAGGAGTTTACCTAAGCTCTAATGTAATAGTTTGACAACTTGCTTGAGTTATATCTACTATAGCATTTTTTTTTAATGGAAGATATAAAAAATTGTTTGTAAAAAAAACATTAACATGCACAATGAAATAAATTGCATTACTAATAATTGTCTCTTTCAAACAAAAATATTAGTAAAAATACACCCTCCATCTCAAAGTTATGGATGGTAGGCCACATAGATTCAAAAGGAATTTTTTAACAACAAACAATATTCCAACACAATAAAAGAATCCTTTTAAAAAAAAAAATCACTCTTATATATCTTGTTTTCTATCCATACTAGAGGACCTATTTTGTTTTTGTACTTGAATCTTAATAATTTGACCCTTAAATGTGATGGAGAAAAATAATGTAGCCTTACCTTCCACGAATATCTAATATTGGTACTTTGTTTACTCAATCAATTGGTTACTAAATTATTCCTTATTAAAAAAATGGTTTTAAAACCAATTCTATGGAAAATCAGTTGAAGAGCAATTTTCTTGGTGTCATCTCCAATGAACAATCTAGGTTTGTTATGGGAAGATCTATCATTGACATGGTAGTTACTATCCAAGAAACTGTCCACTATATATAATGTAGATTGTTGTTCCTCCCAAAAGTCATGGAAGCTTTTGGTCTTCATAGAAATGGTCCAATTATAAATGCATTTCCTCTTTGTGCTATTTTTCTCTCTTGAATGGTTCACTTGAGGGATTATTTCATATTTCTCATGGCCTTTTCCACACATACCCAATTTCACCCTTTCTTATTATATATATGGAAAAGGATTTCACCGCAGTATTGGGAAGATGAATACTTAAAAGGCAATACAAGAGGGGTGGATACTGTATGCTATGAAATCTATTATGCTAAGAACATCAAAAACTAGTCTAACATTCACAAACTAAATTAACTAGCAATACTTACAATTAGACAAAGGAGACATTGTAGAGGCAGGAAAACCAAGAGTGGTAAGCTCCTCGACTATAACCTTGGTATTTCGATGTGTCCAGTGATGAGAGATGTATGTTCAAATGTGCTCAAGCTTCAAGTAATGGGTTTGTAATCAAGCATGGAGATGGGTGAAGAATTCAACAATGGAGGTGTAGGTGGATTTTGACATGGTAAGGATGTAATGAATATGTTGTGGTGGCTAATGGAGCATTATAAGTTTGCATTAAAAGTGGATATATTGTGAGAGGGGAAGGGTCCACTTTATACGCTAAGGGTTATTGAGATAGAGGGCCAAGATGCAAGGATGGAGGAAGGATGAAGGAGGGCTAGGATGCAAGGAAGGGGGAGCACATGGATTGTTCTTCTTCAAAGGCCTAGCCTTGTGACAAGTGTCACAAGGGGATTAGATGGTCAAAGTGGAGGGTCAAAGGGAGTTATGAGGGTGGAGTGTGGAAGAAGGATATAAGAGGCATTTAAGGGTCATTAAGGCATGTAAGAGCCATTAATGCTCTTGGATAGGAATGTAAGAGGATAGGGGAGGACTTTGACTTTGTCTTGGGTTAGAAAGTCTCAACCCATGTTTAAAGTTGTGCACATTTTTGAGAGGGGGATTAGACATTAGCTTAGGAGGAGATTACGAGGAAAGTGGCTTAGAATTAGTGAGCTAGGTTAATTAGCTAGCTAAGTGAGGTTAGCATGGGTGAATGAGTTGGCTTTGGGTAAGGATAGAGTTTAGGGATGCTTAGGGTTTAGGAATTGATTTATTGAATGATTTATTTAATAAAAGGGGGATGTGAGATTAAATTAAATAGATTTATGCATTTATTTAATTTAATAGAGGAATAGAGGTTTAATTGATAAATTAATTTTGGGTTCTCATTTGATTTTATCAAATGGACAATAGTTAATTAAATTAACTAATTAACTAGGGGATGATGATTAATTAATTAAATAATTAATATTTAATCAATAATGTCCTAGAAGATGACTAAATAAGGTTACTTAGTGATGTAATCAAATTTAGGTGTCTACATTTTGCCCCTCTTTGAGATACTGTTGGGACAACACTATTTCAAAAAACTTCAAATGTAAATGACACAAAGAAGATTTTCATGACAACAAGGTTACCCCAGTCTTGAGTAGAAGAGGAGATAATGGACAGTGTGATGCCCACTTAAGAAGACAATGGGGAAAGAAGTTGATGCTTGGTGACTCCTTGAAAAGGTACAACAAACTAGGGTGAGTAGGAGGATGTAGAAGGACAAAGAAATTGTTAAAATGGCAATAAAATTGCAAAAAAAATAGGGCTAGAGGAAAAGGGGGTTGTTGGAGGGATCAGAGAGGGAAGTAGCACACCACAGGTGGCCTATAAGAGGGTCCAGGAGGGCCATAAATGATTATCTACTCTCATATTAACAATGACATATTGTGATTTTTGAGGTCTGAGTTGGAGGGTGTAATGGCTATGTAGGGATGACAAGAGCATCAGGAAGACGTGGTATGAGGAGTACAAGCACAACGAACACCAGGCCAATTGGTAGGTGCTAAAACTTTTTTCTTGTGATTTTTTTTTTCATTTGATAGTGTTCCCAAAGTTTTGATAACACATTCCCACAGGCACAGATTCAGTGGGATTGTGCTAGGGATCAACAAGATAGTGATCCCACAAAATGGCTGAGGGAAAAGAAAAAAATGAGGGGCAGAAGCCATTTTCATGGGAAAGTGAATCTGGTTTACACCTCTTGCAGAAACTTGAAAACCTAAATGCTAAAATACTGAAATGAAAGCTATCGAGGATCAAACACCTATGCCACAGTTACAACACAATGTGAAGTTGATTTTAGATATATATAATTAAAAAAAATTAAAATGGCATAAATCATTCCCAATTCTATGTTCACAACTCAAATGCTCTCCCATAGCTTGAGCTAAAACCCTCATTACTACATCTAAAATTAAGGAATAAAATATAATTATGTGCCCAACAAAGAATTGAAATGTAATATTTTTTATTCCGCTTAGTTCTATGTCAATAAATTCAAGAAATTCTACTACCATGCAAATTAACTTACATTGATTCCGAAGTTTAGGCTCTAACAATAGTTGAAAGGTAAATTGTTGTAAAAGAATGTGCTAAAAACAAGAAAGAGTACATATTTAGAATGAACATAGATATTGGCAACAATGAAGAAACATATAATCCTTTTAAACATAATCAGAATTATGTCAGAGATGAACTCAAGAAATTGAGCAATATAGGAGGTGCTCAACTAGATATTCTAGCCATCTTGGGTGATTTGGAGAGAGGCTTCTGTAAGGGAATAAGCCTCATGAGTTAACATAAAATGTCTTAAAATAGTTAAGTACTACCTAACTATGTCCAAGGTGTTTGCACACAAGAGGCATACTCTGTGTACCAAGTTGCTTACATACCCATATCCACGAGATCAAGACCCTTGAACTAATCACTCTAATGAATATGTAGTTCTAGTTTCTAATTGTTTTGATGTAGTTGTATTCCTATAACCACTATTGAGCTTTACTCACCTAATGCATCTCTTATCCATTATACACCCACTCGGGTGAATCAGGTAGTTTTCTATAATTACAATACTATAATACCCTAGTGCAACCTTTGTGTTGTAGTTTACAATTAATGTAAGGTTAACCTATATAAGTCCTAACTCACTCATTATATAGTTCAAGTAAAATAAACATATGAAAAATGAGAGAGAGAAAGAGGAATCTACATACCAATAGGCATTGCCATTGCATTTGTGGTCATGCTACTTGTTGAGTGATTTTTATTGTTTTTCTGTTGTGCCAAGATCTCTCTACTTATATACATACATACATACATACTATTAGCATGAATGCTGATGGTACTACTTTGGGGGAGTATCCTAAGCTTTGGAGAACATTGGCATGTTGCATTCATGACTATGTTTTTTATTGATGACAACATAGTATGGTTTTTGTAGAGACTGGAAGAATAACAATCATAGATCTTATGTTACGTAGTAATTGAGTAAGGGTTAAGTGATGCATAGTTAAGGACATGTTCCTGAGAGTGTTATGATGACATGGTTAAGAGGATGAAGTATGAGTCAAAGATGTACAACAATCATGTTTGAATTACTATGAGTAGTATAGAAATTGAGCATTTTTTTGTTAGTTTATGATGTTTGCATTATTTCTTTTAGCCAAGATATAATGAGATGATGCATAGTCAACCAATGATAGAGGACAGTCAGGTGATGATGTTAGCAAGTGCACAAACCTGGAGTCGTATGTGTAAAGTTTCGTAATAGATTGTGAGCCAGCAATGTTATTATAATTGTAATTAATTATATATCTTATTTTAATTAATTGGGAAAGCCTGAAGTCTGACTCAAGGAATTATTATGAATATATCGTATAAAGGAAATATATTTTCCTTATTTGGAAAAGTATATAGAAGTATTGTGAAAGTGTGAAGTGCGAAAAGGAGCAGAGTTTTGATTGAATGCATGTTTATGATAAAGGAAAATATCCTTCCTTTATATCAAATCCATAAAAAAATTCCTTGAGTTGGTTGACCTAGTCAGGCTTCCACTCCCACTATGCAAAAGAGATAATGTACGATCCACACATAGATAATCAAATCATAAAATAACCCTAGGCAAGGAATCCTGGTAGCCAAATCTACCTCAAGGGTAACACAAACTACTCAAGAAAAAGAAATAATCAAAATCAAAAGGACACTCATTCCAATACCAACATCACACAACAAGTCAATATCCATAATCGATCAGCTAAATATCTTAGTAATAAAGGATTGGACATCCTTCTACATTGACTCCATGACTAGATAGAATCATGTATTTTCCTAAGAATAACATACTAATTGCATTTTATTTGTCAACCCAAGAGCGTAAGATTGAGAGGGTGGATACAAAGTATATGCTATGATTCCTCTTTAAGTCATTACAACTACAATAGAAAAGGAATGTTGAAGGAAACTAAGCTAGGAACTTAAATAATATTTGCCTTAAAGCTTAGAGTAATGTTGTAAACAATAAATCTATTTAAACACCTATGCTACAAGAACAATTCAATGATTCTATTATCAATGGTTGTAGGAACAATAGAAGTCTACTTTGCAAGGAAACAAACTAAGAAAGGAAATCTATTCTAACAAAGCAATTCATTCACCAAGTGGGCCCCATGGACAAGTGAATAGAAAACAATCAAGTCTGAAGGTGGAAACTTGAAATCTATATTCTATTCATTCATAATAAGAGATTACATTTGAAAACAAGATTCTGTTATATTTCCTTCTAGTCAAAACCAAGAAAATATCAAAATCAATAATCAATAATCAATCCCCTTTTCAAGGTTACAATAGAAATTATTTAAATGAAAAGTTTAACAACTTCCTATTGCTACAAGCACTCCATCAATGAGGATCAATTATGGATTATAAAGTCTACAATAGAAATACTATTAACTACATCTTAACTCTCCCAACAATATAGTAGGTTGAGGAAGCTATCTTCATGCAGTGTCATAACAAAATTTGCAACATGATATGCTTACATTGTGGTTCATTAATCATTTGGGTGGCTTTGACTCAGCACTGAAATTTTGTCTTCAATATGTGCGGCAACAAACACCTGCAAAACATTAAACACAAAATCTTCCACATACATGCATTCATTTAATCATTAATGTTAGAAATGGTATAATGTTTAAATTATCATTCTTGCAAATCCTACGGCTACAAGAAGGAACCTACCCAACATAAAATGGATAAGGAAATATTTATTAGCATATAATATCCTTCATTAAACCATAAAAAATCATAGATTCAAGCAAATACAACATAATTGATCAATCTATACTTCAATCTCCATATCTTAACATATAGATAGCATATTCATAAAACACAAGTTCTTTTACTTAAATCATAGAGTCATAAATTGTTTTTTGCAAGATAACTGTTAAAAAACAAGATAAAAAATTCTCAAAATAATGACCTTTTAGAGGCTCATTAGTCCATATACCAAATACAATATCGTATCAAAATCAAGATAAAGTCGATGAGAGATATCCTCCTTAAGTCAAAAGCCACATGTCCAAGAACAATAGTTAACACATAGAAACCATCATCAATAAAAGTAAATCACCAATAATAAGAACATCCAACAATAAGTACACCACCAATGAAAATCTAACACTCATTAGTAAAAGTCAACAATCAACAATACATGACATCCAATCAATAAGTAACAACTCACAATAAATACACCATCAAAAGTAATATCCAACAAGTACACCACTAGAGGCAAATATAAAATAACCATGAAGGAGATTTAGGCTACATACTAGGGAGTGTTATCACATGGTCAAACAACTTGAGTTACCTTGGATTGATCTCTCACTAGACCCCAAACCCTCAAGCATTGAGTTACCCTGGACTAGTCACTCTAGACCCCAGACCCTCAATGTGACACATGCAAAACTAGAATACCCTCTCATGAAGATGAGGAAAATTAGTCAAACCTCTCACTAGGTATCACCCCATTCCCATCTTTAGCCTATACAAGCACTCAAGGCATGAGCAAGGAAAAATCTCTAACTTATATTTTTAATATGTGTCTAAATATTTTAAATTAAAGTGTTATCACTTGTTACACAACTTACAATGAGTTACCCTAGTAGCCACTTTGGGCCTCGACCCCCATTGCAAGCCACTCCCATAGACATGCACCTAGACTACTTTCCCAAAAATCACAAGCCACAATTGTGTCTTATACCACAAAAGTAATACTGATCAAATTTAGTTCCTTAACAAGCAACCCAAAAATAATATTGATTCTCAAAACCCAAGTTCTCATAAATGCTCAATAGCATAGAGTTCATAAAACATAAATCTCAATTCAAATCATAAAGTACATCATGACATCTAGTCAAATAATTATAAAAGAAATCTAAAAAATGCCTCTGGTGCACATCTTGACTTGTCTGACTAAACAACTCATAAAGAAAACTATCATGAAAATAAGCATCATAGTACTATGAATAGAATATAAGAAAACACGTAGCTTTCAGCCATATAATTTAATTTCATCATTTTCTTTTGTTTAGTCTGGGTCATAAGGATGTGTTTAAAAATAAATTAAGAATATACATTCACTCGGCTTGCATAGAAATACTCAACCACCATAGACTTGCTCGGCTCCTATAGAGCTCAACATATACAAGATTATATACAAGTCTAACAAATACAATACTCTACCCATATAGAGTGACTCGGTCACAGTGATAACCAACCAACTCTGCCTCTATATGACTAAGTGTTTGACACTAATAAACAATAAAAGTAGAGAGATCAATAGGTTGATGTGAGTATGAGTTTCTCTTCATACTTCTTGGGTTATAATTGTCACATCCCTTCAAACTTTCTAGTAAAGGTTTAAAAGTCAATAATATCATAAGTTCAAGCATATCCAATAGGGGCATCCAATAGGGGCCTTTTATTATTATCCAATAGATTGAAGATAATACCTTTAAATTTTATGTGACATCCTAACTTAGAATTTAGGATACATGGTTAATGTTAATCACTTAAGTAATGTCGCCAAACTTGGAAAACAAATCTCCACCCTCTCATCCTAAACATAATTGTCCAAATCTTTATCCCACTTTAGATACAAATACCATTTATGAGGTTTGCATACTATGCACTAGGAATGAAACTACCACTACATGCCTAGTTGGTTGTAAGATACCCCACCAATCAAGTTTCTTAAGATCTCCTGAGCAACATTTATTCCATCTTAAAGGAAAACAAGGGGAAACTTTCTTCCAAATTGAGAGGAATTGATAAGCCTTAGCTATATCATAACCACCTCATTCTTGATTTAATAATTAATTATTTAGCATATGAGAATATAATTTACACATTGGTTGGGGATTTTAGTTAGTTGAATTTATAACATTTTGTATCGATGCTTCTAGACACTTCTTTCTTCTATGATCACCTTTCTATTTATTTAAATTACTAATGGAAAACATTTTGGGTTCAAGTCTTTGTTGAGAAAACATCTTGAGATTTTTGTGTTCTTGTGCACTCATATCAAGATCAACCCTTTTAACTCCATAAACTTCAATTTTATTATATATTTATTATAGTTTTAATATAATGTATCATTTGAGTTTCAAAAATATAGCACTTCTCATTAATTGTCTTCTATGTGTTCTATATTATACTTTTAAATAAATAAGAAATGCCCAACAATGCTCAACAAATATTACATATATTTTGAATTTTGATAGATAAAATATGCTTGCTTCTTTGTCAAAAATAAATATTATTTATACAAACACAAAAATAATGAAAAAATAAAATAAATGATTATATGTATTACAAATATTAATAAATACATTTAATGCACTTATCTTAAATCTTATTTTTTATTTTACGTTTTTATTCTCTTTTAAACTTATTAAATTGGCAAAAGGTATTTAAAAAAAAAATCTTTATAAATTTTTTTTTTTTATAGTCCTTTTCTATTAATAATATAATATACTTATTACATATTCACAAAAAGAAATCCGAAGATGCATATTTTGAACTATTTTATTAAATAAAGATATTAAAAAATTACAAATTAGTGAACATGAGGCAATATGACACCAACTAAAACAAGAGCGGTTACCTTTTTTTTTTTATTACCAACCATCATCTTCATTATTTTAAATTTTACTTTTAAAATCGATAAACCAATTTAAATTTATCCCGTTTTAGGGTTGGAAATTTCTATCCACTTGCCAAAATTAAATTCTTCCCTTTGACTTTTTTGAATTTCAAGTCAGAAAGTCACTCCGGCTTACAAGAAGTGCGTCTTACGACACGAAAATATCGGTAAAACAAAAATATGAAAATAATAATATATTTATGAATATCAATCCCAAATTGATTATAATCATTATCTAATTTCAATATAATACAATATAATCATTATATAATTTTAATATAATACAATATCATTCTTTTAGATTCTATCCACCTAACTATGTTGTTTATCTCAAGGGCATTGAATTTGATGGCCGGCTGTTTTTTCACATTTTTACGGTATATAGTCTAAAATTGATCATATAGAATGACATATTATGTCAATATAGCACTTTAAATTATTATTAATAAATCGTAAAAATTTAGAAACTTGCTAATTTATGATATTAGTATGTAGTGTAATGTTTCTATATTGCTTATTATATATTTTTATTAACTTAGAATCTTTCCAAAGTAAACTATACAAACTTAAAATTTGTCACTTAATTTATGATTTTTGCACGAATTGTTAAATTATAATTATTTTTAATTTTATTTTTCTGTTCATTATTCAAAAAACTAAAAAAATGACAATCAATTTTTTTTTTATAGAACATAAAACAAAAGTCATTAAAATGATCAAACGTATGAAAATCATATGAGAGGTGGGGTTGACTGTCAAATTCCATTTGTGTCTCAAGCCAACTCGACACATTTTTTTACCATTTGATAGATATATTATTTTTCAAAAGATGCCAATTTAAAAAACCACAAAATTATGAGTTTGAGAATATTTTTATTTTTATTTTTATGAATAATCCCTTTTTCTATTAATTATAATATTATAGTTACATATTCACGAAAAAAGGGTCGAGGTATACATAGATCACCCCATGAGAGTTCACACGGAAACAATCAAAAAGTTTAAAACTATTCATAAAAATATATATATAAATTGCTCTAAGGCAGCTTGCAATGCCAGCTGATGGAGGTGGTGGATCATGGCGATCATCATAACCCCATACATCAGTGGGGTTGGTGGGTGGCTCAGGTGGAGCCCACCCATCTTCAACAACATCTTTTTCTTTTTCTTCTTCTCCCTCCATCCGGGGAGGCAAATTCGCCAGATTCAAGCAAGGGAATGACCATTTCGGGTCATAGTTGGAGGAAGGGCAACCAGAGGCAGCAAGAGCAATTGAGAACCATCTAAAGCCTCGCCATGAAGAGGTAGAAAAACGGTCCCCAAAACCACCACTAGTGGGCAATGGGGAGCTTGGGAGCCTAGCATTCAAGAGCAACAAGTAGAGGAACTATAGCCCCAATGACGACCGCGAGATGTAGTCCAGTAGGGCTACCATACACATTGTGTAGTCCCAATGACTGAGCAACTCTAGCAGGTGGGCCACCTCAAGGGCCACCTTGTTGGCTTGTTCTTGAATCTACATGATTACATTGTTACATATATAAGCTTTAGTGTACATAGAAACATTTATATCAAGAAAGATGTGAGTAAAAAGAACAACATTTCTATCCTTCCAAAGAGCGAGCAAAATCTCCATCCTAAAAGCATGCCAAATCTAGGTATACTTGATAAGAGTTTTGGGAGAATTGCCTAACAAAATCATGTGCCAAGAAAAAGGCTTCGGCCTAAAAGGCTTGAAAAAATCATGAATCTAGAGCCAATAATGTTTACCTTTGCAATAAAACCAAAAGACGTGCAGGAAAGACTCATGTTGCCCACAAAAGGGACAAAGAGGGTCAGGAATACCCAAGTGCTTGAGCTAAAGACCTAGGGACAATCCCTAAAACAAGACACACCAAGAAAAGTGTGCAATCTTTGGCCAGTGAATGCATTCCAAATAGTATTAAACCTATGTCTCCAATTCTACTGCAAAGACTGGAGGTTGCAATGTTGGTTGAGAGTATCAACCATAGGCAAATGTGGCACCAACCAAAGCTATCCCATCTTGGGCTTGTAATTGACAATAGGAGTACATAGATACCATTTCCAGTCCTTCCATCATGGCTTAGCTAGCTAGATATCCATCTTATGAAGCATATGAGAAGGCAAAGTCAAAACCAATACATCAAAAGTCTATCAATCTAGTCGAGTTAGACAATATTGGACTTCCATATCTTTCCAAGTTTTGAGACTCATAGAAACTCTAGAGAATAGATCTTTGGGAGTCTTAATGCCATGTTTAGAAAAACATAGTACACTGGCACCTTGCATTTTAGCTAGTGGAACTCCTTACACAAAAAACAAAGGAGACCACGAAATATTGTGTTGGTTCATAGACAACTCGTCCTTGAAACCATCACCTACCCAATGAAGCCAAGGCTTGATGGCTCCCAAGCTCTTCAGATGCTCTTAACAACAAAAGTGTCATAGATTTGCAATGGTTTTGGTGTGATGAGAAGGGTTTGAAACCCAATCCCCTTCCAAATAGGCCTATTGACTAGGAATCTAGAAGATATATAATGTCTAAGGAGAATTCTCTAGGCTTCATCTCAAGTGAGGGCACAATTGACCCATTTAGCACATAAGGAAATACCCTGCTTCTGAGTAGAAATAAGAACAAGGCCACCAAATACCTTGGGAAGACAACAATACTCCCAAGAAACTCTGTGAAATCTATGATGGTTGGATCCTTAAGCCCAAAGGAAATCTTTGAGAACCTTCTCTAGCTTCAGATAAGAGGCTTCAAAAGGGGCCCAACATGATGAATAGTAAACATGGGTAGCAACCAAAACCTTAGACAAAATCTTGAATTTACTAGCAAAATAAAGAGGCTTGGTGAGCTAGTAATCCAAGTTTTTGGAAATCTTGGCAAGCATAATATTCCGATGGACAACAACCGAAACTTGGAAGGCAAAAGGAATGCCCAAAAAGTGAAAGATCTTCCCATGTTGAATCCATTTCCAATTGTATTGAAGATGCCAAGGCAACATAGGAGGAAAAGACTGCCTATAGCATAATGTTTTATGCCATTGAATTGTAGAACTAGAAGCAAGAAAAAAGTATCAAGACACTGAAGAACATCCAAAAGAATTTCCCCATCCTCTAAGAGAGTGAGAAATGAGTCTTCAACACAGTGGTCATTAATTAGTAGGCAACTTAGATAGGAAAATGCCTTGAATATGGCCAGAGGAGATAGAATTGGCAAGAAAAGAAAATACCCAAAACCTTTAGTAGCCAAAACATATAAAGTTGGAGTGAGAGGACATCCATGGTGGATTGACTGAAAGAGACTAAATGCCTTAGATTGCCTACCATTGATGGTGATACAAGTGAAAGCATCTTAGAAGAGCACTTCAACTATTTAAAAAAAGATATGACCATATCCAAGAACCCAAAGCATCACAATAATGAAAGGTTGTTTGATGCAGTCATAAACCTCGGAAAGATCAATTTTGATAAAAATGGGTTTTCTACTTAGACCTACAAGCCCATTCCATACCTTCCTAAACAAAAATAATGTTAACAATATCAGATTTCCACAATTCATTTGAATGCAAATTGGTTTTTGGATTTGATTGTGTTTGTTTTTTTATCATCAACGTTTTGGATCATAGAGTGTGATCCAAAATGTTGATGATAAAAAAACAAACACAATCAAATCTAGAAAACAATGATGTTGTCAAAAATAATTTAGGATTTGATAAAATCCAATTTTCTTTGGGTGCACAATCAAAGGAAAAAGGTGGAAAATCTTGAGATCCAAGGCCTTAGCTATGATCTTATAGGAGACATTCAACAAGATAATGGGTCTCCAATTACAAATATCTTCCATATTGCACCTTAGGTATGAATTTGATATTTCCTTTGTTAATAATATTTCCGAGGGGTTTGGAATGAAAGGCTTCAAGGTAGACTTTGTGTAAATCTTGCACAATGGATTCCCAAAAAGATTAATAAAATGTGTAGGGGAAGCCATCACACCTAGGGGCCTTGTCATCCATCATAGAGAAAATGACTTCCTTGGGGACCCTAAGGGAATGTTAGGAACAATCTTGAAGAATGTTAGGAAGCTAAAAGAAAATATGAAAGCCTTCCTTAATTCTTTTAATCCCCACAGAGGTATGACAAGCTCTACGAGCTTGGAAGAATTATTTGGAAGCTTGGTATTCAACTTTAAGCTAGTGGAGATGAGCTTTGATCTAAGCACCCCTGACAGTATAATTGCTAGCAATCTGCTTTTGGTGGTGGATATTTGTAAGCCAAAGTTGCTGGTCTTAATCAAACAAATTCAAGGCCAAGGCCTCAAAAGATGCACACAAATATTTGGTGGTGATGTCATAGGACCATCTATGATACAAAGAAATTTGCCTGTTGTAGATGTAGAGAAATGTTTTTGTACGAGAAATAACATCATTCCACCATTGAATCCATCCAATGTGGGTGTGGGCCAAGATTCCAAATTCCAAATACATAAAATGTGAGCCATAGTGGGATTATGAATCAACAACGACATATTGAGGAACAATTGCATCTTACAAGGATGCCTTTGAGTTGTTTGCAAAGTAATAGTAAATAGGATGGGATAGTAGTATGAGAAAATCACATCATGCAAAGAAATGACAGGTAATTTCCTATCTTTAGAAAAGGATAAAAAATATTGTGTTGATATCATTGCACGATCAAGCCTCTTAAAACTCATGTTAGAACCAGCTCTAAAATTAGACCAAGTATGCCAAATCCCAATATGGTGGTGGTGATAAGCATTGGGATTAAAAGGCCTAATTTATTGTGCATGTAGTACTAGGTTTCTCTTTCCCCAAAAATCATTTTGTGACCAAGGAACTCAAAACACAAGCCCAAATTAGACCAGAGTGATTAGAATAACTGTATAGTATTCAATTCTATGTACAAGTACACTAGGAGTGCCTCAATATAAAGGCCTTTGAGATGCATCTAGAATGCCTTGGAATTAGCATCATGATAAGTCCAACAACCAAGCACATGTCCACTAGATATGGGTTGTACTCCATTAAGCATGGAAGTAAGTTTGATGATGAGAGGATAAGCCTACAAAGGTGAAAAGCACACATCAGTGTTGTAGACACCATGTGCTAAATTAGGAATGCAAAAAAATGTGTTGTCCACATGACAACTTAGTGAATGATGTCAACTCCTGTGTTGTAGACACCATGTGCTAAATTAGGAATGCAAAAAACTATTTTGTCTACATGACAACTCAGTGAATGATGTCAACTCCTGTGTTGTAGACACCATGTGCACAATTAGAGTTGCATACTTCTGTGTTGTCTACATGACAACTCAAGAAGGTGTGCAAACTCCTAAGTGTCTCATAAAGAGAAATAATAAAATAATGCAAAATAATAAAATAATGCACTAACCTAAGTAAACTTAAGTGTAAATAGTAAATACCTATTTATACCAACACCTTTGAAAAGGTAAAATCCCATCTTTTCCAGAGGTTAGATCAACCATATTGAAGTAACCACATTCTACCCAAGTGGCACACGATAGAGAGTCCTTCATTGAATGCCATAGCTATGATCTTTCAACAACAACATTTGGAGCATAAACATTAACTATACCAAAGCATTAATTATTGAAGGACAAAAAATTCCAAACAATTACTTACATGGGTCAGAACCATGAGAAATAATTAAAGAAATTAAATGAGATGAAAGTGGACTAACTACACCACCTCGATAGCTTCATGATGTGAAGTAAAAATTGTATTGTTTGGCCAAATAACTCAACAAGAAGCATTGAGCTAAAACCCTAATATTCTTACTTCCTTGAAACACAAAATATATAGGGAACCAAGCTAGCATCTAGTATATTGCACATAGTACTTGCAAGGAAGATCTATAAGACCCCAAACATTCCATGAGAGGAAACTCATGACAAAAGTTATTACATGTCATCTTTGTCCCCCAAAGTGGAGAAATTGTTGTGCAAGAAAGAAATGCTAGTGAAGTTATGGGAAGAATCTCTGTCGAAGCTTCTTCTCAGAACCACCATCACAATCTTTGCCATGCCCATCTAGGTTGCAAAATCATCATAAGGACTAAGAAGAAATTAAGGAAGCTTCTTGCGGAGTGCAGACCGAATTGGTTTGAGAGACACTTGCAAATGCCACTGTCCCTTATCCAATAAGGTGTGAAATGGTTGGAGGTTGAAGAGGCACCGCCAACATGACTGGAGCACTCATGGAAGTCACTAAAACAATCTCCAGTGAAATTTGGGTGGATGAAGATGTTGATTATTTAGAAGGAAAGGAAGTTTTACCCTTGTGAACAATGGTTTTCCATTCACCTTTTTTACCATTCTTAGTAGGCTTAGCCTACATGTCCTTGCTAGAAGATAATGTGTGAGGCACAACCAATGAGAAATATTTGTTCTTATTCTCAACTGATTGACATCAATAACAGGCATTAGGCAGGTTTAGATAAAGAACCTTCTAGGTCAATGTATGAGCCCCAACCTAGATGTCAACAATTTCTTTAAGGTCATGGGAAAGGTCAAGTTCAATGCAAACCCTCCTTTGAGGATGAGTGTTGAAAAAAAAAATTGGTTCCATGCACACTACCCTTCCAAGGGTATGTGCAATGACATGTATAAATGAACAATAGGGCATAGAGACTGGAGAACTCAACTTACATAGGGACCTTTAGTTTCTTATCATCTGAGACAAAAAATTCTTGAAACCAATGTTGGAAAATAAGCAATAAGTACCTAACTATCTAGGGCTAGCGATTATTAAATGTGTTAGTCTAGGAAAGGTTTTCAAACCAAAATAATAAAAAACCCATTTGTGAGGTTTTGAACACCTTCAAGCTAGAGCACATGAGGAGTCTAAGCATTGGCAACCCATTCTTTGAGCATACTTTCAAGATGGGTTGCACCCACAAAATATCCTATCAAAGTATGCTTATCTAACTAGTCATAAGCATTATCAAAATCTTGAATGTTAAGAACAATATCATGGGGGCCTTATGTCATGAAACACTTTTAGAACAAAACTTGTGAGGGCTTTTGTTCAGTGGAAGCACCACGAGCATATGTTGTAACAACTCCAACACTAGAATCAACTAGGTTAAAGTTTGTCAATGTAATAATAAAACCCCCCATGCTCCTACGATAAATGTTGAATGATAGGTGTAATAGACATAAATGGATTCAGAAGAAAAACCACACTACATGCAAAAACCCTAGTAGGGAAATTTCACCATGTTCTCTTGTTTTCATTTCTTCTTTATAATATTTACTTGATTTAATTTAAGAAAAAAAAAATATAATAATATTAAAAAATAATCATGTGTATTTTCCACAAACTGATCCTAAAGTAAAACTTTCAAGCTTTTAGGAAGATGATTTTTTTGGGTAAATTTGCCAAAAAAAAATCCCCCCAAAGCACTTTTATTCATGGCGAACATGGAGCACTTTGTGTTTGGTTAAATTTCATTCACTAAACTACCTAAAATTGCATGCAAAACGATAAACAATTTGGCCAAAATGAGGGTTTTTATTCTTCATACCATATTTCATTTGTTTGTTTTTGTTAAATGAAAATTAAGTATCAATTGATAAGTGAGATATTTTCTACATTAAGTCAAATTGTGATATTGCTATTATGGTTCAATTTTTTGTGTTTGACACTTAGTAATAGGCCTAAATTTGATGGCCAACCTCACCTATCACATGATTTTTATGTGATAGTTTGTTCTTTTAGTGTTTGATTGTCAATTTTATTATTCTTGAATAATTTATATTAAATTGTTTTTAATTAAAAAAATCTAAATTAATTAAAATAGATAATAAACCATATAGGAGCTTCTATTTGTGTCTAAAGGAAACAAATATATATATATATATATATATATATATATATATATATATATATATATATATATATATATATATATATATATATATATATTAGTAATAAAAAAACAAATTTGCTAAATATATTTCTAAATATTACATTGTATACTAATATAATAAATTTGTAATATATGTACAAAAAGAAACATCTCAAAAACTTTATAAATTCATATTAGAATATTTTTAAAATTGAACATTCATATTTATCATTTTAAAATACATAAATAAATTAACAGTTTTATTTATATTATAAAATAAAATACTATACTAATAATGTTTTATAATTTATTGATAATATAAAGTGTCATATTTACAGTTTTACAAAAATATAGCATGAAAATCTATATGGTCTTAGGAAAATCAGGTTGTCAATTACGGTCCAAAGCTGCAAAAATAACCATTACGACCATCAAATTCCAAGCATGCTTGGTATTCACTAGATATAGATGATGGTCACTAGGAATTTTCATAATGTCACTCTATTGCACGAAGAAGTTTTCTCCATAATTAAACCCACTCTTAAAAATTGTTTTTGAATAGAAGGAATGGATATTTGTATCATTATCATTTTAAAATTTATAAAGACTAATATGTTGACATTTTAAGGTCAAATTTTTATTATTAGTGACTCACACATAGTCAATTGGTTAAGTTGTTACTAAGCTTATCTTCCAATTTGCAGTGTTAACCGAGTAATCTAGGTACGACCAAGTTCTATAGTTGCTACTGAGTTCCAGAATCATTATACAATTCATGACAAGTAGCATCTACCAAGTTGATTAGCGATAGTGCTAACTGAGCTTCACAACATTAATTGAGTTGCATACTATCATCCATGGTCTCCAGTATCTATCGAGCTTGTAGTATTAGTGACGTAAATTTAGTGTTTACCAAGTCAAAGAGTGTGAACCAAGTGATTTAGTTTATATCGAGCTCACAATGTTAGTGTTGATGGAGCCATGGAGTGTCAACCAAGTGATTTGGTTTATATGCCAAGTTTCACAATGCTCACTAAGTCACACAAGTGTTGACCGAGTTCAAGCTACTTGGAAGTGATTAGTATGAACCAAACTTCTACATCTACTAAGTGCATGATGATATCAAGTGTTGACAATGGTTGTCAAGTATCAGAACCTCATCAAGTTTTTCTTTTGAACCTGAGTGCCAGTAGTTGGGTTGACTTTTTGATCTTGATGAAAACCTATGTTGTAGCTAGCTTTGATGAATTGTGATTTGGATTGGTATATATGTAATGTATTATATCACATCCAAATATGAAGAAGAAAGTATGAAGCAAATATAGAGAGCACAAGTGCGAATTGTGAAGGCTATAGGCAATATAAGGGATACCAAAGATTTATCTATGACAAGGTGATCTTTACATTTCAAAGGAATCTCAACCAACAAATCATAGTTACAGATAAGAGATCAGCCACTATTTGATCCTAATAGGTGTATCATTTAAATCCTTTTAACTAGGGAGACTTAACAGTCTTTGATAAATCTCTTTACTGAGTGCATACTTCATTGTATGTTTTGTAAATCCTTTCACAAGGTGGACCTAGCAGTCCTTATTGCTCCTAATAGGGAAAATCATCAAAAATGATCAATTGCAAGCCTTAACCGACCAACTTTATAGTGTAGTACTAAAGCTTATGGGTATCATTGCCTAGTTTTACTTTCTATTTTGAAGGTTTCTAAGTCACCATATATTGTGTCAAAGTGTTATGAATGTTTTACTGCTTTCATTCTCTCATACATGTAATTAGATTAGAATATTATATGAAGGATTAATTGGTGAATTAAGTTAAAGTTTTATTGGTTCCTAATTAGCCGCTCCCC
The DNA here is from genome assembly GCA_028749045.1 of Cupressus sempervirens. Taxonomy (NCBI): domain Eukaryota; kingdom Viridiplantae; phylum Streptophyta; class Pinopsida; order Cupressales; family Cupressaceae; genus Cupressus; species Cupressus sempervirens. Next base: position 886,024,605 of record CM053783.1, read on the forward strand.
TCTTAGTAACCTAGCCTTCTAATATTTCCAACAATTGGTATTAGAGCTTTGTGGCTCTCAAAGAAGAAGTTTAGTAGCTTGAGCAAAGATCGCAGGCAATGGAGGTATACAAGCTAGATAAGGCTATTGACAATGAAAATTTGGATCTTGAATTGGTTATTGGGCATTTGAAGAAAGCAAAGGAGAAACTTCCTCAATCATTGAAAAGAAGGAAAGATCTTGTAGTACAAATGAATGACAATCTCTACATTGAAGAAAGAATTTAAGATATATGTCCTGAAAGAAACTCATATGAAGTTGGCGGAGTAATCAAAGGTCTACTTGAGAAGAATTCTAATCTTTAAGAAGAAGCTATAAAGTTGAAAAGAGAATAAGAAATTCAGTTGGTAAGATTATGTGAAAAAATGGAAGAAAAAGACAAGGCCAAAGAAGAGATAGAAGAAAAGAACAATGAAATTCAACATCTATCCCTTCAACAAATAGACTTCATTGATCAACTCACCAATGCAAATGAAGAACTCATGATTCTAAGATCAAAGAATGGAAGATTAAAGAATGATCTAAACACTGAGAAGAAAACTAATGAGAGGATGATGAAATCTCAAGAAAGCATGAATTGTCTAAATGAGAAAAGTTAGCACAGACAAAAAGGCAGAGCAAGAATAGGATACACAGAAGAAGGTTAAACATCCAAGTAAGAAGCTCAAAAGAATCAAAGATCTACTTGAAATAATTGCGGTAAGTTAGGTCATACATCAAAAAAATATTGGAGTAATGATAAAGAAAAATTCAATGGAGAGTGTTGTAGGTACAATAAGCATAGAAATAGATCAAGTGAATGCATGGAGAAACCTGAGTATGAAGGTAAATATCACAATTGTAAGAAACAAGGACACAAATCTTTTGAATGAAAAACCAAGATATTGATTCCAACAGAATAGATTGTAAAAGCTATATTTGGATGGTACTACAACACATGGTGTAGATGCCACTACTGCGGAGAATTTGGGTACATTGGAGAAAATTGTGTGAAACATCACATAAGGAAAAGAGACACCACTTGAAGATGTTTTATTTGTACATAACTTGGACATCTTGCCAAGAACTGTATGACTACTGGAAGAATTAAAGATAAAAAGAAAGCTAAAGATGACAATATCAAAAATAAAATTAAGTAGCAATGGATACCAAAGTCTCTTGAGACTCAAGTCTGAGTCATGAAGTAGATGTCACTCAAGAGTTGGGTGACACAAGCATCTCAACTTGAATTTCCCATGGGATGACTGGAACTGAGACTCTAAAGTAGACATCTCATATCAGTTCCAACTAGCTAGAAGGAAAGATCCATATCAACATTTAAGATGCACTAGGATCACTAAGTGATTATAGAAATCGTAGACCTTCCTGAGCTAGGTTGAGTTGCAAGACCTTGTTGAGCAAGGTCAGGTTACAATGAAGTATTGTATGGACACTGAGTTATTAAAGACTCTACCGAGTAATGTTGAAAGTACTGAGCTATGAATATCCACTAAGTGGAAGATAGTCTATCACTGATTGAGTGATCATACCAAAGCATTTATGGTGATTGAAAAGTGAAATTTTTTAAAAGGAAGGAAATTGAGTATATTTTTTACTGTAAATTTTTGAGATCTATTTGCAAAGAGCAAATTCTGTGCCTCCAAGCAATCTGTGTGTTCATTGTTGGAAGAATTTTGAAAGATTTTTGAAAACCTTCAAGACCATACTAAGCATGACTTCTTCCAGTAGAAAAATGAAGAAAGGATCAAAAATATTGATTCAAGGAGTAGAATGTGAGTTTCCAACATTCAAAATTAGTCCAATAATTACTGAATCACTAGACCTAGCAGGTGCATAATCACAAATCCCTTCCCAAGAATTACTTTTGCATGATATATGATCGTATTATCACTTTTATATTCAATATATAGGCATACATGAAATTCATGAGGCACTGAATGAGTTAAATGTGAATGGAGCTCTAATAATTGAACATTGGCATTTAGAAGAAAGGGCTTGACACATATTTTGCATATGCCAAGGGATTTTTAGGAAAAGTGGATAAGTTTTATATTGATTTGTGTTCATGATGGGAAGTTATGGTTGGATCAAACCATTTTTTTAACAAGGAGAATGGTTCATGGAACCACTGATCTTCCTATGTTAAACAAAGCTAAGGCAGCCAAAACCCTAGGTTGGACTGATCTAGTGAAGAAAAATCTTATCGAGTGAGATGGTAGAGGAATGAAGATAAGTGGGATCATAGACATGGAATTGAAATTTGGAATTCCTATGATTTCCCACAAAATCTATAGCTCCAGTCATCTCAACAGTGTCTCATGTGAGGTAGTAGATTTGGCTATAAAGATTGTGAAGAATAACATGTCATTTGACCCTTCCAAGTTGTTATTGAATCAGTTCAATAAGAACATGGAAAGCATCAGAGGTTCCAAGAATAATCCATGTAGTCAGATTAAGGGTAGCAAATGTTAAGCCTCTTAAATATGAGGTTAACATAGATGATACAAAAGATGTCATTGAGGCTATGTTGAATGAGCTTGTGGTTCCTAAGGCACCATATTTTGGAACTAATGAAGAATTAAAGGCAAGAATATAACTTGAAATTAAGATTCCTTAAGTAGTTAACAAAGAAATAAAGAGGATAGAAAAAATGATGCAAGCAAGTTCTACTCTCCTACCGATAAATGGAAAATGAGATGATATAGAAGAAGATGAAGTAGAAGAAAAAAAATTGAGGAAGAAGGGCCTATAAGAAAGAAATGTAAGGTTATCATAACTAGACCTAACTTGTCATCCACTATAGTATTCACAAGAAGAACATCAAAATCTAAAGATAAATTGAAGTTAGGTGAGGAGGATGCCAACCAAATTATCTTCAAGAAGCTTCCACCTACATTTCAAGAAAAATTAAAAGAAATAGGAAGAGTTGGAATGAAAAATTTCAAATCTCTTAGATAGGAAACTAGGAATGTAGATGAGAGAAAGTAGATTGAGGACATGATGATGTCAAATTGGGTAATTGGAAGTACTCACTTGATCAACTTTCTCTGCAAATTCCTAAGGAGCTTTTGCAAACAATCAAACCTAGATGGGAGAATGAAAGGAAGACAACAAAAGACATATTTGAATAGACTCTGAGGCAACTCATGCCAAGTCTTAGTGAAAAAGAGGTGAAATAATCTTTCAAGATAGATGAAGAAAATTTCACTCTCAAATTCAACACATCTTGTGTTGATGAAATACATAGAATCTGTGGTAAAATCTGCCACTACCACAAGGAAGAACATTTACAACCTTCATCAATCGAGTGACTTTGTTATTCATGTTAGTTTAAAATATTATGAAGATGACAAGGAGATGATGATAATGATGATGAACAATATGTGGAAATAGAAGATGTAAATTTAGAAAATGAGGAGGAATAGCAAGAAGCTATAGAGGAAAATCTCCCTGAGATTCAGAGTATTGAGGATACTACCATAGAAAAGATTGCAGTGGAAGTAATGGCTCATTTCCTCACTCTCTAAGAAAAGATTTAATGCCATCAAGCTTTGAGAAAGCTTTTGATGAGTTGGTTGTGGTAACCACTACAATGCTAAGCACCCAATGAATCTTTGCACCTGTTCAACTGAGTACTACATTGAATAAAGTGATTAGCACTTCATCTATCAAGAAGCTAGTTCCTCTATCATCATTAGATTTGACAATGCAAAAACAAGGTATTTCTACTATCAATGCAATATCTACTTTTGTTACTTGCCCCTCAATTTCTACTAGTGTTTCTATTCCACATTTAGCTAGTACAAGGATAGTTGAGAACAAGTGTCAACCACATACTAAAGTTTCAATTAAGGATGAGGGTAACGAAGAAGATATTGATCTGGATGATGATATAGTTATCCTAAATTAGGATATCTCTAATCTAAATCTTGATCAAATGAACATCATGGGTGAATTATTGTAAAAGACAACTAAGCGACAAAAGCTTAGAGAAGAGAAGAGCAAGGAAATCCAAGTGCTTGAAGATGTGCAGAACATACTTATAGATGCATTGAGTATTGAGGTTGATAGCACACAACCTATTTTGGATTAGTTGGTAGAAGTTGTCCAAAAATTCAATGAAGATCTGAATGAACAAGAAAAGTTGCAATAGAGAGAAAAAAGGAAATTTGAAAACAAGGTATTGGAACAAGTGGCGTAGAAAATTGCAATAAATCAAGTAGAATTGTCTACTATTCTTAGTTCATTAGAAACATCTACAAATAATGTAACTTCATTATTTATTAAGTTGTGTGATACATCTATCTTCACCCAAGTAATCAAGGAAAAAGTATCTAAGATAGATGAAGACTTGAAGGAAAGTTCACACTAGTTGTCACTTGACCCAAGCTATAGTTCTACTCAATATTCAAAGATTAGATATCTGACAAATTTGCAAGTAGAATTATTAAGGGAAGAAGCTAAGATCAGGGCCATACTTGTAGACATCCAAGGCATGATTCTTTTGAAGATGGATGCATTACAGAAACACATTGCACATGCCAAAACTCTCATCCATGACAATAACTTCTACATAGTTGATCACATGATGGAGTTATTAGCAAAAGTGTAGGCTGCATGTAATGCAAGAAAGGTGTTATAGGAAAATTGGGACAAGAAAATGCCATTGGTTTTGAAGGTGCATTTTGAATTTTTGTCATATTTTGGCATTACCATGTAGCATACACCTTTAGCATTTATATCAAAAAGGGGAGAAGTATAATATGAATGTATCTATGAAGAGTACTAGGGAGAAGTATAATATGACATATATGTATGGGGGAGTAGCATAGTATTTACATGTACTAATAATCAGAAAAAATCTTTTACAAAAGAATTTTTGTAAAATCTCAAAAACAAGGTATGTTATCGAGTTATAGATACAAAAAGGAGATAAACAAATGTTTTGGACCTGAAATTCTAAGCATTTAGTTTTGGATTGATAAGTGTTTTTGTCACTAATGCCAAAGGGGGAGATTGTTGACATTAAGGTCAAAGTTTTCTTATCAATGACTCACACTTATTCAATTAATTAGCTATTACCGAGCTTATCTTGCAGTTTACAATGTTAATCAAGTAATCCAAGTATTACTGAGTTCTACAACTACTACCAAGTTTCAGAACCATTATGCAGTTCATGACAAGCACTATCTACCAATTTGATCAGTGATAGTGCTAACCAAGCTTCACAATATTAACTAAGTTGGATAGTGTCAACCATGGTCTCCTATATCTACTAAGCTTGTAGTATCAGTGATGTGAATCTAGTGTTAACTGAGTCAAGGAATGTCAACCAAGTGATTCAATTTATACCAAGCTCACAGTTTTAGTGTTGAGCGATCCATGGAGCATCAACCAATTGATTTAGTTTATATGCCAAGTTTCATACTACTCACCGAGTCATGCAAGTGTTGATTGAGTTCAAGCTACTTGGAAGTGATTAGTATGAACCAAGCTTCTACATCAATCAAGCACATAAGGATGCTAAGTTTTGACAATGCTTGTTGAGTATCAGAACCTCACTGAGTTTGACTTCTGAACCATAGTACCAATAGTTGGTCCGACTTTGTGATCTTGATGGAAACCTATGTTGTAGCTAAATTTGATGAATTTTGATTTGGATTTTCATATATGTAATGAATTATATCACATCCAAATGTAAAGAAGAAAGTATGAATCAAATATAGAGAGCGCAAGTGCAAATTGTCAAGGCTACAAGTAGTATAAGGGACAACAAAGATTTTTCTATCATAGCAAGGTGATCTTTACATTTCAAAGGAATCTCAACTAGCAAATCAATTTTGTAGATCAGAGATTAGCCATTGTTTCATCCTAACAAGTGTATCAGGTAAATCCTTTAACTGGGTAGACTTAACAGTCTTTGACAAATCTCTTTATTGACTGCATAGTTCACTATGTGTTTTGTAAATCCTTTTACAAGGTGGGCCTAATAGTCCTTATTTCTCCTAACAGGGTAGATAATTAAAAGTGATAAATTATAAGCCTTAACTGGCCAACTTTATACTAAAATACTAAAGCTTGTGGGTATCATTCCCACCCAAATTTTACTTTCTATTTGTAAGGTTTCTTGGTCACCATATCTTGTGTTAAAGTGTTATGAATTTTTTACTGCTTTCATTCTCTCATACATGCAATTAGATCTAAATATTGTATGAAGGATTAATTGGTGAATTAAGTTAAAGTTTTATCGATTCCTAATTCACCCCTCACCTCTTAGTAACCTAGCCTATCTAATATTTCCAACATAATAAAGTTTAATTAAAAATAATGAATTGATAAGTAGGAGATATTAGATCTTTGATGAATAAAAAATCTATATTGCATTATGTAAAATATATTTTTCACATAAAATTAAATTGTGATATTTCTATGCAAATTTACAAGAACCTAATTGATGCTCACAAGGTGAAGAAAACTTCCTAAGGGCACTTGAGCTAGATTAGTGCTGGGATAGGTGACCTTTGAGGAAGTCCTAGTACTTCACCTTTATGAGCATCACCTAGATCCAATGAGTGTTAAGTGTTCCACTCATTCTTATGAGATATGGATTCTTGTGAACCAATACTATGAAACTTAGGGCACTAAGTTTGACTCAAAAACTACACACTTGAATACTAGTTTCAACATCACAAAGATTGAATTATAAATATAAAATATAATTAAATTTTTTATAAAATCAAGATAAATCATTTTTTGCTCAAAATATATCAAAAATTTATTTATATGTCTATTAATTTTTTATCATCAAGATTCAAGATAAATTATATTTTCATCAAAATATATTGAAAACTTATCTACATGTCTATTAAAAAATTCTATCAAATCTAGGTTTTTTTAATCAATGATTTATATTTGATTAAAAGTGAAAAATGTGATTATCCATGAGTCAAGAGGTGAAGGACAACCTAGTCCATCAAAATCACTAAGTACATGATCCTAACTATTGGAAACTACAACTGGAATAATGGTTATGTGATGTCAAACCTTACTGGTGAGACAATTCATATCTAAGTAGAGTGTCATATCATTTGATTGATGATGATGATTTGAAAATAAGAGATAACAAGATGACCTAGTGGAAAGGTTGATTTATTTTTGGAACTTCAATGGGCACTTGATTAGTTGGCACATTGGCAAGATAATGTGTTGTTTATTCATTACACATAACTAGTGATAAAAGTAAGTTTAAAACTTTAGAACATTATAAAATAAGTTGTGTTAAGTTTGGTAATGATGCACCATGTCTTGTGAATTATAATTTGTTGAGTGTTGCATAGTTGAACAATTTAGGTTACAGAGTTGAGTTTCAACACAAGAAAGCTAAAATCTACAATGTTGGATAGAGTCATTCAATTGTATGTTGTATTTGATGTTACACAAATGTCAAGTATATGCCGAGAAATCAATGTATGCCAATCTCACTTAGGAGTCAAATGAAGTTCTAGTGTATGAAAAGTGTTCCAATATAACCAAGTTTAGATTTAGTGTCTATCAAGCTCACTTGATTGCCAAAGGAAAGTTTGAATAGAATAAGTGTTAATCAAGCTTCCTCAGCTAGCAAAGGGAGTTTATAGGAAGATAGTGTCAACCAAGTTCACTCAGTTACCAAAGAAAAGTTGGCATGGAATTAGAGTTAACTGGCCTCATTCAGTTACCAAAGAAAGTTTGTAAGAATGTCTTTTGTGAGTTAGTGTTGACCAACTTGGGTTGACTAACAAAAGATTTTCTTTTGATAGCATATTAAGTTTGATAAACTTATTTTTTAAGTCTAGCTAACTTAAGAGATGAATATTAATTGCTTAAATATGTATTCAAGCCGACTTGACAAAGTAATTGATATTAGGATAAGGTCAAGTTATGGATTGAAAGTGTGAATATGGAAGAGAAGAAGATGAATAAAGGAAGTGGACTTGAAGGATAATAGAGTATCATGAGTTGACCAAGTTGCAAAGATTAATCTAATCAAGGAGGATCAAGTATTCAAGCCAAAATTGAGATATGAAATAAGAAAAGTGAGTTGCATTAGAAATTAGGTCAAATCATTGTTACTCTCTAAAATTTTTAGTAGTGAATCAAATATCTTAACAGAGTTATCTTAACAATTATTTTGTAAATCCTCTAACAAGGTGTCATTTCTAGATTGAAGTTTCTGAAGACCTCTAACAAGGTCATTCCTAATAGGGTGATCTAAATCCTTTAATAGGGTCACACCTAACAATGTTTTTTTTATCCTTAACAAGGTTGGCTCCTTATAGGGCTCACTTCATAAGAGTGAAAAACAATAACTAGTTGAAATTGGTGATTTTTCCAAATTGGGTTTATCTATTAAATCTTGGTGGCTCTTATCTTCATATTATTTTCTTTATGTTTCTACATCTTAAGAAGTAATTATTTTAGTGCTTATCGAGTGATGTTAATTATTCATGTAAACTGAGCTATACTATGTTGATCGAGTATTCATGTGCTAACCAAGTTGTAGCAACATTTCATTTTTATCAAAGTTTAGTTTTGTGTTGTATTGACATCTCAAGGGATCTTGGATTTATTTTTGTAGTAAATGATTTGCCCCTCCCCTCTTAGTTACTCCTCTCATATTTCCAACACTACAATGGTTCTAGAGAACTTATTAGAAGTGGTGAACAAACAAGAGTTATCTTGTTCTAATGAGACCTATCTTATAGTGCATGCTTCTTTGCACAGTATGAATACATTTTGTTATGACATAAGAGGCTATGTCATGTCAACTTTGATAATTTGGGAAGCATTAGTAAGATGAAAAGAGTAAGAGGGTTACCAATATTGAAGAAACTTGATAATGTAATATGTAAGAAATGTTAATCGAGTAAAATTATAGATATGTGTAGGAACATGGTCAACCAAACTATGCCTTAAGTGGCAATGAAAAATTAACAAATCAAGGTTATGTCATCTTGACATACAATTTTCAACTTGTTATGAACTTCCTATCAAAATATTGAGAGAAAAGAATCTCTAGGAAATTGAGTTTAGTTTCTAAACTACTAGGCTTTATCCAAAAAAATTAAAATTTATTGGTCAAAATTTTTAATTTTAATGCAAGGGTCCAAAAGTTTTAGGACAAAAATAAGAAGTAGATGTATGTTTGACCAACTTAATCAAAATGAAGTGATAATAATTTTTAATAAGATTATAGATATAATAAGTACACTCATGCATGGATGTGACACATATTTTTGGGTATTTTTATTCTAAATAAATAAATAATTATGAATTTTTTACTATAGTATTTCTAGAATTTAAAAACTCCCATGTCTGAGCACCTTAACAAATTCAAAACTCATGGTTTTCCTATGTTTTTTTTTTCTAAAGGAGTGGAATTTGGTTGGGAAAGATGTGTGTGATGTTGTTAAAGAATTTTATGGGGCAAAAAGAATGCTGAAGGAAATTAATTCAACTTTCCTATGCCTTATTCCTAAAAATGTTGGTGTTGATTCTCTAAATCAATTCAAACCTATCAATCTATGTAACTCTTTCTATAAAATTATTTCAAAAGTCTTGAATTTGAGGTTGTTGCTTCTATTTCCTTCTCTTATTTCTGAGCTACAAAATGGTTTTGTTCCTAGTAGACAAATTCTTAATTATATTATATTTGTGCATGAGAACATCCACTCTTTATCTCTTTCTAATTATTAGGGCTTTATTATGAAAGTTGATATTGCTAAAGCCTATGATAGATTTGAATGGTCCTTTCTTCATAAGATCTTATTATCTTTTAGTTTTAGTGTCAATGTGGTGAAGCTTATTTTGTAGATGATCTCTACTACTATGATTGTTGTTCTAGTTAATGGATGTTCCTTAGAGTTCTTTAAATCAACTAGGGGGTTGAGACAGGGAGATCCTTTATTTCCTATCATCTTCACTATAATGGTTGATTGTTTAGGAAGATATATTGGTAAGTTGGTTTCTCAAGGTGAAATCAAAGGTTTGTGGCCCTCTTCGCATCATCTTATTTTTTGCCATGAACAATTTGTGGATGATACAATTTTTTTGGGAAATGTTAATGTTAGGGAAGCAAGGAATCTCAAAAAGGTCCTTAACCTCTATTCTTATGCTTTAGGTCAATTGATCAATTGGAATAAGAGTTTTATGTATTTTATCAATACCCCTATTTCTAGATAGAGAAAGATTGCTAATATTATTCGTTGCTTCATAGTGTCTGTTGTCACAAAGGTTTGCACCCTTGTATAAAGTTTTTACCTAAGGACAACCTTATGAAACATGGAAAAAACCTCCAAGCTATGGGACTTGAACTATGAGGTTGAGTCTCTAGAGAAGGCTAGCTTCCTTTACTATTAGGGTGCACCTAACTTCTCTTGGAGAGGAAAAGGGAGAAGGAATGCATAGAAGCAAATCTACCTATTCTAACCTAAGGGGGTGATGCACCAAAATAGAGTGTTCAAACTAATCTCTACCCATACATGCACTATTGAACCATCATGACACCAAAGATATACACATCCAAACTTGCTTTAATATAACAATCACATGCAGATCGGAATACCCAAATAAATGACACAAGGAAAGAGAGGATTCACTTATATACCATGCATAGGCCAAAAGAGATATAGTCATGAAAAATTTTAGATATCTACAATACACCAATGAGAGGAAAACAGTTCTTGCACTTTACATCAATGGCTAAAAGAGACAAGGTAGATTGTCATACAGTTCAGAGGCAAAAGGGATTTATAGTGAAATTGCAGAGCAATATTAGAGAGGTCGGAGAAGAGTCAACCATAAAAAAATCTACAAAAATTACCTTTATAGCTTAGGAATAACTGAGATATTTTTTAATTGAAGTTACTCCATAACCATTGCCATTAAGTCTTGATAAAGATTTGGGGAAAATGGGATCTGGGTATAGATTTAGATACAATAAAACTTGATAGTTTGTTGAAATAGGGCTCTAACAGAAATGACATGATTAACCATTCTAACCAAGTATATGAATAAACTAGGGTGGTGGAGTGTTTCCCTACTATTTATTGGGTTCAGCATTCATTTGAGAGTGGTTGGAATTGATCATGAGGATCAAATCATGCAACAAAACTTCATCCCCTCTATTTCTAGCTTGTGAATCAACAAAGTCAGCAAGTCAACCAAACTCTGCCACTAGGATGAGCCATGTGGTCCAATAGTTTCACTTCATTTTGCCACCTCGCAAGGTCTTCTTGAGTTTGACCACATCTTCATAACTAACTATGCCACCTCCTCAAAAGCCTGACCCCAATGGTCTCATAACTGCCAACCTTCACTGCCAATGCTAACTACAGTGCTATCTCCTCGGGCCTGCAAGGACACATGTCCTTCAGGAACTTCTCTGCAATGTTTAACTTCCTCACATCTTCATATTACAGGAAAGCACTAATAATTGAGCTGCGTAAGATCAACGATCATGAAATATCTCCATTATATTGCGCCTTACCCACTAAAATTTTTGGGCCCATGAACTACTCAGCATAATCTGGCATCCAACTCAGCAACTTGGCACAACCTTGGTATCACCCTGCAGCATATGGAAAAAACCTGACCCCAGAAGGACACATGGCAATGAGGCACTTTCTCCCATTCCTTAACATCCTTGCATCTTCATATTGCTGGCAAGTGCCAGCCCTCGATCTCATTGCATCAGACGGTGTTCATAACATGTGTCCTTAATAGCTCACCAACCTTGCAGCCCATAGAAGAGACAGACCCACCTACCACGCATCACAAAGGGGCTTCTCCGCATTGTTTCAAGGTAGTGCATCTTGAGGATGCGAGAAAGCACCCACCATGGATGGCCAAAGATCTAATGGCACAAAAAGTTGCGGGCCAGTGGAAACAAAATAAAAGAAATATCATAAGTTTAATCATTTTATTCTTTGATATTTCCATGCCATTTAAATAATCGTTAAATATGGAAGATGACCACTAGGAAGGCTCAAGTGTTTGAATTCAAACTTTGACGAGAGGCAAAATAGGTAACATTTTTGGCGACTCAGAGGGGACGCAAGCCAACTATGCATATGAACAGTGGCCTTATGCATCCATTGGGCTATAAAGTCATAGAAAATGTGGATCAATACACTAAAAAACCCTAACCCTACCTCTACAAGAGAAAAACACTTAAAAATCCATCTCTGCAACTCTGTGACCTTAGGAAAACACATGTGCTCATGCACTTCTTGGAAAGCTAGAAAAAAATAGGTAGAAAACTAAGCTACCTATGTACATGAAACCTCAATCCCTATCAGAAACATGGTTTGAGATGGATCCCATTGATTGGGATAGGAAAAATTTCACCACCAAGCCTACTTAATTGAAAAGCATTGGCTTGCTTGCAACTGACAATCACATAGGGGCCACTCCATAGTGCATCAAATTTTGAGTGTCTTCCAGGTTTTGCCCTGTCTGCATCCCATTTCAAAACCAAATCACCTTCCCTGAAGATTCTGACCCTAGCCTTCTTTTCAAAGCTACCTTTCACCTGCTGCTGATGTGTTTCTAGGGTCTACATGGCCTAACCTCTTTTCTCTTCTAGCTCCATCAGCTCTGTCATTCTCACTGTCATGGCATCATCTTGAATTAGCTCTAGCTAATGAGCTAGTTTTAGGGATGAGAATTCTAATGAAATTGAAAGCCTTGCTTCTTTGCTATATACCAACATAAATGGTGAATTTCCTATTGAAATTGTAGGTGTTATTCTATCAGCACATAGTGCAGTCTTCAAATTTTGATGCCAACACCTCTAGTTATCCTCTATAGTTCTTCTCATAATCCTAATCAAGTTTTTCTTGGATGACTCAGCCAAACCATTTCCTTGAGGATAGTAGTTTGAGGATGTGCTCAAGTAGATGTTATGGTCAACTGCCCATGCACAAATTTGAGCTCCTACAAAAGATTTTGCATTATCTAAAATAATGGTTGAAGGGGCACCAAACCTGGTCACAATTCCATCAAGGAACTCAATAACTGAAGATTCTATGGCATCCTTCAATGCAACTACCTCTGTCCATCTAGTGAAGTAATCTGTAGTAGCTAAAATCCATTTGTGACCAGAACTAGAAGAAGGATTGATAGGGCCTATGAAATCCAATCGCCATTGACAAAAAGGTTGGTCCACCTGAATGGGATGAAGAGGAAGAGCTGCAAGCTTTTACTTACCAAAAAATAAGGCATATTTTTCACACTTCCTCACATACCTATGACAATCATAGAATAGGGATGGCCAGTAGTAACCAGCCCTCATGATCTTCATTGTAGTTTTCCTAGCTAAGAAGTGACCACCATCAAGACCATCATGAAGCTCTTTGATCATTCTTTCAGCTTGGTCCATGTCAATGCATCTTAATAGGGCTCCACTAAAATCTTTCCTAAAAAGGATACCATCAACTATGACATAAGGAATTGACTGTAATCTATACTATCTCCTTTTAGTTCTATCTAATCCTTGAGGATATCCATTGCCTAATAAGAAATTCTTCATATCATCCATCCAATTCCTTGGGTCATCATTTCTTGTCTCTTGTTGTTCTATTAGTATCATGGCAACTTCCTCATATGGTTCTATACATGATATCATCTATTAACACAAACCTTTCCCTCTTACTAGCTTGGTGATTTGGATGTCAACATCATATTCCATTACTTTAGTAATCCAACCAGCTCTCTTCTCACTAATATCTTTGCTCAAAAGGAAATCCTTCACACTCACATGGGGTACTAACAAATGAATCTTATTATGAGACACGAGGTGTCTAAATTTCTTTAATGCTCTGATGACTACAAGGGCTTGCTTTTCTACATAGTTGTATTTGTCTTCATACTCTTTAAGCCCTTCACTAAAGAAGGCTATGGGCTGCTCTTCGTCTTTATCATTTTCTTGAGTCAAGATAGTAGAAATGCTTGACTCACCACCTAGGGTATAAAGAATGAAATCCTTTTCAAAACTTGGATTAATGAGAGTAGGGGCTGAGGCTATGGCTACCTTAATCTCTTCAAAATTTCCTTCCCTTCCTTGGTCCATGCAAAGACCATACTTTTCTTGAGCATAGTCGTAAGGGGTTTTACTATGGTAGCAAGATTAGGGATAAATATTCTCACAAAATTTATCCTACCAAGGAAGCTTTGCAACCGTTTCTTACATTTAGGAAGAGGGAGAGCAAGTATTGCTTTTGTTCTTTTTGGATCAATGGTTAAACCATCCTTAGATACAATGTGTCCTAATAATTTTCCTTGATTGGTAGCAAAGACACACTTTCTTGGGTTAAAGGATACCCCAAACTCTCTACACCTTGAGAACACCTGTCTTAAATGATAAAAATGATCTTCTACATTCTTTGAATATACAGTGATATCATCAAGGTAAACTAATACAAACTTTTCAATCACAATTTTGAAGCCCATCACCATTGCCTTCTAAAATGTAGCACCTACATTGATTAGCCCAAATGGCATCTTACAATAGGCATAGGTACCCCATTTGGTGGTAAATGCAATCTTGTATCTATCAGACTCTTTGACTAGCACTTGATTATAGCCAGAAAATCCATCAAAAAATGAAAACCTCTTTGAACCACTAACCTTGGACAAAATCTGTTCCATGGAATGGAGAGGATGGTGATCTTTAAGGGAAGCTTGGTTAAGGTCCCTAAAGTCCATACAAAATCTAATTTCTCCATTCTTGTTCCTAACAGGGACAAGGTTTACTACCCATGACAAGTTCTTGATGGGAAAAATTATATTGGCCTCAATCAATTTGGATAGCTCTTTTCTCATTAAAGGTTCAATTTTGGGATTCATTGGCCTCTATTTTTGTCTTACGGGTTTGACATTATCAATTAAATCTATGGTATGCTAAAACAACCTTGGGTCAAAACCCTTTAAATCATCATATGTCTAAGAAAATACATCATTAAATTCTTGACATAGATGAATAAAACTTTCTTGCTCAATCTTAGAACATACCTTCCCCATGTTTAAGGATTTTCCATCAACAACCGTGATTGGGGTGTGATAATCTTTGTCAACAGCTAGGTTCATGACTCTACCTCTTGCTTGGTCATCGGGATTAAAAACACTCTCTAAGGTAATGAGACCCTTAGGAAATTGGTTGGAACTGAGATTAATGATTTGATCACCATATTGATCCTGTAGTCTCGCTTGGTTTCTATCTAAAAATTCCTCTTCATTTTGCAAGAAGCTTACAATTTGTTCATCAAATTAAAACACTTGCCAATTGATGTTATTGTTAGGGATGGCAGTCCTTACTACCATTTTGATTTGTTGCTTCTTCTTCTCGTCAAGATTCCTTGGCACATCATGAGATGCACCTATTGCTACAAGTCTATTAACATGTCTATTTTCTTTTCTAGGGATTCTTTGAATATTAAATGCATTAAAACCCTCAAGTAGATCCCATACCCTATGTTTATAAGACTTGAGCAAACCATTCTTGGTGATATTCTGATTTCTCACTTGATCAACCACCAACTCACTATCTCCATATACACTTAAGGCTTGAATTTCTCTTTTCTGAGCAAGTAGGAGACCCTAAATCAAGGATTCATACTTGGCCACATTATTAGTGCAACTGAACTAGAGTCTAAAGGAGAAATAGTACCTTACTTATGTAGGAGAAATCAACATCACACCAACCCCTAATCCATCAAAGTACATACTCCATATCCCACTCACATCTTCTTTAGTCTCCACAAGATTGGGAACTAGAGCATCCTTCTCTAATATACAATATGTAATGAGGGTTTCTAGAATAGGATCAAATTGATATGCATTAGCCCATTCATCTAAGAGAAAATCAAATATATCTACTATGGAAGTAGTAGGCTCATTCATTATGTCATTCTCATCCATTTCTTGGATAGCACAATTCATTTTGATGAGATTAGGGGTGTAGGGTTCAGTATGATGGAGGGTTAGAGGCTCTACTCTAATTGAAGCTTTGGTCCCATATCTTGTTCTAAAAAACATATATGACCAATCAGAAGGTATGTAACCACCTATTTGGGCAGTGAAGTCTCTTGACAGATAGATGGAAAAATGTGGCTTGACTTCTGCAATAGATATATCTTGAGTTATAGTACAACTAGGGCATGCATGTAGGGTCATTTCCACATTCCTAAGGATCCCTATAGTCTTGGCAGTACTACCATCCAACTATAATACATCTCTAACAATGGGCTCATATTTCATTTCCAAAGCATCAACAACACCTAGGCATCACTGAACTACTAGCCCCTGAATCAATCATGCAATTGTCGACTAATTTACCCCCTATAATTAGAGAAACATAAAATGGAGGGGTCTAACCTTTTTACTTGTTTCTTCGTCCCTCGATGGCTGTACTAGGCTTGTGGCACTTTCCATGTTGTGTGGCTAATCATTTTGTTCAATACTTTCCAATTCTTGTTGCAGCAACCTCTTTTGCATGGGTATAGTAGCAACAAAATCCGACATGGAAATATTCACATTTGTCTTTTTCATTTGTTCTACCACACTGAATGGCATAGTAAGTACTTTGGTAGAAGCCTTGGGAGCTGCATTTGTAGGAGGTTGAGATGGAACAACCTGAGGATCACTTACATCCTTTCTACCATTATTTCACCTTTGCTACTAAAAGGTATTTGATTGATCATTTATTGCTTGTTCATGAGGTATTGCATTTGAAATTGAGGCATGATTCGGAGGAGCATGGGTAGCATCTTCAATAGCTCTTCTTTTGCTCCTAGTGTTGTGAGCAATGGAATCTTGGTTTACATTACAATGTTCCTCCACTTGATGATTCATAAAGGAGCAATCAGCTTGTCCTTGCATATATGAGGCATCTTTAAATTGGTCCTCCTTGTATGATTGTCTTATTGCAGACTCTTGGATGGTCAAAGAAAAATAAGATTCAGCCTTCTAACACATGCAATAGGCATATGAGTAGTTATAAGAGGGACAAAAATCCTGATCTTGGGCGATATTGTTTTGAAGGACTACGACCCTACTTTGGTTTATATTTGAGGTTGAAGCATGGCTATTCTACTTATTCTAATCAAAAGAATTATTCCCATAATTATGATTTGGAGGCCTACCACTGTTCAAAGTTTGATATTGCAATTGATGAGCCTTACTACCTTAAGCTTGTTGTCTCTCTAAAGTCACCACCTTGTTGCTCACTTTTTGCATCATAGAGAAGCTATCCTCTAGCTTCTTCTCTTGGCCTTGCAATCTTTTATCTATGTTTAGCATCATAGATTGCATCATTTCCTTGATTTCATCCATTCCATTTGAAGATGTGCAAGTTTGAGGGACTAGAGCAAGGGATTGGGATGTAGAAGTCATGGGAAGAGGAGCCATTATTGGTTGGTGATTTGGATCATCAAGGAAGAAAGGCATAAGAGGCCTTAGATCTAGCTTATCTCCTTGTATTAGGATGTTTTTTGACTTTATTGCTATGTCATAACCATTAGGCAAGGTATCTCCTCCCATAGTTTGGATTTTAGTGGCAATGTGACTGTTAAAAGCTCTGAGGTAATGCAAGAAGGCATTACCAGTGGTAGGTTTTACTGAAGTAGGTATTCTATCCCATATCTTTTGAAATCTATAATTGAAATCAGTCATACATTCATGGGGGGCTCTTTTTATAGTAGTCAATTATTCTAAAAGTGACAAATGGTCACTTTTGTCCTCAAAGTGTTTGCACAGTCCTGCTCCTAATCCATCCCAATCTGCTATGGAACCATGAGCCAAACTTGTATACCATTGTAGTGCTTTTCCTTTCAAGGATGAAGCTAGAAGCCTAACTACAACATCATCTTCTGTAATACCATTGATATTGTAGACATTTGCAACTTCTTGAATGTGTTCTAATGGAGAGATAGAAGTTTCACCAGTAAACTCTGGTATACATTTGAGTGTAGCTATTGGTATGTCATGTCTTTGGGCCAATGAAAGAGGACTTCCACCATTAAAGGTGGGAAAAGCATGAGCCCAAAGTTGTGCCATATAGAAAAGAGATCTATTGATATGTGTTGATGGCAATCTAGGCTGAGATCTAATAGTAGGAGGAGTAGAGATGGATCTTGTAGGTGTGTTTGTTACTATTGCACTCCTGACTAGTGATAAAGATACTTTAGCTTTCCTTCTTCTAGGATTTGAAAATGAAAATGAAATTTACCTCTAGAAGATGCCCTTGTTTCAGCTTTGGGCATGAATTACTACAACTTTGGTCTGGAACCAGATGTATTTGAAGCTCAGAGTCACCAAGTATTTGAAGAATGAGCCCTTGAAAGCTTGAACATAGAAGCTAGTACTATCTCCTCGGTATTAATCTTGAAATCTTCCTTTTGACACTAGTAGACTTGAAATTTTCTAAATATTGTCCCACCAAGCATGCCAAAAATTGTTGTTACAAAGGTTTGTATCCTTGTCCAAAGTTTTTACCTAAGGAAAACTTTGTGAAACATGGAAACAACCTCCAAGTTATGGGACTTGAACTGTGAGGTTGAGTCTCCAGAGAAGGCCATCTTCCTTTACTATCAGGGTGCACCTAACTACTCTTGGAGAGGAAAAGGGAGAAGGAATGAATAGAAAAAAATCTACCTATTCTAACCTAAGGGGGTGATGCACCAAAATAGAGTGTTCAAACCAATCTCTACCCATACATGCACTATTGAACCATCATGACACCAAAGATATACACATCCAGACTTGCTTTAGTCTAACAATCGCATGCAGATCAGAAAACCTAAATGAATGACACAAGGAAAGAGAGGATTCACTTATATACCATTCATAGGCCAAAAGAGATACAGTAATGCAAAATTGTAGATATCTACAATACGCCAATGAGAGGCAAATAGTTCTTGCACTTTACATCAATGGTTGAAGGAGATAAGGTAGAATGTCATACAGTTTAGAGGCAAAGGGGATTTATAGTGAAATTGCAGAGCAATATAGGAGAGGTCAAAGAAGAGTCGACTAGAACAAAATCTACAAAAATTGCCTTTATAGCTCAAGCATAACTGAGATATTTTCTAACTAAAGTTACTCCACAACCACTACCATTAAGTCTTGATAAAGATCTGGGGAAAATCAAATCTGGGTACAGATTCAGATACAATAAAACTTGATATTTTGTTGAAACAAGACTCTAATAGAAATAGTGCCATTAACCATTCTAACCAAGTAGATGAATAAACTAGGGTGGTGGAGTGTTTTCCTGCTATTTACTTAGTTTAGCATTCATTTGAGAGTGGTTGGAATTGATCATGAGGATCAAATCATGCAACAAAACTTGATCCCCTTTGTTTCTAGCTCGTGAATCAGCAAAGTTAGCAAGTCAACCAAACTCTGCCACCAAGATGAGCCACGTGGGCCAATAGTTTTGATTTATTTTACCACCTCACAAGGTCTTCTCAAGTTTGACCACATCTTGATAATTAACTACACCACCTCCTCAAAACCCTGACCGTGATGGTCTCATAATTGCCAGCCTTCACTGCCAATGCTAACTACAATGTTATCTCCTCGGGCCCGCAAGGACATGTATCCTTTAGGAACTTCCCCACAATGTTTAACTTCCTCATATCTTCATATTGTGGGAAATCACTGATCATTAATCTTTGTAAGATCAACGATTATGAAAGATCCTCCATTATACTGCACCTGCCCACTAAATTTTTTGGGCCCACAAACCACTCAGCACAATCTGGCATCTAACTCAACAACCTGGCACACCCTTGGTATCACCTTGCGACATATGGAACAAACCTAACCTCACAAGGACACGTGGTAATTAGGTGCTTTCCTGCATTCCTTAACATCCTTGCATCTTCATATTGTGGGGAAGTGCTAGCCCTCGATCTCATTGCATCGAACAGTGTTCATAACATGTGCCCTCAGTAGCTCGCCAACCTTGTGGCCCACAAAAGAGACAGACCCACCTACCACATATCACAAAGGGACTTCCCCACATTGTTTAAAGGTAGTCCATCTTGAGAATGCGGGAAAGCAGCCACCATGGATCACCAAAGATCTAACAATGCGAAAAGTTGTGGGCCAATGGAAACAAAATAAAAGAAATACCATAAGTTTAATCATTTTATTTTTTGATATTTCCATGCCATTTAAATAATACTTAAATATGGAAGATGAATGTTGGGAGGGCTTAAGTGTTTGAATTCAAACTTTGGTGGGATGCAAAATAGGTAACAGTGTCTTTTCCTTGTATTTATTTAGGTTTCCCTCTAGGGCCTATTCCCTTCAACTCTTTTTGGGAAGATCTTATTAAAAAATTCAATAAGAAATCAAAAGGATGGAAAGGTAATTTGTTGAGTCAAGCTAGAAAAATTACTCTTCTCAAGGCTTGTCTCCAAAGTATTCCTACGTTTTCTTTGAATCTCTTAAGGATTCCAACTAAATATGTTGATTCTATTGACAAAATTCAAAGGAATTTCCTCTAGTCTAGTTTTGAGGATAAGAAGAGAATGACTTTGATTTCTTGGGATCAAATTTGTAAGCCTAAAATGGATGGTGGTTTAGGTATTAGGTCTATTAGGAGTATGAGTAAAGCTCTTCTTTCTAAGCAAGGTTAGAGAGTTTATCATGACAATAAGGAGTGGAGTACTATATGGAAACATAAATACCTCTTTGATGCTCCTTTTTTTTTTAAAAAATCTTATTCTATTGTTTTATCTCCTTCTGCTATTTGGGGAGATGTATAGGGAGCTAAAAATATTCTAATCAAAGGTGGTATTTGGAAAGTGGGTAATGGGAAAAACATTAGGCTTTGGGATGATGTTTGGATTCTAGATCATCCTCGGATTAAGGATTATGAGGATAGACCTCTTGTTGACAGATGTAAAAAAAAATTGGTATTCTTGTGGAGAATTACTGGATTAATAATGAATGGGTTAACCTTGTTGAATGTAACATGGTCTTTTATAGTATTCAGTTAATCCTAAATTCCTTTAGCCTTTATCCTTATATTGAAGATAAAATGGTTTGGGGATTGGATTCTAGAGGTTGTTTTAAAGTCTTCTTTATTTTTCAAACTGAGTAGAAGGGATTTAGACCTTTATGTACTAAAGCTTGGATTAAAGGTTCTATTCCTAAAATAAACATTTTTTCTAGTTCTTGCTTCAAAGCAAAATTTTAACTTTGGAAAATTTACAAAAAAAAAAAAATCTATGTGGTTAATAAATGTAGCCTATGTAAAAAAGACTCTAAAGAAAGAAATCATCTTTTCTTAAATTGTAATTATAGTCAAAATTGTAGAGTTACATTCTTAACTACTAGAATTTAGATTGGATAAAGTAGAATAATATTGATCAATGCTTCTAGAGTTGAACATGTCCTTCTAAGGAGGTTAGTATTAGTTTTCTATGGAAAATAGCGTTACCCCATCTCTGGTGGCGAATCTAGAAAGAGAGAAATAATAGAATTTTTAGAGACAAAGAAATTCCTAAGTGGGTTCTTGGTCACAATATAATTAGAGCTATCAAGGAAAACTTCAATTCTCATAGAAAACTAAGTGATGATATCCAAATCAACAATCCTATGCAGACTAAAGGCTATAAAATTGAAATTGATGATCAAAAGTAGAGTGTTAAATGGGAATCCCCTCCTATGGGTTGGATTAAAGGTAACTTTGACAGGGCTACTAAAGGCAATCCTCGTAAAGCAAGTTGTGGAGGGGTTTTCAGGGACCATACTAGCAGAATTGTTAATGTTATTACCATCCCTACTAGGATTTCAACTAGCCATAAAGCTAAAGCTATGGTAGTGTTGAACACTACGAGGTTGGTTGTGGAAACTGGTTATCAAAATCTTTGGATAGAAGCAGATTTGCTTAACATTATTAATATGCTCAATAAAAAGAATCTAATAACTTGGACAATTGAAGGAAGTATTATGGAAATCAAAAACCTTATTAATAAATTTGATAATGTAATATTCTCTCATATTTTTTGAGAGGGTAATTCAATTTCTAATTGGATTGCCAACCAAGCTATCTATAGGGAAAACAAGTTGAGGTGCCATGATAAGCTATACAAGGATTTGGAGCTAACGACAATAATTAATTATGGTAGGGCACACACTAGAGAAGGAAAGATTTTTGAAGATTGGAAAACTTATGAAGAAGAGGGGTGAGCTTATGGAGGACAGTTTGAGATTCCTTGGGAAGTACCTTTGCACAATAGTGACTTGTATTTGGCATGTAAGTAAGATTATTAGCTCATCGGTAATCTTTAATATTTTATTACCTTTTTTGGTTTTTTCTACTCTAGTGTTTTGTAGAGACAATTAGATTTTTGAGATGGGTGGGGAACCAACAAAGAAAGAGTTGAGAATTGTAGGGTTTGGAAGGCTAAGGCCTCTATGTGGGAGATTTTACAAAAAGGTAAAGTGATGACCTACATTAAGAGACTTCGTGGGTTTAAATCTCATAATACATAAGCCTTCTTTAAAAACTGGTTTGAAGATAGAATCATTTTGCATGGTGTCACAATAAAATTGACTGAAGAATTTATTGCTGAGGTAATGGGGCTTCCTATGGAAGGGATTAAATTTAGAAAGGAGACTAGTATCTCCAATGTGGCTTTGAAGAAATTTCCAAAGACAGAAGCCAAAGAGAAAAATTTGGAGAAAAATGGGGACATCTACGAACTGAATCAAATAAAAGTCATCTAGAGGGATGTGATGTCTTGTATCTATGAGTATTTTATTCTTGATGGTAGGGCTAAGAGAGTCCATAAATTTCACTTTGTTTTCATAAATCATTGTAGGCACAAAGATAGAATGTCATTTCCATTTTATTTGAGATACTCTCTAGTTTTAAGCCTTTATGCACATAATAAGAAAGAGTCTCATCCTATGCTTCATCAAGGTTTAATTTTACTAATTGAAAAATATTGTAAAAGTAAGGCTATAAAGCCCTCACCAATTCTTTAGAAAAGGAAAGGGTCTGGTAATGCTCCCCACTCTAAGAGAATTAAGGTGGAAGAAGGGGCTAGTGATAGCAAGAAGGTTTTCAAATGGGAGAGGACTAAGAAACATGTTAAGGAGATTACTGAATTTGAGAATCTAGATAATGATGAGAAAATGAAAATGGGGGATCTCAATTCTAACTTGGATGGTTACTCTGGGAGTAAAGGGGTGCCAACTAGTAAAGACAATATGGAGGGAAGTAAGGATAGAAATATAGACTCAAATGTTGGGTCGGAAGCCCTCGGGGAGGATGATGAAAAATAGAGGGATCACCCTTCTCATAATGCCAGTGAGGAGAAAATGGAGGATATTGGTAAGGAGATTGAAGAAAAAGGCCCTATGGGTAAGGAAAATAGCTAGAGTAAAGAAGAAAATGAGAAAAGGATGGAGAATCTAGACATTAACACTAATACCTAGATCAACACTATGACCACTGTGGTTGGTTTTGAGCCTAGGGATGTAGTCGATGGTGTTGGCTTCTGAATTGACAACTTTTGAATAACCTTTTATAAGAACATTTACACCTAGTGGCATCTAACTCCCATCCTCAATGCACCTATTTAGACACTAGAGCCAACTAATAAGGCTATTTAACTCTCCTTCTTCTTTAGGCTCTGCAAGACCTAGGTGGGTAGACCTCAGTTTCTTTATATGGTACCAATGTAAAGGCATACAACTAAATCTAGATAATAGATAAAACCTCTTAATCTTCCATGTTTATGCAAACATTCATGGACATGAAATGGCTAATGAAAAAGCACATGAACCTGATAAACCAAGTGAGGGTAAACTCTTTCAACTCTTAAACATAAGGGGAAAAGATATTCGATTAATAATTGAATCATTAGCATAACCCAAGTATGCAATAGAAAAAATACGTAACCTTTAAGCTAACTAGTCCCTTATCCATTGGACATCAAATAAACTTTAACATACACGTGGACACCTACAGTATACTTATATATTTAGAAATTTGATCTATCTATCTAACTTGTAAACATATATTTGTCTTCATAAAAACTCTCATACTTATTGTAAAATCCTCCTAGTGAAAATTGCAACCTTGTCAATGTAAACAAGCATTCACTTGGCCCTTTGTTCCAATAGAAAATTTATCTAGACATACAATCTTAAGAAATTATATTTGAGTTTAAAGTCTTCATTCTTAAACCCAAAACATTGCAAATAATAGTGGAAGGAGGCAAGAATCGGAATGAAACTAATAAAAATGAAGCTCTTGTATTAATCTCATTGAAACCAGTACATCATCTGTATATCAAAACTTAGAAAAAAAACACCAAGCAATGATTGTGTGGTATAAAATGGTTCAAAAGAAATACATTATTGTTTTTCATAGAAAAAGAAATACTAAGAATGGTATCACAACAATTAGGAAATTCTCTAGCTCTGGAACCCTTTACAATGAGTAGAGAAGAAAGATATATAGAAGAGAAGGTATTTCAGGATCTGGAATCTGAAATTGACATGTGTCCCACTGAAATTGTCTTCATTTTGATGTTGTCAAAATTGATCTTTCTTCATCTACCTACAATTAAAACCATAAATGATGTCATAAAATATCTGATATATCCACTTAAAACAATTTGTAAAATATCCCTTGAAGAAAATATTAGATACACATCAAATTTGTGCTGGAGTTTCAAATCTGATTTTGGCATGTAACTTCTACTTTTGCCATGAAATTTAATTGTACTATTGGCAAAAACTTGATTACTTCCAATTGCCTCCAAAATAATTGAATCATACTTCATAGTTGTCATTGAAATCAGGTATAATGAAAAACTAGCTATATTTGATCTCATTTCCTTCTAAAAACATTAAATCTACATTTGCATTGGGGATGCCTCAAAATCACAAAACCTCCTGTAGCTGTTTCTAGTGAATACTTGTATAAAATCTAATTGTATAAATGGATAGTTCATTTCTTCTTAGTTTTGATGGTATATTATAGTGCATATTTTGGATAAAAATCATGCCTCTACAGTCCTTTCAAAATTCTAGCCCTTAGGCTATGAATAGTTATTAAAAATGAAAAATTTAAAAAATTACATAGTGGAAACTATATAAAATCTTAAATTTATTTGAAACTTCAACATTTGAACTTCATGCATTGAATATCCTTGGATTTTAACTTTTTACTCATTTTCCCACTTCCACAATCCATTGATGCCACTTGTTGGAATCTCATTCGTCAACATCATCAGGCAGGTCCTACAAAAGTTTATGCAACCCCTTTTAAACATTTGAAATAAAATTTAAAAATCCCTTGATCCTACAATTCAAAGCATCTTTGTAATATCTCAAACCTTAAATTTTTGACCCCCAACAATATGGCTTTCGTCAGGCATAACATCTTATGCCTTTGACATGAGCTTCCTGATCCTACTCCAATTGTAGCATCATGCCATTTCAATTTGACTCCTTTGATCATACATTGGGCTCATAGTTGTAACATTGCACATCTCCAAATTAATACCTCTAATCTCCCGACATCATATTTTGGTGCATCATTGAAGTTCTTTCTCTATCCTTGTTTGATCTTACACATAGCTTCTAAGATTGCCACATGGCACCTCCTTCCTCTGAGTTGACCATTAGAAAATTGTTGACCTTGTTAGGGCCCCATCTACATAGAATATGTTCTATTCCCAACACACAAGTGTCTATTAAGACACTTCACTTTAACATCATTAGGTATAAAAATATGCCTCTTCTTCCTCTCTCCAAGTACATGGGAAAAAACATACTATGATTATTTCAATTTATGGAGTACAGAAGAATAGTTAGGAAGAAGGGAAAAGGTTGAGGCATTTTTGCACCTTACCTCCCTGATCATAGCCACCCTCCTCGATCCTCCTTCCCTTTCATTGTTAATGGATGCTCTTCATGTGGAGTGAAATTGTTGTGGACTTCTGCCACTTCTACAATGTTGGATGCTCTATATTCATTCATATGCTATAGTTCCTACATCTATGAATACTCCTTTGGTGCCCCTGCTCCTCAAATACAAGGCGTGGATGTTCAAATTGACATGAGCTATACCCACCATGAAAATCTTCTTACTATGTCTTTCTCCATCATCTTATTACTTTTGTTGTGGTCTTTGGGCTCTCAAGTAGACACTTTTGTTGGAATACTTTAGAATAACTGAGGGGGGGTGAATTAGTTATCCATTGTCTAGATGTATAAATACAACTTTTCACAACTTAGTGAACCCATAAAACATTCATACCCATTCATGCAGCTTACTAGATTATGCAATCACTAAAATTTGTATGTTACTGTCAAATCAACTTGTAGAAATGTAAAGCATGAAACAAAACAAATTCATCAACACACTTGTCACAGTGATTTATGTGGAAACTCATTTTGGGAAAAACCACCAGTAACATGCTACTCCTTTTCACTCTTCTAAAGTGATGCCCTATGAAAGGTCAACCTTGTTAAAGGTTACAATACACACTGTTAAATGTGACCTAGTTAAGGGATTTCAATCACCCTCTTAGAAATGAGCCTTGTTAGAGGACTTTAGGCCATTCACTTGGGATAACACCTAGTTAAAGGATTTACAAATGACTGTTAGATCAACCTTAATCCAAAGGATTTACCCTAGACTGATACAATTGTTAGAGAGTAACAATAGAGCTTTGATCTGATACAACTTACAACTTCTCTTGCAAATCATAGATCTCTGTTCAATCCTCAATTTTTCTTGGCCTTCATACTTTTTAGCTCTGATATCTTATTTACCTTTCAAACATTCATCTTCTTAAGCCTTCTTACTTAACATTCCATTGTAGACTCTTCTCTTGGGTCACATGATGAAGCAAAAACCTTAACTCCTCCTCCTTAGGTTCTTGCACATGAAAAGTTTTTCTTTATGACCAGACATTTCTATAAGTAGGAAATTATGATATTTTCCTACTCATTTTCCATTGTCCAATTTAGGGTTTTTGGGTGGATTAGGTAGCATACAATGTATCTACCCTATATCTTGTCTTTTCTAGAAATTTCTCCTAAAATCCATTTGAATTCACCTAAGAATGTTTTACATCAAGTTCTGTGCCACCAGGTCATCAACCTTATCTTCCTTCTAGTTCACAAACTTTAAGAAAACAATCTTGTTGGCTTAGATTCGATGAATCTTTGATCTTTAATGTAATGTAGTAGCTCAACATTATCAACCTTCTAAAGCTTGGAACATACCGCGTTGCTCAAAATCATCTATAAAATCAATCATCATCAACTAAAGTTTATTGATGCTTGGCATCAATTAAACTTTACTCTGCATCAACTATCTTACTCGGCATCCACTAGAATTTTCTTTCACTAGGCTCCAACTTACTTTTCTGCTTGGCTTACACTAACTTTTCTCAACATGTACTATCCACTCGATCAAGCTTGGTAGACAAAATTTTTGTAACTTATTCTTCTAAACTTTCTTAGTGTAGCCAACATTTGTAACCTTAAGTAGAATATGAATACACCATGTCATCACTATCTTAACTAATCCTTGCACTTCATTACATAATCATAAGTCAACCTTTCCTCTAGGTTCTTTTATTACATCTTATTGATCAAATTATCTTCATCAATCAACTAAGTAATAGTACTTGAATCTTGTAAGTAGTTGTCTTAATAGAAAATAGGAGGTTTGACATGAGTGATAAAATAGTGATTGAAACACATAGTCTTTTCCAACAATCTCCCTCTTTCAAAAATCTCTCTTATCAATGATCTTTTCAATCAGATTTCAACAATATCTCTCTTTGTCATTGATGGCAAACCAAATTGATCAACCAAGTCAATCAAATTTCGAATATCTTGTTTAAGAAAACTGACTAGGTTAAAATAGTAGGACAATACCAAAAAGAAAATTTGTATCAAGATTTCTCCTTATATCAACAACTTCCATGTTCTAATTAGGTTACAAAACTCTTTCTTATAACTCCCTCTGAGCTCCTTCTTGTATCTCCCTCTTGATGTAGGCACATCTCATTACTAAATCATTTCAAAGGTCCAAGATTCTCCATATATTTTAAATGGTCAATTTTAAGAATTTAGGATTGTGTCTTAGTGGATAGAATTAGGTGTTTTATTAAATAAATGTTATAGTTTTTAGTTGGATATGTTAGAGAGTTAGAGGAAAGGGTTAATGATGTTAGTGTCGGTTTTAGGAAGGATAAAATTAGTAATAGAAATGCCATGTGGTCAATAATTAAAAGAATCCCATCAAAAAGTTGGTGGCAGTTTTAAGAGTGTCCATAATGATGAAAAAATGGCTTTGGAATAAAAGAAACCGTTTCATATTCCTTCTATTTGGAGGAAAGTCAGTTTTCTTTAAAAAGCCAGTCTGATATGTAAGAAGAATTTGAATTTGAGGAGATATAGAAGGTTTTTTTCATTTTGGTCTTTGTGCAAGTTTTAGTGGTCTGAGTTCTAAACAGATTTTTTTTTACCTTCTCATTGGAAAAAGTCGATAATTTGCAGGAGATTAGAAAGTTTCAGCTTTGGAAGGGCATTTTCTTATTTTCTTTCTTGGTTTTTGAAGTCATTATTATGAAAAGAACAGAATTGTGACTGTGTAAATGGCTACAAACTGAAATTTGATAGTTAATTTCAAATTCATTAACATGGAATAAGAAGTTTCAGTTTTGGGACTGAGTTTCAACATCTTTTTATAGGAAATGAATCGGGTTTTTTCATTTGTAAATGTCATTAAGAATTGTTGAGGGTCATTTTTCTTAAACTTCTATGGTTATTTTGCATTTTACTTTGCAGGAGACAGTGCATCCCTTGTTTTTATGCATTGTTCAACATTTACAGTCTAAAAATGAGTTTTGCTTATCATTTGATCTCAGTTTGGAGTACATGGATTCTCTTTTCTTGTTGAACATGAATCGGTTTGAAGTTTTAAGATATCTTGAAATCAGGTTTTACAACAGAGAAATTGAGTATTATGTTAAGAAGAATCTCAATGTGTTGAAGTTTGAATGTATCAAAGACTAAATGGTTTCTTTGGATATTACTGTCATGCAAGTAACAGCCTCGGTGCGAAAGGCATATCTCGAATTCAAACTGTTGGATTTCTCTAAGATTTGATTATGTTATGGGGAAACTAATTACACCCATTCTCACTAGAGCGATCGAAAAGTTTTGATTTCAGTCAAAAGTTATAGTCTTCTATTCACAGGTCTATCCCAAAACAACAGATTCTAAGAAGACACAGTTGCTAAGATAGCAAGTGTAAGAAAGAGGTGGTTAATGGTGAAAGAAAGAGGTGGTGAATGATAGATAAGTAAACTATTATTATTATCATCATTTGCATATTATAAGTTTTTCTGAACCTCTCTTTAATGTGTACAAAGAAGAATGCATGTAGATTTTTAGAATGTTTTATGTGGTTTCAAAAAAAAGGATATGAACCATATGCATATTTGAATCATGAATTGATTCCTTTGCATATATATAAAGGGATGCAATTATTAAATGATTGAGTCTATTTTGGTCTGAACCTGGAGGTTGTAGATGCCCCTTGAAGCAACTCAATTGAGTGACTGATTCCTCCTGAGTTTTCCAAGGTGTGGCTCTGCATCACCTCTTACTAGGTAGATTAAGATTTATCCCTCTTTCTTACATTATTCATGTGTCCTCTTCTAATCAATAACATCAACATTTATCTAATTTCCCTCTAAGATCAGTAGCAATCTCCAGCTTCTTTGACAACAATCTCTTGCACTTTCTCCCTCAACATTTATAAGGAATATCTCCTTCTATGATTATACATTTTGGTTCTTTGATCAATATCTCCCTTCTCTAATTACACTTTCTCTCTTTGATGTACTTTCTATATTTCTAATAAGTAGATCTCCCTTTCTAATATTGATTAGTTTAATGTACTTTCTTCCTCTTTGACAACAATGTCAAAGACATATACCAAAAACTTGTCCTTTTAAAATACACAAATATAAGTTTTTGTAGTTTCTTTAGCTTCCCCCTCTATCACCTTGCTTGTGACTAATTTGAAGTTTCATCTCTATGGTTACTTTAGGCAACTCCTAAAGTAAGATCCACTACAATAATTTGTATCATATGAACATTAGCTTGTTTGATGTAAGGCACTCTTCTTATTGCTTAGATATCATTTGATAGGGGTATCACCGCTATCTTACCTCTTAGATACTCATGAGCATCCTCAGGTAATGCTTTTGTGAAGATATCAACAATTTGTTCCTTTGAGTTAATATATTCCTGATTCACTTCTTTATCTTGAACCAAGTCTCTCAAGTAATGATACTTGATTGCAATGTGCTTTGTCTTTGTGTGCATCACTAGATTCTTTGATATATTGATAGCACTTGTATTATCACAATAAAGTATCACTAGTTCTATGATTTCCTCCTTCATTCCTTTGAGTAGTTGTTTGATCCATACAATGTTTGTATAGTTTATAGCAGCAACAACATATTTAACTTTAGCAATAGATTATGAAATACAACTCTGTTTCTTGCTAGTCCATGTAACTAGTCTCTTGCCTACAAAAAATACTTCTCCAATGGTGCTCTTTCTATCATCAATGTTTCCAACCCAATCAACATCAGTGTAGGCTCCCAACTAAAACTTTTTATTCTTCTTGTAGTATAGAACAAACTCTTTTATTCGTTTCATATATCTCAATATTCTTTTTACAACCATTAAATGATTCTCCCTAGGATTAGCAGAGAATCTTGCAACTATCCTAAAGATAATGCAACATAAGAAAGTAGAGTTCTTACTCCTTCCATTCTAGCAACAAGAGAAAATGTCTCCCCATAGTCAATTCCTTCTTCTTGTGCATATCCCTTTCAAACTAATCTTGCTTTATTTCTTGTGGCTTCACGATCTTCATCTAGCTTGTTTTTTAATAGCCACTTGGTGCTAATCACATTCTTATCTTCTAGTCTAGGAACTAGACTCCATGTTTTGTTCTTCTCTATCTATTCAATATCTTCTTCCATGGCTTTTTATCACTCCACATCTTCTAATGTATCTTTCACTATTTTGGGTTCCTTCATGCTCAACAAACATGATTCACTTCTCAATCTATTTCTTTTCATTGGCCTAGCATTTTTATCTCCAATGATTTGATCAGTAGGATGATGCCTTTTGACATATTTAGACAATCTTGGCTCAGCTGTTGTTCTTCATTTTGTCTTTTATCTTCAAAATCATTGTGTATATCTTTGACAGGTATCTCAACATCTCCTTCATGTGTACTAATATTAGAATCAAAATATGCACCCACTTCATTCTGTAACTTGACATCTGAATATAGCTTGGTTCCTGAATATGTAACTTGGCATTTATAGGATGTGACTCGGCAGTCACTGAAACTTATTTTTGGTTTATAGCTTGATTTGCAACATCTTCCTCAGTAGGCATTCCTTCATAAAAGTATACAAATGATTTGTATTCTTTTGGTTCTTTCATGAGTTTAGTCTCATGTACCTATGTAAATTCATCAAAATTCACATTTGCACTTTCCATAATTTTGTTAGTGTTAGGATTTAAACACTTCTAAGCTTTGTTTCTTATGGAGTATCCTAGGAATATACCTTCTTCACTTTTTGCATCAAGCTTTCCATTTCTAACATCTGTGAGAATGTAACACTTACTTCCAAATACCTTAAAGTATTTTACATTGGGTGGATAACCATACCATAGTTCAAAAGGTGTTGAATGAGTACCTTTCTTGATTTGGACATGGTTCAAGGTATATACAATAGTGCTTACAACTTCTCGCCAGTACTTCAGAGAAACATTCTTCTCCATCATGAGTGTTCTAGCACAGTCCATTATAGACCTGTTTCTCCTTTTAGCTATTCCATTTTGTGGAGGGGTCCTAGGAGTAGATGCCTATCTTTTGATTCCTTTTTCATTACAAAACATCTCAAACTCATTTGATGTGAATTCTTCTCCTCTATCAGATCTCAAGCATTTCAAATTTTTACCTGTTTTATCTGAACTCTTGCCAAGTACCACTTAAACATTTGAAAAGCATCAAATTTCTATTTGAAAAACATAAATGTCATCATCCTAGAATAATCATCAACAAATAGCATTATGTACTTATCTCCCCTATAGCTTTGCACTTTAGTTGGTCCACACAAGTTAGTATGAACAATCTCTAGTATTTCTTTAGAGGTACAAGCTTTACTTTTGAAGCTTGACTTTGTCATTCTATCTAGCTGAGATTGTTTGCACGGTACATTAGTAGGTTTCTTCAACTTAGGAAAACCTCTAACTTCATGTTATTGATACTAACTAGGTTATCAAAATTAACATGACATAAGCTCTTGTACCAAAGAAATACATTATCAAATTTTGCAACAAGACAAGTAGCATCCTCTATATCAAGTAGAATAGATTACTTCTAGTTTGATCACTTTTTCCAATATGTTTCCCATTTGTATCATATATCTTAGCAGTCTTGTTTCCAAATTCAACCTTGCATCCCAAATTGTTCAATTGTGACATACTCAACAAGTTATAGTTTAGTCCTTCAACATAGTAAGCATTGTCACATGAAATTTTGTCTAAGTTTAATAGAACCTTTTCCTTTTATCAAACATGGTGCATCATTACCAAATCTTACACTATTTCTATCATCATAATTCAAGGTAATGAACTTACTCCTGTCTTCGATCATGTGATGTAAGCATCAACTGTCAATAATCCATCTATCATTTTTGTTCACACAAGTCACATGTGCAGTCACCTCATCTTCATTAGATTTGTCATTCATTGCAACATAGAGCACTTCACCATCATGTTCATCAAAATTATCCTTGGTTCCTCTTCAACAATGTAGCATAACTTCTTACCTTTATCTTTGTAATCTTTGCTATCATCTTCTCTTTTGATCTTGTACTTGTCACCTCCTCTATAGTTCTTCTTCTATGTACATCTTGTAGCAATATGACCAACTTCATTGCAATTGAAAAAAATGATGGGTAATTTACCTTTGAACTTGCCTTTATCTCTATGAAATCTTCTTGCTAGTAGTGCTTCCAATTGTTCAACATCCTCCTCATCTATATCACTATCACTAGATACATATTTTATCTTTTTTTTTTTCTTCTTCTACTTCACTTCATCAGAGTTCTTCAATAACAACTTAGCTTTGAAAGTAGATTCAAGACTCTTAGGTTTGTAATTATCAAAGTTAGATAGCTCAAAAGTAGTGAGTCTACCTACTAGACATTCAAGGGTTAGATGATTTCCTGGAATACATCTCAATTCTTGAATTGTAGAAACTCTAATATTATAAATAGGCAATAATATTCTCAAGAATTTTTGTAACACAATATCATCATCTATATGACAAGCAACTCCTCTTATTGCACTAACAACTTATTTAATTCTAGCAACATATTAAGCAATATTCTCACCTTCTTCCATTCTCATATCATCAATCTTACCTCTAAGAATCTCAGATTTGGCTCTTTAAACATTTTTGTCTCCTCCATAGATGGTGGCTAGGGTATCCCACATTTCTTTTGCACTTTAAAGGCCTTTGATATCATCAAACTTGACATGGCTTAGGGTAGAGGCAATCTCCAACATCATTTGATTGTGTTCATTCTTCTTCTTCATATCTTCAGTTGTTAGGACTCCAACTAGATCAACATGTTCCATTGTAATAGTAGATTGTGCATGATCTCCAAGTCCTCCAAGGTGTAGCTTCATCAAAATTTTCCATGCAAGAAAGTTATCTCTATTGAGCTTGGGTACTTCTCTTTTAGACATCTCAATCTTTGTGCTTCTAGTACCTTGTGTAGACACCTAAAAACCTTTAGAAAATAAAGTAGTTTTATTTTCTGAAAAATTCTTGATGACATCATCATTTATTAATTAATTAATTATTCAATTAATTAATTTATTTTTATGCCATTAAATCCCTTTATCTTAATTAAAAATATTTAATTAAGGAATCCCTCCCAAAAATGTTTAAATCTTATTTAAACATTATTTCCTTATTTATTAATTATTTAATTAATAAATTGACCAAAAGATCCAAAATAAATAAACAAATTATTTTTTGCCCAAAACTTGGCCAATTTCCTTAAGACCACTAACCTCTACCAAAATCTTCTAATCCTTCTTTAATTTTGATTAAAAGCTAACCCCATCATTTCCTACCCCTAATCCCAACTCAAAATATTTAATTAAGATTAAATATTAATCCTCATGTTTATTAAAAAAGTTTTAATAAATATCTCCTCAACCCAAACCCTTGAAATAAATAAAACTTTATTTATTTTCTAAAAGTCTAATTTATCCTCATCCTAAGAAGTTCTAGACTCTTCTAGAAAGTCTTCATCCTCATCCTAGGAAATTCTAGACTATTCTAGAAAGTCTTTATCCTCATCCAAAGTCTAGACTCTTCTAGAAGATGTCTTTAAACCTAATCCTAATCCCCTCCTAACCTTGTCACATTCTCTAAACATGGCTTAAGACTTACTAACCCAAGCTAAAGTTAACAAATATCTCCCCCTTCACCCACCCTCATTAAATGCCATCCACTTGCCTATCCCTAAGCTAATCCTAAACCATCCTAATCCATCCTCTAATAATTTGCACAATCCTAAGCAAGCTTAAAACCCTCCTAATCAAGCCCAAGTCAAAATTTCTCTCATCTCCCTCAAAATATCTCAACCATAAAACTTTATGAAGCCCACAAGGTTATAAATGACACTTCCAAGCCCTTTTATTGCTCTTACAAGCCATTATGAGGGTCTTTATGAAGATTTTATCCCTTGAGCCTCCTTTTTTGACTCATCCTTCCCCTTTCCTCCATCCTCTCACCTTGTGACATGTATCACTCCCTGATTGGCTATAAGGAAGCACAATCCATGTGCTCTCTTCTCATGCAATCTGAGCCCTCCATGAGCTTTTTCCCATCCTTGCATCTTAGCCCTCAATCCCTCAAGCCTCTTGCCTATAAATTGGATCCTTCCCCTTTGAAAAATAACACAATCCATTAAGTAAAATCATAATGCCATTTTACATCAAAACCATACACTCACACCCAAATTCCAACTCCATTTGAAGCCCTTTTTGAAGCATAAGCTTGAGCATACATCCTATCTATTTAGACAAAGCCACTCAACAAGAGAGCTTCTCATTGAGAGAGTCCATTAATGGCTCATATTCTCAATTGAGAGTTCATCTTAGTCTATCTTGAAGTTTATGAATTTTGTTTAGTTTGTAGAAGCTTTATTTAAATTTGGTTTCTATTAGCATACTAACATTGCTCATATACATTTTGGCATGCCCGGTGGGACCCCGCATGGGTCATCTTCATTAGCTTTTTTAGTCAAGTTTTGTATGTCATTTGCTAATTTTGGCTAATTTTGTTTGTTTTTGTGATTGGTAGGATTGTATAAATTGGTTTTGTAGGTCCACATGAGCATGAAAAAGACAAAGGAACTCATAATCTATCTCATAGTGTTTGCAGATTTTTCAAGCTTATAGGTGGACAAAGCACTCAAAATTCTTCTTCCTCTTCTTATTCCATCTACTTCTTCTTCTTCTTCTTGTCGGAGATCTTGGCCATTTTTTTTTAAGGAAGCAAAATCATACACACTTCTTTTTAGTGCTTAAAATGAACCCCTAAATCATATTTAAATCCATTAAAAAACTAAAAATTTGCAAAAAAAAAAAAAAAAGCCTTTTAACAAGTGAAACTAAACCAATTCAATCATTTGCATCCTTGCAACATCAAGGTTTTAGATGAATTCATGCAAAGTTAGAAACACTTCATTTTTGGAAATTTAAAAAGAACTTCAAGTTTCCATTTCAAAAGGTTCAAAATCAACACTAAGTGCACACTAAAATCTAAATCAAACTCAAAGCATCAATCAACGATAAAATGAACCTCATTTGCAAATATTTTAAAGTTCTTTTAAAAATTTCATGAAAACTAAGAGTCCTAAATGGTTGCCAAAAATTGTCCTAAAAGCTTTGTTATTTGTTCCAAACAAATGTCTTGTTGCAAAATGTTGAATGTTTCTTAGGTTTTTCATGCATCAAAACAATCTAGGAATATCATTTTTGGGCTTAAAATATGCAAACTAGAACACAAAATCTTGAATGAAAACCAAAGTCCAAAGATTCATTTTCACTTTTGAGTCCAAAACAATCTTGAATGATCTAAGGTTAAAACAAAGCACTTCAAAGTTCTTAAAACAATACACAAAATCTCAATCTTGAATGCTCAAAGGAAAAAACTTGAATGTTTAATCACTTGTCTTTGAATGCATGTTGCTAAACACACTCTTGAATGTCATGGATTAAAATAAAATTTTTCTTGAATGCATGATTAAAACAAAAAATCCAATCTTGAATGCCAAGGATCAATTAACCATTGCAATATCAAACACTTCATTTGGAGCTTCTAAAATTGAACAAACCAAATCTCTTTTCCACATGCAATTTAGGTAAAGTTTGATTTTTGGACATTTAAGAAACTTTGTTAAGTTAAATACAAATTTTCAAAAATCAATTTGAGTAGTTCCTTGGACTCACCTCTTTTCTAATCACCCATCAATTCAACCATTGATTGCAATCTCAGTGCCATTTATGGGGATGGGTCTACTTGAAAAAGGTGTTAAATGTTCCACAATCTAACTCACTCACTTGGTCTTTGAACGTTTGCTTTAACTTTATCAAAAATTTTAAATGATCAAAAATCTAGATTAAATCGATCACACTTCAAGTTTGGGCACTAAAATTGAACAACTATTGACGTGGAGGGCCTCCGGGCACGCGCTTGACAAATCAAGTCTCACACATCTTTGCTTTGGGTTTAAAAAAAAATCAGACCAACTCTTGAATGCTTTAAAGGAAATTAATTGATACTTGACGTGGAGGGCCTCCGGGAGCATGAGTTTTCTTTTGTTCACCCTAACTCTTCTTCTTATTTGCATTCTTCGATCGATTTACTTTTGTTGGTGCTTCAAGTTGGAATTGAACATTGTCTCTTAAACATGAGTGCTTGCAAAGTCTAGATTAGCACACATAAGAGTCAGTTGGTAAAAGAACAAGTGTGTTTTTTTTTAGCCCAAGGTCATCCAAGTCTTCTCTCCCCTTGTCGTCTTTCGAGGCCATCTTGGGTGCATAAGATTAGGATCCAAAACCTTGTTTCTTTTCAAGAGGCCTGCTTGGGGATTTCATCACCCCTTGGATGACCCCAACTCTAGCGTTCTAACAGAGTATAAGAATTGAGAGGTGAATCAAAAGACACCTCTCTTGCAATCAAGATTTTTGTCACTTGGGCTAAGCCTCAAGGAACTTTATACCCTTGAGAAGTGAATGAGGAGAAGTGGGTTACCGCTCCTCTCGGCTGTGTGACATCTTTTTGGTTTCATCTACGGATTTGGGCCTCACGTACCTTTGGGTATATCGAGGACTCCCTAGCTAAACCAACTGTCAGCCTTGTAGACAACAGAGTGTTAATGTGTTTGAAGTGACTGATCAAAAAATTTGTAAAACATACACACTCCTTAGCGCAAGTATCACATTCTAAGAATCAAAAAATTCTATCTGGTTTTTCCTATCTATTGCTTTCTTTTTTATTTGTTGAATGTATGTTTGCCAAACTTGGTCAATCCTAGCTTAGGCTACACTTAGCGTAGTCACTACCTATTCCAGAAGTTGAACAAGTTGAAGAAAAATAACTGAGGTCTCTCAAAGCCAAGCAGATTTAAGAATTGATGTTAGAGCAAACCAAACCCAAACAGAAGTTCCACAAAGTTAAACTCAAACCATCTCAAGCATACCAAGAACTTTCAGCCAAGAGAAAGGAACTAACACCAAGTCCTCGAATTGCCAAACTCCACAAAGCAGAGGATAAAGCTGCCAACGAAGCACTTCAAGAGGCCTGGTTAGAGAACACCATCAAATTTAGCCAACATCCAGGAGTTAATTCTGCTTATGCCTTACCAACTAGGCATGATTTCTATGATTAGACACCCTTGTTCCTCCACACCTTCTTGGATAAGCTTCACCTTAGAGTCATCTTTGTAGAAAAGTTAGCCATCTTAGGTTATCCCCTTAAGCATTATTAGCTTATCCATCTCATTTAGGACCAAACCATCTAGCCAGCAATCCAAAATCTTCACATCCAAGCTTTCAAAAAAATTTGTCACCTTGCTAAAAGTTTTCCATTCCTAAAATCTTTCAAAACCACCAATCTCACCAAGGTTATCCCTTTGACAAAGCTTTTTCTAGGGTAATCTAGCTTTGCCACTTGTTATCCCTCATCACCTTGAGCTAAAGGTTGGGATCCACAAGTGGTCAATCTCGTTTTCTTCCTAAAGGATCATCAGTCTATCCTTAAGTTGACACAATCACCACCAAGCTTGCACATAGGAAAGCAGACCTTTTGTGCTTTGGCAACATATCTTTGAAGTTAGAATCCCCAACCCAATCCTCCTTAGGTTTTGTCATATAGCTTTGCCTCAACCTAGGAAATCATTTGCATAGAAAAGCCTTCCTCCCTTTTGCATCCACCAGCATTTGTTGCATCTCATCCCTAGGAGCATTTTCCATGCCACCCGTCACTCGCTTAGCCA
The DNA here is from genome assembly GCA_028749045.1 of Cupressus sempervirens. Taxonomy (NCBI): domain Eukaryota; kingdom Viridiplantae; phylum Streptophyta; class Pinopsida; order Cupressales; family Cupressaceae; genus Cupressus; species Cupressus sempervirens. The sequence continues at coordinate 886,063,358 of CM053783.1, forward strand.
AGAAGAAAGAAACAATGGAGCCCTATCATTTGGATCGAACAACCTCACCCCCCTTGAGCACTTAAACATCCTTCAGCACAGAGAAAGCTATGCCATCATCTACTGACATTGAAGCTTTCATGAACCAACAAGGAAATGCAATATTGGTAAACGCCATTATAGACAAGAACAAAGAGACAATCATGGCTAATTTTTGAAGGGACAATGTAGGAACCTTTGACTTTGGAAGACCCCCTCCATTATCAGATCCATCTCACCCATTGTTTGGGCAGCTTCCACCACCCATAGGCTCTTATGATCCAAATTATCCTCAATATATGCCAAAAGAAGAGCCTCTAGCCAATCCATACGATCCAACAGACCCAAACATACCATCATCCACCCAAGTTGAAATCTCCATGCCGCAAGCCAACCCAGTCACCACCACTTCATCCTTGGTTCATACCTCTCCACTCTAAACCCCCTTTACCCAAAACACCTCACCATTCATGCCCTTCACTATAGCTGCTACTGCTCCCCAACCCAGCCTTCCAAATCCACCCATCTCCTAAATCAGTGCTAGCATCTTTGGCCAACCTCAACAATATACAATAGGGATGCCACCCATGGGGCCAAGTAATCAACCTTTCATTACCCCCAGCTTGTTCACCACAGCTCAAATCAAAATCCCATCATTTCCATTAGGTCTTGGGAGCTTAGTGCCATCAGCCACAAATCCACAAGCTACTACCGTCACTCCACAAAGCTATCAAACCCCACAAGCTACTACCAATGTTCTACCCAGCTCTCAAGTGACCCAAGCTCCCACCACCACTCTACCAAGCTTCCAAATCCAGCCACCAAGCTATCAAACCCCATCAATTCCATTTCCTAGCTTTCAATTCTCACCACCTCCACCACCAACTGTGTTGCATAAAATTGTAACCAAGATTATGCAAACCTCAAACTATGAATATAAAAATAGAGAATATGTTTGGTATGCTCTTAGGAACACACCAATAGATGAATCTCTTGGATGTATGAATGCAAATGGAAAATGTACCTAGCCTAAATGATATGCAAAAATCAAAATGACAAAATAATGATGCAACGATAAGCAATTCTAATGGACCTCTAATGATTCCTAACCCAGCTGGGGTTCTCTTCGTGTGTCAAATGCTTGAGACAAGATGTCTATTTAAAGTGGATGGAGGAAGCATCTAGAATGTGCTTAGAAACTACTAAGAGATAAGGATAGGGATTGACAACTAAGCACATGATATAAGGATAAGAATTGACAACTAAGCACCTTATCTCACATTCTAGATAGACGGATAAGACTGATGAGATGGCATGTGTGTGTAGAAGATTCCTATGGTGTAGACAACATGTGCTTAAAAGATGTGATGACAACTCATATGAATGCATGTACTTCTAGGCAATTTGAATAAAGATTAAATTAAATGAAATTGGAGGATTTTAAATAAATAAAATTTATTTAAAAAAGAATATGTGGAGAATCATGTGTTAATTTAAATTAACACATTAGAGCTAAGAAGTATTTAAATTAAATTTAAATACTTAGACAAAAATGAACCTATTTAATTAAAATAAGTAGAGGAATGTGACCATTATTAATTAAATTAATAAAGTCATTCAGGACAATTTTTAGTGTATACATTTTGCCCCTCTTTGATGTGATGTCAGCACGACATCATATCAAAGAAAATACAGGTTGCCCCAGAGAAAATAGGAGAGGACTGGTAACAATGAAAAAAGAGAAGGGTGATGGAAAATGATAATCTAAATGCAACTTAACTACATGAATGCAAGAGATTCAATTGTGTTCATATGGAGAGAAAACCTTATTTTAATATTGCAAGAGGAGTTATGCACCAAATTCTATAGAAGCATAGATGACAAGATTCCTTTGCGTGTATTAGACTCTTAACACAGTGGATGCAGGTTTCAGAGTCATGAGGGAACAAATGACATATACGCATTGGAGAGGTCTGGGCACACCCAAAGTCTTTTTAAGGAGCTTGGTGGAAAGTGTGCTAATCCGTTGCCCCCAATGAGCAATGCATTAACATAACTTGAAACTCACATAGATATGCTAAAAAAAATCATAAAAATAGATCATATTGCAAAATAACATGTGTAATCGGGATAAGCCATTCCAATGATACTAGGATATGGAAGATCAAGGCACACTGGGAGACACTATCACTGACACACAAAGATAAAATTAACAAAAAGACATTATGACTAAGTATTCATTCAATTCACCATGCTTGCCATGAACCTGATAAATTTTTTAAATTTGTTAAGCCTGTGTAGGAAGGATTCATCCTGTAAGGCAAAAACTGATTGATTGATTGAATTGAAATGAGATATTTGTGATTTGGTTGCTGGCAGTGACAGTAAAAGGAATGATGTTCTCAAATCATTGAGTCTAAATGTGAATTTGTGTAAGCTTGTTTGCAATCACTATTCGATGAGGTCGCTTTTATGGATGGAAGTTCAGTGTGGTGAGAATATGGATAAGATAAGATAATGGATGAAGAATGAAGTGATTGGAAGAAGAGAATATGATGAGATTAGAGGATAAATAAATTGATTGATAGACATGAATGAATGTGGAAGATGTGGATTGAATTTGATATGAATAAATGAATAGAAGTGAATGAATGTGGAATAAAATGGATTGAGACCAATGACAAGGCAGAGCCAAGGTATGTAAATGGATAGGAAGGTTGGGTAGATATATGAATGGAGGAATAATATGGATAACCACCAGATATAGTGTCAGATAAATGGGGAACCAAGAACCATATTTCAAAGGAGTGACCAAAAATGCCCCATTCCAAGGATATGAAAATGGAAGGAAATAATGGTGAGGAAGGATTGCATGAAAATGGATAGATGGTGTGAAAGCTCGCATATGGAGGAAGAGAAGGCATGTGCTCTTCTTAAGCATGAATGAGCATTTTTGTTGTTGTGCCTCTAGTATTGATTATGAGCATGGGTATGAAAGTGGAATGAAGGAAGGCATGAAAAAGGGATAATGATACGAAGGATATGGAGGAGGGATAATTATATAAAGAATATGGATGGAAAAGGGATAATGATATGAAGGATATGAAGGAAATGTGTGATAAGAAGGGGATGAAATGAAAGGGATAACCAAGATCAGGGGTATATGGAAGAAGAATAGATGTGCATAGGATTATGGATGGAAAAGATATGAATGAACATGAAAAGAGGATGGGAATATGTATGCATATGGATGGAAAATGGATGCATGAACATGAACGTGACAAGGACTATGGAATGTATGATAGGGATATCATGTCAAGATCAAACATATGGAAGATTTATGGGAATATGTAGGAAAGGATATGGAAGGTACTTATGGATGGATGAGAGGAAAGGGAAAGTCCCGATCAAATATGGGAAAAGTATAAAGACGTGTGGATAATGTGCAAAGGATATGGAAAGTGTAAGTCAAGATCAAAGATGGGAATGACAATGGACGATAGATGGAATATGGAAGATAGGTAAGGAAGAACAATATGGATGGAACTTGCCCCTAGAGTAGAGTGCAAGTGGAAAAAGGGAAGTTAATGAATAGGTAAGTGAAAGTGGAAGACAATGAATACATAGTAGGAAAATGAAGGGAGGACTCAAGCATCTAGGTATATGGATGTATCCCTTGATATTTATACTTCTTTAATTTTTTTATCATTTTCTTATTTATTTTTAGGGAATTGTTGGTATTTTCTTGTAGATGTTGATAGGGTAAAGAAAAAGAATGCTAAAGTGAACTGGGGAATAGAAGACAATGACCTATGAAAAAGTTTGGATTAAGGGAGTTGAGTAGGTAGGAGGAAAACATGGTTGATGGATACTAGGTTGGAAGACTTGTGAAGGAAGTGGAAAGATCTTCATTGGCACATACCTTGAAGGGTGGTGGAAAGGAGTAAATTGTGAAGGATATGTAGGAGAAAGTTGGAATTTTGGGATATAGGGACCCAAAATGGATGAAGGAGATGATAGAGTTGGGATGGCGGATTCGGGTGTATAAGGACCCAAAATGGATTTGGAAAATGGAGGTTGGGAGGATTTATGAAGGAGGGAGACTTTTGGATTAACAGAATTGGATGTCATTTGGAATCTTTCTTTGAGATTCATTATTACATTAAGTAGCTTTGGTATCCACATAACTTTTACACTTTTGATTTTTAGCCTTTGTGGCTTTTTGATTGCATTTTGGATCTGATTTTTCTTTTCTTGGACATGTTGCTTAGATGGAACATGTTGATCCTTATGCTTTTGTGGATTTTTGACTTTGTTTTCTTTTTCTTTGGCATCCAATTTACTTCTATTGGGCATGGTATGGGTGCATGAAGGTAAATAAGATGGAAAATTCATAGAAGGTGAATGTTGGAAGGAATTCAAGGACGTGCGCCTTTGTTGATCTTTATCAGGACTATGAGGGGATAAATTGGAAAATGAGGATAAGGTAGAGGGATGTAGATAAGGACCTAATATGGAAGGAAGGGAAGAAGATTTTGACGATGGAACATAAGGACCTAATATGGAAGGAAGGGAAGAAGAGTTTGACGATGGAACATAAGGACCTAGAATGGATGGACTATAAGAACCTAGAATGGATGGACTATAATGACCTAAAATGGATGGACTATAAGGACCTAAAATGGACTTGGAAGATGAAGGAGGTGAAGCTTTAGGTGTGGAAGGAAGAGTTTTGGAATTAGAAAAAGTGGAAGGTGTACCAACATCTTGAGGAATTATTTTTTTAAGGGGATACTTAGTATTCTCAACACAAGATGCGAGTCTAGGTGTATGGGGTTCATGAGGAGATTGGATAGGTGTAATAGGATCATATGAAGAAGTAGGGTTATGAGGGAAATCATGAGGAATAATAGGATCATGAGATGGAGAGGGATCATGAAATATGGATGAAGGAGTGCATTGATCTTGACTTGGAAAAGGATCATTGAGCGGAACGAGTGGATTGTGAGATGGAATAGGTTCATGAGATAGAATGGAGGGAGTGGAACTATTTGATCTTGACATGAAAGAATATCATATAGCTCAAGGAGTGGATCATGAAATGGACTAGAATCATATGAGGACGTGGAGGGAGTGGAATCATGTGGTGAAAGAAGATCATATAGCATGGTAAGTGGATCATCATATGTAGGCGTGGAGGAAATGGAATCATGAGATGGAGTAATTTTATCTTGACATGGAGGAGTATTAGTGAATGGAGTGGAAGAAACTTTTTCATGAAGGGGAATATCTATGGATGGTAATGCTGGAGATGGAATGGAATCGGTAATGTGCATGGTAGGTGTAATATCTTGATCTTGATTAGGAGGGGAATCAGAAGATGGACTAGGAGGAATGGATGAATCTTGAGGGATAGTGGAATGATGGGATGGAGAAGTGCTCAGATCTAGAGGAGAAGAGGAATCAATAACATCATGCTTTGTAGGAGGGTTTTGAGATGGAACTGGAGATGTGGCTTTGGGTGATTGGCTCACACTATGCTGAATTTTCAATCTAGCCAAAAGTGATGTGAAATACCCCTGACGAGGTGGGGATGACATTGTTGGAGGCTTAGGAGATGATGTTGTTGGAGGATTAGGGGATGATGTAGTTATAGGATTAGAATTTTGTGGAGGTGGAATTATGGATAAAGGATTTGGATTAGGTTCATAGCAAGGGAGATTACATGGAGGATTAGGATTGGATGGGACATGAGAACTAATGCCTTTGAGATATGAGAGACAATTCTTCATTTCCTCCATTTTCTTGGTAATGGTATGTACATCTAAGGCATTGTGTGGGCCATGAATGGAATTGTATGGAGGGATATGAGAGCTAGAAAATGAAGGACACATAGCAAAGAAAATGACCCTTTCCTGTGGACTTATTTTGTCCAAGAGTGTGTTCTTTAGTTCCTCAATTTCTATGGCGTGGTCATTTATGACGGAGGAATTATATTGGCTATGGATAGAATTGTCTACAGATGAAGGATAAGGAGATAGATTTCCCTTGTCAAAGGTAGGAGAATGATGAACATGAGATAGATTAAAATTGAAGTTTTGAGAAGGAATTTGATATGGAGAAGGTACGAGACCATGTTGTCATGCAATATTGTCAATCATTGAAAGAAGTGGATTTGAATCCAGGGATGCAAGATGAAAAGTGATGAAAATATTTGAAGAGGGAATATGAACTTGGAATTAGGAACTTTGCACTGATTGGACTTTGATTTGATTTGATTGAATTTTGAATTGATTTGATATTGATTTAGTTTGGATTTGGATTGGATGAGGGTTTGATTTGATTTGATAAGAACCCTATGATAGTGTAAACAAAGTGAATGTTTGATTTGAATGAAAGTCCAATGATAAGACAATGCTCCTATGTTCGTAGTAGAATATGTGATGTCAAAATGAAATAGAAGAAGACGTGAATGAAGTTTTTGAAAGATTGATTATGACTTGGATGACTGAATTTGACAAGGAATTGGATTAGAAGAATGCTGATTTGAAGGATTGAATTAATATGAATAATGATGAATCATGAATAGGATGAAGATTAAGAATGTGATTGAATGACAAGAAAATGATTCAGATAAATAAAGATGATGAAGATGTCAAGCAACGTTTTGAATGATGAAGGTAAGATGTGTAAGAGGGAACGGTGTCTTGGATGGAAGGAATATGTGACGTGAAATGATTTGGAATGATGATTAAGAAGAGATTTTTTTGTGTTTTTGAAATGTTTTTGATTTTTTTTTTTGGATTTTTGAACTTTTATGATTTTTTTTTTTTGAATTTTTAGGTTTAAGACACAAAAGAAAATAATGAAATATGTACAATACCAATGTGCTTCAAACATGCTAAACACACCAACAATCCTATAAGGCTGAACTAGGCTGTACAAGGCTCAACTAGGAGGAGTCCTCAATATACGCAAGGTACCTGAGGCTCGAATCTGTAGATGAAAGGAAATACTGCCACACAGCCAGGGGGAGACAGTAACCCAATCTCCTCCTTCACTTTCCAAAGGTATAAAGTTCTTTGGGGCTTAGCCAAGAGTGGCAATATTACACTTCCAAGAGAGGTGTCTTTCGATTCACCTCCCGATTTTTATACTCTGCCAGAACGCTGGAGTTGAGGTCATCCCAAGGGGTGATTAAATCCCCAAGCAGGCCTCCTAATAAAATGGAAACCAAATCCACTTATTTCTTGTGCACCCAAGGTCACCCAAAGGCGCAAGGGGAGAGAATACGTAAGTGGACTTGGGTTTAAAAGACACTTGTTCATTACCAAAAAAATTTTAAGTTTTCTAATCTAATTGAAGACACACGTGATTAAAATGTACAATGTTCGTTCAATGTTGCAAAAATCAGGCACACGAAAAGCAATTTTTAAAAAAAAATTTTGAATGTTTTGGCTAAAAGGAAAATAAAAATCTAAATCTAAATGCAAAAAATAAATTTGATTCTAAATAAAAGTAAAGGAAAATTTTTTAAAAAAAAAGGCAAATTTTGAAGGAAATAAAAAAGCAAAAAAAAATTTTTATTTTTTTTATTTTTTATTTTTTTTTATTTTTATTTTTAAAATTTTTTTTTTAAATTATTTTTAGCAAGCTGGAGGAGGAGGTTGTGGAGGTAACAGCGGCGGCTGAGGGTGGTTCGGGTGCTAGCAGAGCTGTGCACAGGTGCCGGCGGAGCTATCCACGAATGTTGGTAGAGCTATGCACAGGGTTTGATTTTCGGAGAGGGAGCCTAAGAAACATCGCAATGGCCGCGGTGAACGGGAGATCAGCGGCGGCAGGCGACCGTGATCAGAGGAAAATGGCGGGGGCGGCACCAATAGGCCGCGACCATGGGAGAAGAACAGCGCCACGGGGTAAAAACAACGGCCATGGGAGGAAGAACAATAGTTGCATGTGGTTCGGGTACCGACGGCGGCGGCGACCGGGAGACTATCGGCGGTGGTAGCCTCTACAGGCTTCTTTTCATGTGCAGGAGCCGGTGTCAGAGCTGCAGGCGGTGATTCCACGACCGACATTGGACTGGGAGTTTGGCGATGTTTTATGCTTTGGAGGGGCATGGATTGGTGCCTCTAGTGTAGCCGACGAAACGGAGACAAAAACTGGTGGAGCCGCAGTCGTGGGTTTCGTCGGCCCTTCTACTGGAGCTTTTGGGGCTTTCGAAGGCGGCGACGCAGGGAAGGAGAGGGAGCCATAGGAGAAGTGGCGACGGTGGCAGTTACAACAGGGGAGCCGCTGGGGTGGCGGCGGGGCTGGAAAAGAGAGGGAGCCGCCGGCGGAGGCGGCTCAGGCTTATACAAATTTTTTTTTTTTTTTTTTTTTTTAAGATTTATATTTTAATAAACATACCCTCCTTAAAATTTATATTTTAATAAACATACCCTCCTTATTATTATTATTTTTTAAAAATTGTTGTCTCCCTTCCCCATATGCAAAAAAGAAAATAACCCCCCTATCACACTTTTTTTTTTTTTTTTAATAACCTAAATAGCCTAAAGCAAATTGAAGAAAACCAAGCCCCTATACATTTTTTTTTTTCAACAAAGAACAAAATATAGGGTACTCACCTCATGCGCTCCAAAGATGGTGACTGACCTCGTGGCTTGATTAGACGCTCCTTACACAAGTTAATCTCCAACCGCAAGCCTCCAACCTTAGCTTGAACCAATTTGAACCTGCGAAGTGGGTCCCACCAGGCGTGCCAAAATGTGTTGCATAAAATTGTAACCAAGATTATGCAAACCTCAAACTATGAACATAACAATGGAGAATATGTTCGGTATGCTCTTAGGAACACAACAATAGATGAATCTCTTGGATGTATGAATGCAAATGGAAAATGTACCTAGCCTAAATGATATGCAAAAATCAAAATGAAAAAATGATGATGCAACGATAAGCAATTCTAATGGACCTCTAATGATTCCTAATCCAGCCGGGGTTCTCTTCGTGTGTCAAATGCTTGAGACAAGATGTCTATTTAAAGTGGATGGAGGAAGCATCTAGAATGTGCTTAGAAACTACTAAGAGATAAGGATAGGGATTGACAACTAAGCACAGGAGATAAGGATAAGAATTGACAACTAAGCACCTTATCTCACATTCTAGATAGATGGATAAGACTGATGAGATGGCATGTGTGTGTAGAAGATTCCTATGGTGTAGACAACATGTGCTTAAAAGATGTGATGACAACTCATATGAATGCACGTACTTCTAGGCAATTTGAATAAAGATTAAATTAAATGAAATTGGAGGATTTTAAATAAATAAAATTTATTTAAAAAAGAATATGTGGAGAATCATGTGTTAATTTAAATTAACACATTAGAGCTAAGAAGTATTTAAATTAAATTTAAATACTTAGACGAAAATGAACCTATTTAATTAAAATAATTTAATTAAATAAGTAGAGGAATGTGACCATTATTAATTAAATTAATAAAGTCATTTGGGACAATTTTTAGTGTATACACCAACTAATCCATTACCTCCTATTACCAACTACTTTTCAATGCCACTTCTAGGAGGTAACCCACCAATCCAACCAACCACCAATTATTTGCAGGTACCATCCCAAATGGGGGTATAGCCCACATACCTTGGTCAAACCCCACAAGCCCCCCGATCCTTTCCCCAAGCTTCAAAACCATCTTATACCTTACCTCCACAAAGCAATTCATTTACCCCATAGCCAGCTTATGTTCCTCAATCCCAACCTCAAATCCCATATCAACAGCAAGCCTCGCAGCACATGCAGCACTATGCGCCACCTCCCCCTTAGGAAATTGTCATCCACCATGTAGCTTCCCAAACAATGTACAATCCCTATCAGCAAATCCGTCACAGCCATCCATATTAGGTGGCCCCATCTAGTGCATACCTACCTCAAGGCACTCCTACATTGGGGGCACCCCAGCCATCACCCATTAATTCAAAATGGGAAGCCATGAAAATAGCTTTGAAGAACATCCAAGAGGGAAACGATCCAAAAACTTTCAAGTTTGAGAATGTGTGCCCTTACCCATTTGACAGAGCCATTACCATGACACCATTCCCCAAGTATTTTGAGACACCCAAATTTGACAAATTTAGAGGAAAAGGAGACCCTGTCACACATATCAAAGAATTTTACATGCACTACCAAGAAGTGGCATATGATGACATCTTCCTCTTGCGTCTCTTTCCCAAAAGCTTGGCCAGACTAGCCTTGAATGGTTTTATAGAATCTCCTATGGCAGAACTAAAAATTTTGCTAAATTATTTGAGGCATTTGTACCCCAATATGCCCATCTTGTTGAAACAGAGCTACCAGTAATTGATCTTGTCCACACCAAGAAAAAAGGTTGAGAAAAACTTCCCAAATATCTGCAAAGATGGCAAACCCTTACCACCCGCATATATTGCACCTTTCCAGAGTGCCATTTGATGAAAATGTTTATTGATAATGCCCATCCTAGCTTGGCTCACCACATGACCATGAACTATTTGTAGACCTACAAAGATATCAAAGAGAAAGGAATGATCCTTGAGCAAGGACTCATTAAAGATGGCGTGGTCAAGATTTACAAGGAAGCCAACCAAAATCAATCACATTCCAATGGCAAGTCTAGGTATTGGAACAAAAATAAGCATGTTGCAACAGATGGCATCACTGACACCTGACATGTGAATATTGTTGGTCCTTCTTACAACCAGTCCAACCCACCCTATCAACCAAGCAATCAGAAAGCTATCAACTACCAACAACAGAATAACCATAGCTATCAAAACCACAATCCAAGACCAAACTTTCAAGGGTCTAGCAATCAAGCTAATGCCATCAATGTAGCTGCAGGACAAAAGCCCAGATTCCAACCTACACCTAGAAACTATACACCCCTTGGTGAGCCATTGGATGTCATTTTTGAGAAATTAGTCAAGGAAAACCTCATCAAATTTCCTCCTACCCAGCAAATTGACCCAAGCCAATCCAAAGCTACATGGTACAAAGACAATGAGTACTACAAATTTCATAGGGTAAAAGGTCACACTACCCTCAGATGCATGACACTGAAAGACTATGTGCAGGACCTCATTGATCGGAAGGAAATCACTGTTGGTGCCCAAACCTCTCCCAATGCAGGCTTATAGATCTATCAAAATGCTTTTCCTCCTCACAACAATCAAAATCCTGGAAAAGCACCTATCCAAACCAACAACAACAACACCAACAACCGTCAACCAAACCAATAGCATGGGAAGAAAAATGACCACACTTCATCCTATATAGACTATGGTAGCCTTATAGGTTGTATATCCAAGAAAGATCCTTCTGTCAATGTTATCAATATCCAAGGACCAAACAATGAGTGTGCAGTCACCACTCGAAGAGCCCGATTTAACATCGCAGACCCACCCATCTCACCTGCACCATTAGCTCCATCAAAAAGCTAGTACAATATCTTGGAACACCTTGGGAATATGCCAGCCCAAATCTCCATTTTAGACCTTCTTCGCACTAGTCCTATGTACAAGAACATCCTTGACAGTTCTCTAATAGAATCTCATGTCCCTTCTGATATCAATGCTACTGATTTTCATAATCTTGTTGGACACCTTTCATCCTCATGTACCCTATTGTTCAAACCCACCGACATACCCATGGTCAAGCCAGATCACACCCTTCCGCTTTGCATAGCCATCATGGTATCCAATTTTGTCGTGAAAAGAGTAATGATAGATAATGGATCAGCCTTGAATATTTGCACCCTAAAATTCATAAAAATAAGCTGGGTATACTGAGGTAGATATCATCAGTGAGGTTATCACCATCAAAGCTTATGACAACTTGGAAAAAACCACAGAAGGAACTATTTTGCTGCCAATCAAGGTTGGGCTAGTCATCCAAGAAACACTCTACCATGTTATTGATCTAAACCTACCATTCAATATCCTCCTTGGTCGCCCATGGATTCATGCCATGAAAGCCGTTCCATCCACTTACCATCAGTGCATCAAATTTTTGCATCAATGCACTGAGGTAACCATCCATGTCAATCTAGAACCCTTTGCTTACTGCAATGCGATTGAAGCTTCATATACAAACCATTTCCCTGGAATTGATATCGGCACATCCATCGCCAGCTCATCCCACACTTGTAATGACCCAAAAACCATCCTCGCCTCTACCCTGTCTACCATGAAGATCAATACCAAGGGCTGTGGAGAGTATAGTTTGTAGGATGCATTTTTTTTTGGGGCACTCCCACTTGATCCACATGCCCATGGATGATTGACATATCACAAAGCTAAGGAGATTCCACCTCCTTGATACAAACAGTTTGGCCCAACAACCTTTGTATCCTCGAAAATCCCTCTTCATGAGGAGCTCACTCTAGATATCAACAATTGGTTACATAAGGATGCACCTCAAAGGAATCAGGCACGCCTTGATCACTTCAGCCAGAAGTATCCCCAAGAACATAAGCTCATCACTGACAAATGGAACTATCAAGGTGGTGGTCTAGGACCAGAATAAAGAGGCATGCAGTGCCCCATCGATGCACACAATTGGGAATCAAAGTCAAGTCTTGGCTTTGGCATACCCACAACTAAGGGCACCAATACAGATGGTCATGCTTTTTTTAACATTCATCGTGACCTTATCAAAATTGAAGACATTCCTTAGGAAGTTGAAAAGAGAGCCTACGATGATAGCCTAGACCAAATCTCCCTCGGAGACTCTGTTCTCCAAGAACTATCCATCCATCTCATTGACCTACCACTCACCCATCCACAACTCATAGATTGGGACCAACCAAGCATCATATACATTGATGAGTTCAAGTGTCATATACATTGATGAGTTCACATTAGAGGAAGTGCTTTTGAGATTCATGGGAGCTAAAACACCTCACAAGAAAACAAAGCTAGATTCTGCCTATATCTACAAGCTAGATCCCAAGGGGTATTTTGGAGAAAATCCCCAACCTAGTTCCAATACACCCAAAACTAGAACTAAGGTAAATGTAAGACTAGCTAAGGCAGTGAAGAGAACCCCTCAGCAAGAACATCCAGAGCCACAGGTAGAATATGAGGATTTAGCATTACCTCCTCAAGATAATCGACCAGAGATATCTTCTATTCTAATTGAGGATACTAGGGAAGTCAACATCGGTTCTTCAGAGATCCCTAGGCTTGTTCACATTGCTGCATCCTTATCACAAGACCAAGTTGATCTCCTCTTTGAGGTCTTAAGAGAGAACATTGGCTGATTTACATGGTCATATCAAGACATGCCAAGGCTTGATCCAAAGCTTGTAGTTCATCATCTTGCAGTCAATCCACAGATCAAGCTCGTCAGACAAAAGCTTAGAAAAATGCACCCCAAGGTGGCATTACTGGTCAAAGCTAAGTTAGAAAGAATGTTAGCTGCTAAGGTTATCTAACCTATTGACTATTTAGAGTGGATCTCCAACATGGTCCCCGTCACTAAGCCTTCTGGTGACATCAGAATCTGTACTGATTTCAGAGATCTTAACAAAGCTTATCCAAAAGATGATTTTCTCTTGCCCAACATAGATATGATTGTAGATCTTATAGCTGGACATGAAATTTTGTCCCTCATGGATGGATTTTTTGGGTATAATCAAAGCAATATTGCAGAAGAGGATCAGCATAAGACAACATTCACTACCCCTTGGGGAACCTTTTGCTACAACATGATGCCTTTTGGCCTAAAGAATGCTGGGGCTACCTATCAAAGAGCTATGATAGCCATTTTTCATGATCTCATCCATAGCATTTTGGAGGATTATGTGGTTGATATCTTGGTCAAGTCTCATACCTTCATGGATCATCTTGCTGGCCTGGAGAAAGTCTTTGATAGGTTAGCCAAATATCATCTCATGCTAAATCCCAAGAAATGTGTCTTTGGGGTCACATCTGACAAGCTTCTAGGCTTTATAGTTTCTAAACAAGGTATAGAGATTGACCCCAAGAAGGTCATGGCTATCTTAGACATGCCTCCTCCCCAGACACTGTGATAACTTCGTTCTCTTCAGGGAAAGCTTCAATATATTTGGCACTTCATCTCCCAGCTTGTAGATAAGTGTACACCATTTTCACATTTACTGAAGAAGGATGAGAACTTCAAGTGGGATCCTTTATGTCAGCGCAACTTTGACCATCTCAAGCAGTATCTCATCAATCCCCCTATCTTGGTTCCACCAGTTCCTGGTCGTCCCCTGATTTTGTACATATCAGCAACACCTACTGCTCTTGGGGCACTTCTAGCACAGCTCAATGACTACAGCAGAGAAAGAGCCATCTACTACATCAGTAGAACCCTAGTTGGTTATGAACTCAATTACACTCCTATGGAAAAATCTTGTTTGGCAGTTTTTTTCTCAACTCAAAAGCTTCGCCATTACATGCTAAGTCATACCATCCAACTAGTCTCCAAGATTGACCCTCTCAAGTATATGCTCTCCAGAATAGCACTTACAGGTCGTTTGGCCAAATGGGTTATGCTCCTTATCAAATTTGACATCCAGTATGTGGACAGAAAGGCAATCAAAGGGCAAGCTATAGTAGATCACCTAGCTAATACACCTCTAATAGATTCTTATCCATTGATCACAGAATTTCCAAATGAGCATATCTGTCTAATTAAAGAACAACCCCCATGGAAACTTTATTTTGATGGCTCATACACATCTCATGGATTAGAGGTAGGAATATTGTTGGTCACACCTCAAGGAGATTCCATTCCAAAAGCCTTCAAGCTACAATTCCCTAGCACCAACAATATAGCTGAATATGAGGCCCTCATAGCAGGATTAAAGATAGTTGTAGAATGGAACATTGCTGAGCTACAAATCTTTGGTGATTCTCAACTCATCATCAAGCAAGCCCTAAATGAATATCAAACCAAACATGAAAAGTTATTACCCTACAAAGAGCTAGTTGATCAGCTAACCCAACATTTTACAAGGCTTCAGTTTACACAAGTGTCTCGAATACAGAAAAAGGCAATAGATGCTATGGCTACTATAGGCTTGCTCTTGGAAATTCCCCAAGCAGCTACACAATATGAGTTTTTAGTGGAGCAGCTCCTCACACCTGCCTATGTGAATGAGGATTCAAACTGTGTTTGTATCTTGGTTGGTCCCCAATCCCCTTGGTACCATGAGATTCACACTTACCTTAACGATGGTATCATATCCCCTCACCTCACACGTACCCAATGCCAGAACCTCATTCAAAAATCATCCTGCTATGTTATCATAGCCAATACCCTATATCATCAAGGTTATCATGATACTCTCTCTCGATGTTTAGACCAAAATGAGGCCACGATGGTGTTAAAGGAAGTACACTCTAGACTTTGCGGTGCCCACACGAGTGGTATTGTCCTAGCGCTACAAATCCTTAGAGTAGGCTACTATTGGCCTACCATTGAAGAAGACTCCTGTGACTTTGTCAGAAAGTGTCTCCCATGTCAGTAGCATGCAAATCTTGTGCACACTCCAGCACAGGATCTATAGCCTATTGCACCACCTTGGCCTTTCGCTTGTTGGGGCCTTGATCTAGCGCACCCTTCTCATCTGATGGACATAAATGGATAATAATAGCTACAGACTATTTCACTAAATGTGTGGAAGCAGTCCCCCTAGTCTCAGCTACAGGAGTTCAGGTCTCCAAGTTCATCTTGTACCACATTGTTTGCCGCTTCGGCAGCCCATCCACCATCTTCACTGACCATGGAGGTAACTTTGAAAATCTCAACATGGAAGAATTATGCACTTCCCTCTGCATCCATCACCACTTTTCTATCCCATATTTCCCACAAGGTAATGGCCAGGCAGAGGCAACTAACAAAACCCTCCTTAAAATCCTAAAGAAAGTTGTCAATGATTTTGGCCATGATTGGCACCTACAAATAAATCCAACCTTATGGGCCTATCGAACTTCCTTCCATACATCCATAGGCACAACTCCATACTCCCTAGTAAATGGTGCCAAAGTGGTACTACCTATAGAGGTTGAACTTCCCTCCTTGCACATATCTTTGCAAGGGAAAATATCAGATGAAGAATACAGAGTAGCTCGACTCACCCAACTAGATCTCTTAGATGAGAAGCGACAACAAGCCTATGATCATCTCACAATCTATCAAACTCGTCTCAAAAGGAATTTCAAAAAGAAGGTGCTTCCATGATACTTTTAGCTAGGTGACATGGTCCTCAAAGAAAACATGAAAGTCCAAGCAGATCGAGAAAAGAAAGGCAAGTTTGAACCTACATGGCTTGGTCCTTATGTTGTCACTACTTCCTTTGGCTTCAGAGTCTATCAGCTATCTACACCGAAAGGAGAACTCTTCAATGATCCTACTAACATCATTCATCTCAAGAAGTTCTATGCTTGAAGATCCTTGCTATACCCAGCTTTTGAAAAATACAAAAAAAAATAGTAAAGAGAAATAAGTGTCCAATGGTGAAAACTTGGCAATTCAAGCACCTTGGATAGGTACCTTGGTGAAAACTTGGTAATTCAGGTGCCTTGTGTACTAAGACTAATCCATTATCTATCACTATCCTATCCCTTATCCATTCACCCACCATCTCATAAAACACTTGCTTGTTCCCTTGGTGTTCCAACCAAATATCCAAAATCTAATGGAGCTTGTAAATACCTCCTGTACAGCTTGTAAAATCTTGTACCTCAGCTTGTAAAATCTTGTACCAAAACTTGTATTATACCTTGTAAATCTTGTACCATACCTTGTATATCCGAATCTTGTCCAAAGTTTTTACCATAGTCCAGCCTGTAAATAATCTTGTATCCTAGCTTGTATACTATCACGTGCACACACAAAACCCCATTTTCACTTAAGCTTTTTGCAAACCATCTACCTATCCACCTATCACCTATTATAGACATCCCATCCTTCACAAACATTTCCATCTCACAAAAACCAAAACATGAACAAACTTGTAAATTTGTAACATATCTTGGTCCATCAGCTTGTATATCCTCTTTAGCTTAGTACCATTGTATCTATCCAGTGTTCGTGTCAGTTCATCCTTGATTAGCATCTTGCACCCATCACACATCTTGGTTAGCTATTCCAATGCATCCTTTAGCTAGATTTCCTATCACCAAAGTGTTATCTTTCTTAGTTCAGCTTGCCAGACGCATCACTCATCCAAATCCACTAGCTTAGGTGCTCTCTGATAGGTCCTTGCAGGATATAGCTTTCCTCATGTTTGATCCTGGTCCGTTAGTACCTTGTCCTACCCATCTTGTTGGCAAACGGTTCTCTTTTGGATTTTTGCTTTCTTTTGATTTGGACTCTTCCCTGTTGGGTCTTGAAATATCTTTTCCAAGCAATCTCCTTGTTCCCTCCTCAAGGTTTCCACGATCTTCCATATCATGGTATACTGCGAATGGGGCAATCAAAGCGTAAGGTCTTGATCATGTCTTTTGATTGTTTTCTTTTCTGCTTGTGGGTTACCCAGTGTCATTTCCACACTGCTTCCTCTAGGATTCATGTGTGATACTGGGGCAATCCTTGCGTGTTTGTTTTGAGTCAGTTTGTCAGTCCTCTAGAAAGTTGGTGAAAAGGCCTTGATGTTCTTGGTAACCTTGGCAATTAACCAATAGTCCTATAATAAATCTAGTGCTCAACTACATGGTGGTACTTCTCTTTGAAGTATCCCCCCGCTCAAAAAGCTTCAATGGTTTTCCTTCATCTCCATTATCCCCCATCCATATCCAACATCTATCTCTCCTACCCTAGCTTATGCATTAGTATCTCTTTGAATCACTCCTCACCTTTAGCTTTAGGGATCCACAATCCTAGTCTTAGGGATCCACCAATCCAAATCAATCCACCAAGCCTCAGCTTTCGAGATCCACAATCCTAGTCCTAGGGATCTCCGAAACCCATCTTCCGCTAATCTGACTCTTTGAAATCCTATTGCATCAGCTTTATAATCCCCTCATCCATCTCCCTATCCTAGATTCCTTTTTATAGCGCTCTGCTCCCTCATCCCCCACCTTCCCTAAAGTCTTAATCTTGCTTCCTCTTGTGCATCTGATTCTCCTTTATCATTCTCCCATAGTGAGATTTTGAGCTAATTCAGCCCCTTCTCTTTGCCAATCTGAGTTTCCTTGCTCATTCGAGATTCTTGTACTTTTCAAGAAGCCATCGAGCCTCACTTTCTCTCCCCGCTGCCTTCTTGAGGGGGCATCTCACAGTCCATTCTCTCCTCTTCTGCTCTAGCCTTGGGCATCTTATTTTCTTATCTTTGATGCCATGCCACTTGCGACATCACATCAAAGAGGGGAAAAATGTAGACACCTAAAAACCTTTAGAAAATAAAGTATTTTTATTTTCTGAAAAATTCCTGATGACATCATTATTTATTAATTAATTAATTATTTAATTAATTAATTTATTTTTATGCCATTAAATCCCTTTATCTTAATTAAAAATATTTAATTAAGGAATCCCTCCCAAAAATATTTAAATCTTATTTAAACATTATTTCCTTATTTATTAATTATTTAATTAATAAATTGACCAAAAAACCCAAAATAAATAAATAAATTATTTTTTGCCCAAAACCTGGCCAATTTCCTTAAGACCACTAACCTCTTCCAAAATCTTCTAATCTTTCTTTAATTTTGATTAAAGGCTAACCCCATCATTTCCTACCTCTAATCCCAACTCAAAATATTTAATTAAGATTAAATATTAATCCTCATGTTTATTAAAAAAGTTTTAATAAATATCTCCTCAACCCAAACCCTTGAAATAAATAAAACTTTATTTATTTTCTAAAAATCTAATTTATCCTCATCCTAAGAAGTTTTAGACTCTTCTAGAAAGTCTTCATCCTCATCCTAGGAAATTCTAGAGTATTCTAGAAAGTCTTTATCCTCATCCAAATTCTAGACTCTTCTAGAAGATGTCTTTAAACCTAATCCTAATCCCCTCCTAACCTTGTCACATTCTCTAAACATGGCTTAAGACTTACTAACCCAAGCCAAAGTTAACAAATATCTCCCCCTTCACCCACCCTCATTAAATGCCATCCACTTGCCTATCCCTAAGCTAATCTTAAACCATCCTAATCCATCCTTTAATCATTTGCACAATCCTAAGCAAGCTTAAAACCCTCCTAATCAAGCCCAAGTCTAAATTTCTCTCATCTCCCTCAAAATATCTCAACCATAAAACTTTATGAAGCACACAAGGTCATAAATGACACTTCCAAGCCCTTTTATTGCTCTTACAAGCCATTATGAGGGTCTTTATGAAGATTTTATCCCTTGAGCCTCCTTTTTTGACTCATCCTTCCCCTTTCCTCCATCCTCTCACCTTGTGACATGTGTCACTCCCTAATTGGCCTTAAGGAAGCACAATCCATGTGCTCTCTTCTCATGCAATCTGAGCCCTCCATGAGATTTTCCCCATCCTTGCATCTTAGCCCTCAATGCCTCAAGCCTCTTGCCTATAAATTGGATCCTTCCCCTTTGAAAAATAACACAATCCATGAAGTAAATTCATAATTCCATTTTAAGAAGCCATTTTACATCAAAATCATACACTCACACCCAAATTCCAACTCCATTTGAAGCCCTTTTTGAAGCATAAGCTTGAGCATACATCCTATCTATTTATACAAAGCCACTCAAAAAGAGAGCTTCTCATTGAGAGAGTCCATTAATGGCTCATATTCTCAATTGAGAGTTCATCTTATTCTATCTTGAAGTTTATAAATTTTGTTTAGTTTGTAGAAGCTTTATTTAAATTTGGTTTCTATTAGCATACTAACATTGCTCATATACACCTTGAAACTAGTCCTCTTAAGCAGATGGCTCTAATACCAATTGTTGGAATACTTTATAATAACTAGGGAGGGGGGTGAATTAGTTATCCAAGGTCTAGATGTATAAATAAATCTTTTCATAACCTAGTGAACCCATAAAATATTAATACCCATGCATGCAACTTATTGGATTATGCAATCACTAAAACTAGTATGTTACTATCAAATCAACTTGTAGAAATCTAAAGCATAAAACACACTTCACAGACTGATTTATGTGGAAAATCAATTTGGGAAAAACCACTAGTAACATGCTACTCCTTTTCACTCTTCTAAAGTGATGCCCTATGAAATGCCAACCATGTTAAAGGTTACAATACACACTATTAAATGTGACCTGGTTAAGGGATTTCTATCACCCTATTAGAAGTGAGCCTTGTTAGAGGACTTTAGGCCATTCACTTGGAATGTCACTCAGTTAAATGATTTACAAATTATTGTTAGGTCAACCTTAATCCAAAGGATTTACCCTAGACTGATACAATTCTTAAAGTGTAATAGTAGAGCTTTGATCTGATACAACATATAACTTCTCTTGTAGATTACAAATCTTTGTCAATCCTCAATTTTTCTTGGCTTTTATACTTTGCAGCTCTGACAACTTGTTCACTCTTCAAGAATTCATCTTCTTAAGCCTTCTTGCTAAACATACCATTTTAGACTCTTCTCTTGGGTCACTTGATGAAGAAAAACCCTTAACTCCTTCTCCTCCTTAGGTTCTTGCACATGAAAACTTTTTCTTCATGACCAGATATTTCTATAAGTAGGAAATTAGGATATTTTTCCACTCATTTTTCATCGTCCAATTTAGGGTTTTTGGGTGGATTAGGTAAGATACTATGTATCTACTCTATATCTTGTCTTTTCTAGAAATTTATCCTAGAATCCATTTGAATTCACCTAAAAATGGTTTACATCAAGTTTTGTGCCACCAGCTCATCAACCTTATCTTCCTCTTGGTTCACAAACTTCAAGAAAATAAACTTGTCAACTTAGATTCAATGAATCTTCAATCTTTTACATAGTTCAACAGCTCAACATTATCAGCCTTTTGATGATCAACACATACTTTATTGCTCGACATCAACTATAAAATCACTCAGCATCAACTAAAGTTTACTGATGCTTGACATCAACTAAACTTTACTTAGCATCAATTATCTTGGTCAACATCTGCTAGAATTTACTTTCACTTGGCTCCAGCTGACTTTTCTGCTCGGCTTGCACTGACTTTTCTCAACACCTACTATCCACTCGGTCAAGTTTGGTAGAAAAATTTTGTGTAACATGTTCTTCTAAACTTTCTTAGTGTAGCCAATATTTGTAACCTTAAGTAGATTATCAATACATCATGTCATTAATGTCTTAACTAATCCTTGTACTTCATTACATAATCATAACGTAACCTTTCCTCTAGGTGTTTTTGTTACATCTTATTGATCAAATCCTCTTCATCAATCAACTAAGTGATAGTACTTGAATCTTTTAAACTTAGTTGTCTTACCAGCAAATAGTAGGTTTGACATCAGTGACAAAAAAATGATTGAAACACATAATCTTTTCCAATAATCTCCCTCTTTCAACAATTTCTCTTATCAGTGATCTTTTCAATCAGATTTCCACAAATTTTATAAGTCCATATCCTCACCATGGGTATTGCCATAGATTGTTCTATCTTCTACCTTTCATTCTATGCTTTTTCTCTCAAAAAGGGCCCATTCTCTTCTTCCACGTATTGGAGCTTTTTGCTAGTGTGGATGCTATGCTTTTTGCATACTGTTGCACCATAAACATCCTTGCTTGCTATGGCCTCAAGCTTTCTTTATTGGTATTTCCACCTAGTCTCCTCACTCTTCCATGTGGGGTTCTCTCCCCTTTTTTTTTGTTGTTGAGCTTTGCTCCAACTATAGAACTTTATAGTCTCCCTCTTTTCATGGGCTTCCTGCAAGCTGAGGACTACTTGCCTCCTCTCAAAGGCATATTCCATCATGCGGAGCTACATATTCGTCATCTTAAGATGTGGATGGCTCCTCTTCTTACCTTGCCATCTCTTGTATTGTGGTCCTTTACCCTTGGTGTGGAATACTTCCCCTATTTTATGTAGGTGACAACCCTACTCACTAGATCTTCTTCACTCCCTCATTACGACATGGAGTTCATGTATGCATGAACAATTCTTTTCTTTTGATCTTATTCAGTGTGGGAAACTACCTTCTACCATATCTTCTCATACATCAACATGGTCTTTGTGTTATTTCCAATTTTTCATTTCAAAAAATTTCAGACTCCATTTGTGTTATGCTGCAAATATGTGATTCTTCAAGTTTGGACATGTTGTTTAAGACTCAAATTTAAGTGTAATACATAATTCTCATATGTAGGGGAATACACAAATGTTGAACTTAGTGCCATAGTTTTTTATGTAAGCCTTTGTATAAGGTATTTATTTTTACCCTTTTCTTGTATAAATCTTATGCAAACAATGGTTTCTATATAATTCCAATCATAATAGAGATGTTCTTTCACTATAAGCATAGAAAGTCACTTCATATAACCACTTGGGGCACCAAGTTTATGGTAAGAATCACCACTGAAGCATGGAATCTACACAAATTCTAGCATATTTTAAAATGAATTCATCCTTAAAACCAAATAGTAAAATATTGTTTCAATCACTTCTGTAGGCAACATTGACAATGCTAGTATTGTCACAACTTTGAGCAACTGATGAAATCAGTCGGGCCCCAAAGTGGGTCCAGCTAAAAAAAAAATAGTTTTCAAAAAATTAATAATTTCAAACTAATCCATTGATTTTCCCAAACTATCTAAATTCAAAATCAAGCACTGAATCATCCTTTAGAACCTATTTTATCACTTATCTGCAAACTGTGATTCACATTCAAGAAGGCCTAAAATCATCTTTAAAAACATACTCAAATAGATAACTGGGCCTTGAAAGAAGACATGTTGGTTCTTTGTTGCACTTTCTTGCATCCTATCAGATTTTATCTCATGATAATTATTCAATCAAAATATTTTGATGTTGAAAGTTGCCTAGTTAAAACTATCTCTAAATCAACATGTTAAAAAAAACTAGAAAGTGTGTCTGGTTTGAGCTTTGAAAATAGGACATACAGACACTTGAAGGCTTTAAAACTAGGGAATTAGTTCATTTCCATGAGGATAATGTAAAATTTTGATTTTATCCCATGGTGAATAATAGGACGCATTTTGCAAGCACACAAAATGGGGTACTCAGAATTGCAGGACTAGAAACCTTAGCAGAAAGGTATTTTTTGCAAATGGGATGACCTTGGGAAAAGTGTGTAGATGGATTTTTCAGGTGTTACAAACTAGAAAACTTGAAGTAATTTTAGATTAGAAAGTAGTGATATAGACTATTTTATCTCATCTATTACAAATTTAAAGTTAGAACATCACGAATAGGGGTACTAACCCATATGCACTTTATAACACCAGTAAAAAGTTATAAATTGCATTTGCAAACTAATCAAAAAGATTTTTCATAGGCTCAAAAATAGAGAATAGAGATTATGCAACCTCTAGAATGCAATGCAAAAGGAATTTTCTCAGTATGGTCAATTGGGTCAAAGTTATAATTTGTCAAATAGGGCTTCCCAGATTTCTAGGCAATTCACAATAGCATGACAGAGATAAGTAACCAAGTTTGAGGGATTCAAAACCTAATCAAAACATATCAAAATGACTCAAAATTTTAATTTAGGTTCATTTATATACATACTAAACAATCCCAAAGTGTAAAGTCACGAAACATTATAGGGTACAAGATATTCAAATTCAAACTAGGTCTCATGTCACTGTTTGACACAAGCAAAAATGTAGAAATGAACACTGCTCAATATGGAACTTTGCAGAATGATTCAAAATATTATTTTATCATTATAAAATACATGAATATGATAAATTAAAGGTTTTGGAAACATAAAACATCTCTTAGGCCTTAAAAAAACAACCAAGTACACAAGTAAGAAAATGCATTTATAGGGCTCAACAAAACTTTGAATGGTACTCAAAATGGGGAATGCAAATTTGAGTCCCATTAGATGGGAGGGATGAATCTTAGGATGCTAAGATCTCCTTTCTACATATTGGTAAACTTAAAGTGGATACTTCACTTCAAAGTGATTCTTTGTTGTATAATGAAATAATGGCTCTCAAGAAGAAAATGAGGGTTATGCAAAAAGAATTGGCTATTGAACGCACTAAGAGAATTTAGATGGAAGTGAAAATTGGTAACATCCCTGATTAGATTAAATAATATGAGCAAGAGCTTCATTATCTTGTAAAGAAAAGTGGTCAAAAAATGGAACAAGTTATTTGTAGTCTATGTGTTAGGGTGGTCAGTCTGGGTAAGAAGAGTAATGAGGAGATAATGCATCCTAGTAATGTAGGGATAGGGAGTCTAGGTGGTCCTAGTAAGAGAACTAGGTAGAGCACAAGGAAAAAAGTTTTTGAGGCTTGAGGCTCATATTATTTCTCTAGCGGACATTATCCAGAGAACTACAAAAGTTGGTAAAGAGGTGGTGAAAATTATCAAAGAGTTATTGTAGGTGTTGGCTATGGAGTGGGTGTGTTGGTTGTTGGTCTGGGTGGTTTTCCTGGTTTTTTATTTTTCTTTCCAACTTGTTTAAAAACTAGGTTCTAAGTCCTTGTAAACTTGGTCATTTTTTTATGATTTAAACTTTTGGTCTCTGGTCGCTATAAAACCTAGTTTTTGCTATTTTTAAAATTTAGGTTTTAGGTCCTTGTAAAACTTGGTCATGTTTTATTTCTTATCTTTATTTTTTTGTAAAGGGTCTTGAGTCCCTTCAAAACTCACTTTTACTATAATCTACAACAAATTCAAAACTCTACAAAATTTAGTTGTTCTTTTTTTCCCTCATAGTAGAAGTAGAGAATGTAATGCATTTTTTGGATTTCAAAAATGTTGTACCAATTGAAAGTTATAGTTTTTTTTTTTCAATCATTGTGTTAATCAACACTTTATACATAAATCCATTAGAAAATATGTAATAATTACTTATTAAACTCATAATTTGATAGACATTACATTTATGGAAAGATAAGAAAATCCTTTAAAAGCCCTTTTTGTTTCATCAAATTGGGATGAACAAAAAGTCGTCAGATACATGTTTGAAGTAAAAAATACACAAGAATAGGCCAAAAACATGTTTTCAGGATGTTTTTAAAGCTGATCATATAGGTTTTTTATTCAAAGATATACTAGGACTTATAAAGGTATTAATTTTTTGGTTTGGTATAAGGATGGGTGGAAAAGAAGTTGGAATAGATTTTGAAATGCTTTGAGGCATTTCAAAACTACATATTTTTTAGATCATCACTTTTTGGCACATCATGATCTTGCACATTATGATAAAGTCTATGTTAGATTGTGGTGACTGATCAGGAAAGTACTATACATACTTCATAAATTCTTTGGGGCTCGGGGCATCACCTCTATTTTTTTTTTTTTTTGGTATTATTCGTAGATTCACCACTAAAGTAATGGCTAATATTCACCAATTTATGGCTAACATGTAGTAACGCTAAAGTAGTTTAATACTTGTATAAAAGGGCTTAGGGTTAGGGTTATTTTATAGTTGTGATGGGAAATTGGTTCTTGCGGCAGTATTGAGCTGTAAGGGATTACAGATTGTAATGAGGTTGTAATCTCTAGATCATAAAAATATCAGACTTGTTGTTTGGTGGATGTAGCCCAAGGATTGGGTGAACCAAATTAAATCTTGGTGCCTTATGTTGTTTTCTGTGTGATCTATTATTTTTTGTTATTGGTTATATTTGCATGTATTTTTTATTTTCTGCCCGTGGTTTAATCCTAACAGTCTAGTTTCAACAACAAGACCTATTCATTTGATGATCTATTGGAGTTAGTTCATACTGACCTTTATGAATCTATTGGAGTGAAAAGCTACTACAGTAACAAATATTTTATTCTATTTGTTGATGATTACTCTAGAATGATGACTGTGATGTGTTTTAAGGAAAAATCTAATGCATTTCACATTTTAAGTGGTATTTGGCTATATTTGAAAAGGAAATAGGTATAAGCCTAAGCTATCTAAGATCTAATAGAGTAGGTAGATTTATATCTAAAGAATTCAACATATTCTAAAATGATAGAGGAATCAAGAGATAGATGTCAACACTGAGGACCCATCCACATAATGGTAAAGATGAAAGGAGGAATAGAGAAGAATGTTTCACAAAAGTATTCAAGAGAAATTATAAGTGTAGTTGTTTTTACTTTGAACTAAGTACAAGTCAAGAAAGATACAAATGTTACACTTTTTAAGTTATGGTATGAATATGCACCTAATGTGAAGTATTTCAAAGTATTTGGAACAAAATGTTATATATTAAAAGATAATAAACATGGAAAACTTGACACTAAAACTAATGAAGGCATATTCCTAGGATATTCCACTAAAAGAAAAGAATATAAGTATTTGAATTCCAACACTAAAAATGTTGTGGAAAGTTCAAATGTTAGAGTTGATAAATATATAGGAAATAATGAAATTGAATATAAAATGGAACTTGAAGACTACAAGAATTTTGTATTTTTTTATGAAGGAAAGCCTAGTGCCCTACCTAAGCATAAGAAGAAAGCTATCAAGCAATAGTAGCTAGTGAATGTTGAGTTACAATAGAAGACTATCAAGCATCAGGTAGCTAAAGCCGAGCATTGGGAAGTGATTGTCGAATAACTAGAAGTAGAAGTAGAGATACAAGAAGTAATACCTAAAGTGATTGTAGAAGATGAACCTAATGAACTAGTGCAAGAAGAAAGAAGATTTGAACCTATGCTAGCAAAATATGTAAGAAGACATCATGCACTAGATCAAATCATTGGAGATAAATATTTAGGAGTTATGACAAGAACAATATTGAGGATTGATACATGCTTATTGTGTGAGTATTATCCTAGATCAGTTAAGGATGCACTTGAGATAGAAGATTGGATTGCAACCATGAATGAAGAGATTGAGAAAATAGAGAAGAACAAGGACTAGACATTGGTACCTACACCAAAGGAGAAGAATGGTATTGGTACAAAGTGGGTATTCATAAAACAACTAAATGAGAAAGATGAAGTCACAAGAAACTAAGGAATACTGGTTTATAAGGGATATGCACAAGAAGAATGAGTTGACTATGGAGAGACACTTTCTCTAGTTGCAAGGTTAGAAGGAGTGAGAACTTTTCTTGCATATACTATTTAAAAAGGATTCAAAGTGTATCAAATGGATGTCAAATCTACATTTCTGATTGGAATTCTAAAGGGAGAAGTCTATATTGAACATCCTAAAGGATTTATTGACTCAAGTAAGAGGAGTATGGTATGTGAGCTGCACAAAGCATTGTATGGATTGAAACAAGCTCCTCAATAATGGTATGAAATATTGCACACATATTTGGTAAAGATTGGCTTTGCAAGGGCAAATGATAATGGTAATCTATACTTGAAGACTGAATCTGGAATGGGAATATTGTTAGTTGAGATATTTGTGGATGATATCATATTTCAAGGACAATATTCATGGTGCAAATCATTTGCTAATGAAATGAAGAAAGATTTCGAGATGTTTATATTTGGAGAGATCAAATTCTTTTCTGGTTTGCAAGTGTATCAAATGAAGAAGGGTATATACATTACACAATCCAAGTATCATTAAAGGGATATTGATGACCTTTGGAATGGAAGACTCAAGAATAGTTAATACACCTATGGCTACTAGACATTAAATTTCAAAGAGTGATGATTCTATTGATTTGAATCAACCTTTATATAGATCAATGATAGGAAAGATCCAATATGTTGTTCACAATAGACCAGATATTGCACTAGTTGTTGGGATTTTGGCTAGATTTTTTTTAAATCCTAAGGAGAATCACATGATGGTAGTAAAAATAATATCAAGACACCTAAAAGGAATAGAGGACTATGGATTATATTACAAAAAAAATGACAAGTTTGAATTGAAAGTGTATACTAACTTAGATTGGGCTAGAAATGTTGATGATGAAAAGAGTACAAATGGTGGAGCTTTCTTTCTTGGAAATAGATTGGTTTCATAGAAAGGCAAGAACCAAAACTACATCTCTTAATATACAAAAAAAGTTGAATATGTAGTAGCAACAATTAATTGTTCTAACATAGTGTGGATCAAGCAATTTTTGAAAGGAATGAAGGAAGAAATCAATGAACTTGTTGTCATATTCTATGATAACACAAGTTCTATAAACATGTCTAAGAATGCTATGATGCAAACTAAGACCAATCACATTGCTATCAAATATTATTACTTGAGAGAGTTGGTACAAGGAAAAAAAGTGAGATTTGAGTATATGAATACAAAGGAGAAGATAGTTGATATTTTCAAAAAAGATTTACCTGAGGATGTTCATAAATATCTAAGAGATAAATTAGGGGTGATTCCCCTAACTGAGGCTACCTAAGCTAGTGATGGAGTCTTGCATTAAATATTTTAATTATAATATCTTATAACTTGATGCAATAGGTTACACTTTAGGAGCTACCTAAAGTTGTGAAGAGATATGCAAAAGGTGTTGAACCAGTCATAAGCAAGATGATAGAGGGAGAATCTATTTTAGAAAGATGTTGTAGAGTTATCTACATGATAAAGATGAATGAGATATATTAAGGTTTCTTTGGAATTATTTTCAAAGAGGGAGATTTTATGCAATTTCCATGAGAAGCATGAATAAAGGGAGAAGTTATAAGTTATACATGAACAGGGAAGAGCATGAGAAAGAGATATGATGTTTTGATATGATAGATGGAGTTGTTATAATCGTTTCTATATTTGGTGTATAGAGGTGTTGCATATACAAAGGTGAATATCATAATGAAACTCAATGATGAAAAAGGAGATTTTTGGCTCATGAGATGAGAACTAGAATGAAACTAAAAATATTAATGACTTTTTCTTGTTGCATGGTAACTTGAGATGTTGCTATCAATGCCAAAGAGGGAGATTGTTGGAAACTACAATTAGAACAATTTTTATGTTCTTATTGATGTTAGACCTTATTAAAAATAGATTGATACAATTATGAGAATGTGTTTCAATCATTTTTTTATCTACTTAAGGTTGCAAAAGATGGTTAAACTAATTAAGTCTAGAAGAACAAGTAAAACAAATTGTCTGTCAAGCTTAACAATCTATAGAGTAGGTGATAAGAAAAGTTAGTGTAAGGCAAGCAAAAAATTAGTTCGATCCAAGAAAAGTCAAATTTTAGTGTATGCCAAGTGATACAATGTTAGCTAAGTAAAGTTTAGTTGATGCTAAGCACTAGTAAACTTTAGTCTGTGCTGAGTGATTTGATAGTGGATGCCAAGCAACATGGTATGTATCGACCATTAGAAGAAATTTAATGTCGAGTGAAAACATTATGAAAAAGATAATGAATTTGATGAATCTGTGCTAAGAAGTTTGATTTATTGGATTGTGTGAACCGTGTGGGAGATAAGCTTGATGAGATGGTGTCATAGAATTCAAGATGAAGCATTTTGAGGTAAATTCAAAGAGGATTGAAGGAGAAGTTTCTAGAAGGGAATAAAATAAAAAGATAGGTAGATTCATTGAATTCCACCTAATCCTACCTAACCCTAACATGGATGATAGAGGATGAATGACAAAAGCTCTAAATTTTCTATTTATAAAGATGGCTAGTCAAAAGTGAAGGTTGTCATGTGCGAGAACCTAAAGAAGATAAGGAGTCTAAGGTATTGCTTGATTCAATGAACAAAGAGAAGAAATTTCTATTGGCAAGAAAAGAAAGAAGGATTAAGGGTAAGGATGCTTGAAGGGTGGACAAGCTATCAAAGTTGAAATGTGTGAAAGCCAAGAAGAATGGAGGACTAAAACAAAGATCTGTAATCTACAAAGTGAGTTGTAAGTTATTATTAGATCAAGCCTTATGTTACTTTCTAATCATTGAATTAATCTATGGTAAATCCTTAGGATTAAGGTTGACCTAATTGTCATTTGTAAATCCTTTAACCAACATTCCAAGTGAGTGATCTAAAGTCTTCTAACAAGACTCACTCCTAATCGAGTGATTGAAATCCTTTAACTAGGTCACATTTAACAGTGTGCATTGTAACCTTTGACAGGGTTGGCCTTTCATAGGACATTACTTCAAAAAAGTGATAATGAGTAGCATGTTACTAATGGTTTTTTTGAAATTGGGTTTCCATGTAAAATCATTGTGTTAAATGTGTTATTAAATCTATTATGTTTCATGGTTACATTTTTGCAAAGTTGATTTGATAGTAACCTACAAAGTTTAAGTGATTATATAATCTAATGGATGCGTGCATGATGAATATGTTTTATGGATATGGGTTCACTAAGCTATGAAAAGTCTTATATGTACACCTGGACCTTGGATAATTGATTCAACCCCCCCATATTTATTTTAAAGAATTCCAACAATTAGTATAAAAGCCATCTTCTTAAGAGGATTAGTTGATAGTACTAGAAGCAAAAGATCAAGATATCAAAAAGAGGGTACCCAAGCTTAATATAGATAACTTTTATGCATAGAAAAGTTTGATGAAGCTACACCTAGGAGCTCTTGGAGATTATGCACAATCTACCATCGTCACAGAGCATATCAATCTTGTTGGAGCCCTAACTGCTAAAGATCTAAAGAAGAAGAAAAAATACGACTAGGCAATGTTGGAGATTGTCTCTACCCTAAGTAATGATGTCAAGGGTTGTAAAGGGTTGTGACAGTGCAAATAAATGTGGGATTCTATTCACACTATTTATGGATGAGACACAAATTTTCTAAGAGCCAAATCTAAAAGTCTTAGAGGTAAGCTTGATGATATGGGAATGCAAGAAGATGAGAATGTTGCTCAATATTGCTCTAGGATAAAAGATGTTGTTAATGAAATAAGAGGATCTAATGGTAAGATCGATGATGAGATTGTACTAAGCAATTTTTTGAGAATACTGCTACCCATTTATGTTATTAAAGTTTCTGCAATACAAGAGCTAAGATGCATACAAGGTTCTAATCTAAATCTTGAAGGTCCAGTATGAAGGCTCACTACTTTTGAACTATCTAATTTTTTAAATTTCAAATCTAATAATGTTGAATCTTCTTTCAAAGCCAAGTTGTCATTGAAGGAATCTAATGAGAATAAGAAGAAGAAAAAGGTAAAATATGTTTCCAGTGACAATGATACAAATGAGGAAGATATAGAACAACTTGAAGCACTACTAGAAAGGAAATTTCATAGAGGTAAAGGAAATTTCAAAGTTAAGTTACCTATCATGTGTTTCAATTATAATGAGGGTGGTCATATTGTTGCTAGATGTCCAGAGAAGAAAAATGATAGAGGTGGAGACAAGTACAAAAGTAGAAGAGATGAAGACAACAAAGATTAAAAAGATAAAGGCAATAAGTCTTGGTACATTGCTTAAGAGGAAACTAAAGATGGATCTAATGATTATGATGATGAAGTGGTGTATGCTGAAATGAAGGATGATTCTAATGAGGACGAGGCAACTACACTGATGTCTTATGTGAACAAGAATGAAAGATAGATCATTAAGAGTGAGTGTTCACATTATATGACTGGAGATAAAAGTAAGTTCATTACCTTCAATTATTATGATGGAAATAGTGTAAGGTTTGGTAATGATGCACCCTGTCTAATAAAAGGAAAAGGTTCTATCAAACTCATAGAAAAGTTTTTATGTGGCAATTCTTATTATGTTGAGTGTGTCACAACTAAATAGTTTAGGTTGTAAGGTTGAGTTTGAGAACAAGATTACTAAGATATATGATACTGATGGAAAACTAATTGAAATTGTTGATTAAACTAGAGGTAATCTATTCTACCTTGATATGGAGGATGCTACTTATATAGTTGTAGAATTTGATGATGTGTGGCTATGGCACAAGAGGTTATGTCATGTTAATTTGTTGAAAGCAATTGATTAATTGGGTATTATCTTTGATGTTACACAAAATGTCATATCATTTCCAGTCAGTGTATACCGAGCTCACTCAAGTGATGAAGATAGTTTCCTATGTTTTCTAAGCATTCTAGAGCTTAACTAGTTCAAAAGATAGTGTCTACTAAGTTCACTTGATCATCAAAGGGAAGTTTGAAGAAGTTGAGCATTAATCAAGCTCACTTAGTTAATGAAGAAAAGTTTGGATGGAACCAATGTTAATTGAGCTAATTCGGTTACCAAAGGAACTTTGTGAATATGCAGTCTTAACCTAGTTCACTTAGATAACATAGGAAAATCTTTTCTAAGTTAGCGGCTATTGATCATGGTTAGCTAATGAAGGATTTTCTTGTTTTGGCATATTAAGTTCAATTAATTTAGTTGTTGGTTCTAGTGGACTGAGAAGATAAATATTAAGTATTCTAAGTTATATTCAAGCCAACTTTACAATTTATAAGATATATATAAGGTCAAGTTGAGTTTTGAATGTGGTGGAAGTGATTATAAAATTTGATGATACTTAGAGGAAGTGAATTTGAAGGAAAAGAAGATATCCTTGTTCAGATGCAAAGATACATTCAATCAAGAAGGATCAAGTATACAAGCTAGAATTGAGATCTATAATCAACAATTCAGTTACATCAAAAATTAGTTCATCTCATTGTTACTCTCTAATCATTGTAGTAGTGATCTAAATCTCTTAAACAAGATGGCTTAACAACTATTTGTAAATCCTCTAGCAAGGTGACATTTCTATTTGAAGTGGTCAAAGACCTCTAATAAGGCCACTCCTAATAGGGTGATTAAATCCTCTAATAGGGTGGTTAAATCCTCTAATAGGGTCATACTTGACAATGTATTTTTTTAGCCTTTAATAGGGTTAGCTCCTAACAAGGCTCACTTCAGAAGAGTGAAAATTGGTAACTAGTTGCAATTGATAGTTTTTCCCAAATTGGGTTTCCATATTAAATCTTAGCATCCCTTGTGTTCATGTAATTTATTTTATGTTTTTGCAACTAAGTTAATCTTAAGGATAAAAATCTTATGGTTTACATTTTCTAAGTTGTTGTTATTAAGTTATTTCTGAATTATAATATTTTCTAGAACAAAATTAGTGCATGTGTGTTTGCCAAGTTACAAAAGAATATAGTTTAATTAGAGTTTTGATTTGTATTGACATCTAAGGGATATGAGATTTATTTTTGTAGTAATGGATTCACCCCTCCTCTCTTAGTCACTCCTCTTATATTTTCAATAATTTGTATTAGAGCTTTTGATGCTTGTAGAAAAGGTTTCAAGGACCTAAGCTAAATATCAGGACATCTTACAGAAGGGAGATTCCAAAGTTGAACAATGATAACTTCAAGTCCTGGCAAGAACTCATGAGGCTACACTTGGCAACTATTGGAGATACAGGGCTAAAGAATCTAGAAACCAAATACAAGGCTCTTGCTAGAACTATGAATATTGAAGAAATTGTAGAGAAGAAGAGTCATAATATCATGATGATTGATATTGCTTCATCTTTCAACTATGTTGACTTTGATGAAGTCAAAGATTTTGAAACTGCTCATGAAATGTGGATCAGATTGAAGGATATCTATGGAGATGAAAATGTAAGGAGAGCCAAAGATGAAAGTCTTAGAGGATAGTTTGATCAGATGGAAATGAGAGAAGATGAAAATACTGCAAAATATGTTGATATAATCAAAGCTAGTGTTAATGATATCAAATCCTCTGGTGGAACAATTGATGATGTAATAGTGGTAAGAAATTTACTTAGAACGCTTCTTCCTATCTATGTAATCAGAGTGTCTAGTATTCAAGAGATGAGATGTAATCCAAATCATAATATAACTTTAGGTGCTCTAGTTGGAAGATTGATATCATTTGAACTAGACAAATATGATAATTATACTCTTTGTTCTAGCAATCTTGAGTTTTCATTTGAAGCTAAGGTATCACTCAAGAAGAAAGCTAAAAAGTCTAAAAGAAAACAATGTGAAAGTGAAGAGAAAGACAATTTTGATAGTGATCTTGAATCCATTGAAGCATTGCTTGCAAGAAGGTATCCCAAAGACAAAGGAAAGTATAAAGGTAAGATTCCTCTAATATGTTTCTCTTGTGAAGAAGATGGATACATTAGTGCAAGGTGCCCAAAAAAAGAAGACAAAAAAGTTAAAAAGAAAGAATGATTTTAAGAACTTGAAGGACTACAAGGACAAAGGTAAGAAATCTTGTTTTATGGCTAAAGATTCAAATAGTAGTGAAGATGATGAAATGGCTTAAATTGCTATAAAAGATAAATCTGACGATGAAGGAGATAAAATGACACTTATCTCTCATGTTAGAAAAAATCAATCATGGATTATTGATAGTGGCTACTCAACTCATATGATTAGTGATAAAACAAAATTTGAGCACATGGAACATTATGATGGTGGTAGTGTGTGAGATTTGGAGATAAGGAACCTTGTTGCATAAAGGGAAAAGGTTGTATTTCACTAATCTACTGAGTGTGGAACAGTTGAATAAGTTAAATAACATTGGATTCAAGGTAGAATTAATGAATGGAAAGGCCAAACTACTGGATAGAAAGGAAAATCTAGTTGGATTTGGAAAATAAAAGGTAACCTATTCTACCTAGATCTAAATGAAAGATCATGATTTATTTCTCAAGTAGAAGAAAGTTGGATATGGCATAAAAGATTGTGTCATGCGAACTTTGATAATCTTGTCAAGATAAGAAAAAATAGAATAGTAAGAGGTATTCCTAGTTTGAGAAATCCTAATATGGGTCTATGCAAAAATTGTTGAAATTGTAAGATGGGCAAGACAAGTTTTGGGAGAAAAGACTATCATTTAGAAGAAGTCTTGGAGCTAGTAAATATAGACTTATGTGGACCTATTGGAATAGAGAGATATAATGGAGATAAGTATTTTATTCTATTTTTTGAAAATTATTCTAGAATGATGATTGTAATGTACCTAAAAGAAAAATTTGAAGCTCTTCAAAAGTTTAAGTGGTATCTGGCAAGAGTAGAGAAATAAACTAGAAATAAAATGAAATGTTTCAAATCAGACAGAGGTGGTGAATTCATTTCCAATGAGTTCAGTGAATTCTACATTGAAAAAAGAATTAAGAACAAGTATAAGCCCCTAGTATAGTCCAGTAGAATGGTATAGTTGAAAGAAGAAATAGATCCATCATGGATCAAGTGCAAGAACCTTAATGATAGAAAAGATTGTTGAACTCAAAGACTGGAAGAAAGCAATCAATACTATAGTGCATACCCTAAATAGTGTACAATTGAAGAAAGACTCAAATTAAACTCTTGATGAAATATGGTATGGATACAAAACCAATGTAAGTTACTTGAAAGTATTTGGTAGCAAATGTTATATTTTGAAGGAATCCAGGAAAGGTAAATTTGATGTCAAAAGTGATGAAGGCATATTCCTAGGATACTCTTGCAAAAGTAAAGCATACAAGTGTTTGAATCTAACTACTCATAAGATCATAGGAAGAGCACATGTAAGGATTGATGAATTTGCAGAAAAGAGTGAAGAGGAAAGCAACAAAGAACTTGAGGATTACAAAAAGTTTGTTTATTGTGAACTGTATACAGTGCCAAATCTATTTTGAAGTCAGGAGGCCTCACATCTTGAGTCCACAAAATCTCCAAAAGCTACTAAGTTGCATCCAATGCCAATTGAGTCATAGTCTCAAGGACTCGCATCACTATTAGATCCTATCGAACTAGTGCCTGAGAAAATAGAGTCTAATAGACCCGAGTCACAAACAGTGGGACCTGAGCTTCATATAGAAGATCATGAAGGGGTTAATAGAACATCTTCTAAATCCAAAGTACCTTTGTTAGAAAGATATGTTAGAAAGCACCATGCACCTGATCATATCATTGGAGACAAGTAATATAGAACAATAACAAGAAACAAATTAAAAGGTAAATATTTGATTGCTGAATTTGAACATAGAAATGTTAAATATGCTTTGGATAATGAAATTTGGATTAAGCTATGAATGAAGAAATAGAATAGATAGAGAAGAATAAGATTTGGAATCTTGTTCCTAGACCTAAGGATAAAAATTTAATTGGTACAAAGTGGGTATTCAGAAATAGGCTAAATGAAGATGGAGAAGTTTCAAGAAAAAAAAAAAGGTTAGTTTGTAAAGGTTATCCTCAAGAAGAATATATTGATTATGGTGAAACTTTTGCTCCTATTGCAAGATTAGAAGGTGTTAGGAATTTACTAGCATATCCAACATACAAAGGATTTAGAGTTTATCATATAGATGTAAAATTTGCATTCTTGAATGGAATTCTTGATGAGGAAGTCTACATTAAACAACGTGAAGGTCTTTTAGATCCTAGCAAAATAGATATGGTCTGTAAACAAGACAAAACATTGTATGGTCTTAAGCAAGCTCCCAGAGCTTGGTATGAAAGACTTCATAACTACTTGATAAAGGTTGGTTTTGAAAGAATAAATGATAACATTAGTCTATATATCAAAGAAGGACTAGACAAGGAGATTGTGTTAATAGTAATATTTGTGGATGACACTTTATTTATAAGAAATGATGACCTGTGCAAGGCATTTTCAGTAGAGATGAGTAAATAATTTGAGATGTCCATGTTTGGAGATATAAATTTCTTTGTTGGATTGTAGATCCAACAAAAGAAGAACGGTATCTATATTACTCAATTCAAAAATATCAAGGAGATATTGAAGAAGTTTGAGATGGAAGATTGAAAATTTGTTAGAAAACCTATGTCTATTGGATATAAGCTTTCTAAAAATGATGATTCAAAAGAGGTATATCAAACCACATATAGATCAATGATTAGAAAATTATGGTATGTAGTCCACACAAGACCTAATATTGCATTAGTAGTTGGTATGGTGGCAAGATTCTCAGCAAATCCCAGAGAAGATCACAGGATGACAATCAAAAGAATCATGAGATATTTAAAAGATACTGAAGACTATGGATTATGGTACAAAAAAGGAGGAAATTTGGATTTGAGAGAATTCACATATGTTGATTGGATAAGAAGTGTTGATGATAGAAAAAGGACAGAAAAGGCACAAGTGGAGGAGCATTCTTTCTTGGTAAAAGACTAGTATCTTGGACAAAAAAAAAAAAGTAGAATTGTATTTCTCAGTCCATAATAGAGGAAAAATATGTGGTAGCAACAGTTAATCGTTCTAATATTATTTGGTTCAAGCAACTATTGGTAGGTATGAAAATAGAGATCAAGGATCCAGTGGTTATCTTCTGTGATAAAACTAATGCAATTAATATATCAAAGAATCCTGTAATGCATACCAAAACCAAGCACATTTCTATAAAATGTCTTCTTTGAGAGAATTGGTACAAGATAAAGAGGTAAGATTGGAATATGTGAATACTAAAGAGAAAATTGTAGATATATTCACTAAGCCATTACATAAGGATGCATTTTTGTATCTAAGAGGTAAGTTAGGGGTCATTCCCCTATCTGAAGCTCACTAAATGCAATTTAGTGATGCATCAATTAGAGCATGTTGAAGATCAAATAGATGATGTAGTATTGAAAAGGCACATTGTAAATGAATCAATACATGAGGTACATTGATATTAAGTAAATATTGTCTTTGGCATGAGATGTCAAAGAGGAAGAGTTTGGCTATCATATCATAGAAATTTTATTACTTCAGAGATGTCAAAGAAGAAGAACTTGGTCTGATATCAAAGAGGGAGAGTTTTCTATTAGAAGAAGATGTTGCAAATGAAGTTTTTCTAATAGAAGGAGAAAATGAAGGTAGGGGGAGTTCACACTGATAGAGGGATTTTTCATGGTTGAGAATTAGAATGAAGCTAAGGGTGTGTTTCTTGCTTTATTCTTCTCTAAAATTTTATTGTATTATGACATGTTGCATCACCATCAACACCAAAGAGGAAGATTTTTTAAAATAATTGATTAATTGTGTGGTGTCTTTGATGTTACACAAAATGTCATATCATTTCTAGCCAGTGTATGTCAAGCCCACTTAGGCAATGAAGATAGTTTCCTATGTCTGTTGAGCATTCCAAAGCTTGAATAGTTTAGAAGATAGTGTTTGTCGAGTTCACTTGGTCACCAAAGGGAAGTTTGTAGAAGTTGATTGTTAACTAAGCTCCCTCAGTTAATGAAGAAAATGTTGGATGGAACTAGTGTTAACCGAGTTCACTTGGTTACTAAAGGAACTTTGTGAATATGTAGTGTTAACTGAGTTCACTTGGTTAGCACAAGAAAGTCATTTCTAGATTATTGTCTACCAAGCATGGTCTTCTAACAAAGGATTTTCTTGTTTTGGAATATTAAATTCAATTTATTTAGTTGTTGGTTCTAGAAGACTAAGGAGATGAATATTAAGTATTCTAAGTTGTACTCAAGCTGATTTGACAATGTCTAAGATATGTGTGTGTGTGTGTGTGTGTGTACGTACGTATGTATGTATGTATGTATATCATACATATATATATACATATATATATATACATACACACACACACACACACACACACACACACACACACACACACACACATATATATATATATATATGTATATATATGTGTGTGTATATATATATATATATGTATGTATATATATTTATGATATATGTATATACATACATACATACATAAATACATACATACATATGTATGTATGTATGTATGTATGTATATGTATTTAAAAGGTCAAGTTAAGGTTTGAATGTGGTGAAAGTGATTAGAAGGATAAGAAGAATATCCTTGTTGAGTTGCAATGATACATTCGATTAGGAAGGATCAAGTATACAAGCTAGAATTAAGATCTATAATCAAGAATTTAGTTGCATCAGCAATCATGTCATCTCATTGTTACTCTCTAACCATTTTAGCAGTGATCTAAATTTTTTAATCAAGTTGGCTTAGTAGCTATTTGTAAATACTCTAACAAGGTGGCATTTCTATTTAAAGTGTTCAAAGACCTCTAACAAGGCCAACCTAATAGGGTGATTAAATCCTCTAATAGGGTCATACCAAATATTGTGTTTTGTAACCTTTAATAGGGTTAACTCATATAGGTCTCACTTTAGAAGAGTTAAAATTAGTAACTAGTTGCAATTGGTGGTTTTCTGAAATTAGGTTTCCATGTTAAATCTTGGTGTCACTTGTGTTTATGCTATTTCTTTTATGTGTTTCCAACTAAGTTAATCAAAAAATCATAAAAAATATCTGATGGTTTGCATTTTTTGAGTTATTGTTGTTATTCAGTTATTTTTGAGTTATAGTATTTCCTAGAGTAAACCGAGTGCATGTGTGTTTGTTGAGTTACAATTAAATATAGTTTAATCAAAGTTTTGATTTTTATTGACATCTAAGGGATTTGAGATTTATTTTTGTGGTAATTTATTTTCCTCTCCCCTCTTAGTTACTCCTATGCTTCCAACAAATTTTGATAACTTGGTTAGTATCAGTAACATGAGAAGAGTTAGAGGTTTGCCTAAGTTATGGAAACCTGACAATATAATTTGCAAACAATGTCAGTTAAGCAAAATGACAAAGTCAAGTTTTAAGAGTAAGACTCATACCTCTAAAGGAATATTAGAGATTGTTCATACTGACTTGTGTGACAAATTTATGTGCAAAGCTCCAAAGGAGATAAGTACATTATGTTATTTGTTGATGATTATTCTAGAATGATGACAGTTATGTTTTTGAAACATAAATCCAAATTTTTAAGTGGTACATAAGAAGATTTGAGAAGGAAATAGGTAAAAGTCTGAAATGTTTGAGATTTGATAGAGGAGGATAATTTATATCAAATTATTTTGAGATGTTTTGTAATGATGAAAGAATCAAAAGACAAACATCTGCCCCTAGGACCCCTCCACAAAATGAAATTTTTGAATGGAGAAATAGATCTATAATGGACTATGCTAGGATACTAATAATGGAGAAAAATGTTGCTTTGTAATACTAGAGAGAAGCTATAAGTACAACTATCTATACCTTGAACCATGTGCAAATCAAGAAAAGTACTCATTCAACACCTTTTGAAGCGTGGTATAGATACTTACCCAATGTAAAATATTTTAAGGTATTTGGAAACAAGTGTTATATTCTCAAGGATTTCAAGAATGGTAAACTAGATGAAAAAATTGAAGAAGGTATATTCCTTGGCTATTCCACAAAAATAAAAGCTTATAAGTGTTTAAATACAAACACTAACAAAGTTGTAAAAAGTGCAAATGTGAAATTGGATGAATATATGGAAGTACATTAGGTTGAACTTATGAAGGAACTAGAGAAATAAAAATCATTTGTATACTTTTATGAAGGTAAGCCTATTGATAAAGATGTTGTAAATCAAGTTGCAAATCAACAAGTTTCAATGATTATTGAGTCACATACTATGAGTGTTGAGTTACATTCAGGAACCGAGCTACATTTAGGTGTCGAATTACAGAATGAAGTTGAGGCACATTATTATTCTAAGACTAGTATACATGAAAGAGATCTTGAACTACTTAATAGAGATGTACATAGTGATTCATAAGTTGAGAGAGAAAATTAGGAAAGCATAGCAGGACCAAGATTGTCAAAGTATGTCAAGAGACATCACCCTGCAACACAAATCATTGAAGATAAAGATGCAAGAAAAATGACAAGGAACAAGTCAAGAAATGATACATGTTTGATTAGCATGCATGAACCTAAAATACAGAAAGATGCCTTAGAAGATGTGGACTACAGTAAAGCCATGAAAGAAGAGATTGAACAAATTAAGAAAAATAAGGCATGGACTCTAGTTCCTAGACCAAAAGACAAAAATGTGATTAACACCAAGTGGTTTTAGAAAAAAAAGTTAGATGAAAATGGAGAAGTCACAAGGAACAAGGAAAGATTAGTTTGTAAAGGATATGCACAAGAAGAAGGGATAGACTATGGAGAAACATTTTCTCATATTGCAATATTGGAAGGAGTAAGAACTCTGCTTGCTTACTCTACATATAAAGGTTTTAAATTTTATCAAATAGATGTTAAATCTACATTTTTGAATGCTATAGTAGAAGAGGAGGTTTATATAGACCAACTAGAAGGATTTTTTGATGCTAACAAAAAAAACATAGTATATAGACTACACAAATCTTTATATGGTTTGAAGTAAGCATCAAGAACATGGTATGAAAGGATTCATAATTGTCTTGTGAAAATTGGATTTGAAAGGACTGATGATAAAAAAAATATGTATTTGAAGA
Source organism: Cupressus sempervirens (assembly GCA_028749045.1). Classification (NCBI taxonomy): domain Eukaryota; kingdom Viridiplantae; phylum Streptophyta; class Pinopsida; order Cupressales; family Cupressaceae; genus Cupressus; species Cupressus sempervirens. The sequence goes on from CM053783.1 coordinate 886,104,678, forward strand.
TAGAGAAATTCAAAGCTATCTTACTATCTAAAATTTTTGTTGATGATATCATATTTGGAGGTCAAGATACTTTATGTAAAGCTTTTGCAAATGAAATAAAGAAAGAACTTGAAATGTCTATGTTTGAAGAGATCAAGTTCTTTGTGGGTTTGCAAGTATATTAGATGAAATATGGTATATACATGACTCAGTCAAAATATGTAAAGGATATATTGAAAACTTTTGGATTGAAATATTCCAATCCAATAAGCACACCAATGCTGATAGGACATAAATTATCAAACAATGATGATTTAGTTGAGGTGAATTAAATATTGTATAGGACTGTGATTAGAAAATTAAAGTATGTAGTACACATCAAATCGAATATTGTATTATTTGTTGGGATCGTTGTAAGATTGTTTGCTAATCCTAGGGAGAATAACTTGATGGATTTAAATATAATAATGAGATATGTGAAAGGCATAGAAGACTATGGTCTATACTATAAGAAAAATGAGAAATTTGAATTACGAGCCTACACTAATGCTGATTGGGATGTAAATATTGATGATAGAAAGAGCACTAGTGGAGGAGCATTTTTCTTTGGAAAAAGGTTAGTTACATGGACTAGTAAGAAACAAAATTGCATATCTCAATCTATTGTTGAAGCTGAATATGTTGCTACTCCAAATTGTACAAACATTGTATAGATCAAACAACTACTCAAAGGAATGAAGGAGGGAATCACTAAACATGTGATACTTTATTGTGAAAATATCATTACAAGCTAGAGTTGTCATTGCACCAAAAGATTGACCTATTAATGCCTAATACAACCACTAGAATTATAGAACATAAGAGGTGGTTAAGCCATGTCATGAATCCTTAAGGGGAAGGTTGGAAGTTAGTCTAATGATTCCCCCCTCAGTGTTACCCAAAGAGAGCCAAACCTATGACTAAGCTTTGATACCACTTGTTACAAGCTATAGTTGTCATTGTACCAAAAGATCAACTTGTTAATGCTTGATACAACCACTAGACTTATCAAATATAGGAGGCAGTTAAGCCATGTCATAAACAAAGAATAAGCACATTGTAATTAAGTATCATTACTTGAGAGAGTTAGTTTAAGATAAAGAGGTGAAGATTTAATATGTTAACACAATAGAGCAAATAATTGATATCTTTACTAAAGCATTACCTAAGAATGCTAATGAGTATCTAAGAGGTAAACTAGGGGTTATACCCCTATCAAAGGCTATTTAAGAAGCGTGAGAAGTGCCCTGCATCAAACAAGATGATTGAAATATGTTACACATTGATGTAGTGGATCTTACTTTAGGAGTTGCCTAAAGTAATCAAAGAGCTAGAGCTAAAAAATTAGTCACAAGCTAGGTGACAGAGGGAGAAACTAAAAATGTTCATATCTGCATATTAAGATGACAAGTCTTTGGCATTTTTCTTAAAGAGGGAGAAAGAAAAAGAAGGAGAGAAACAAAGAGATATATAATATATACTCAGAGTGAGATACTGCTAAGGGGGATATAAGAAGTAATCAAGAGGGAGTCATAAGGATGAGTTGATTGATTCTCTATTGATCAAAACAAAATTTTGTATCCTACGGAAGATGAAAGTTGTTAACAAAGGGAGAAACTTCAATACAAGGAATTATTTTCTTTTTGGTATTATTTTTGGTTGTACTAATTAAGTTTGGTTTTCCATCAATTCCAAAGAGGGAGATTGTTGAAAATAGTTTGATACAAGTATGAGAATTTGTTTCAATCATTGTTTTGTCACTGATGTCAAACCTGCTACTTGCGGATAAGACAATTGCTTAGATGATTTGAGTACTATCATTTGTTTGATTTATGAAAAAGAGTTGATCATATGAGGTAACAATAGCACCTAGAGGAAGGGTTGAGTTATGATATGGAAAAGGAGTACAAAGATAAATTAAGAAAGTGATATTATAGTGCATTGATTCCTACTTAAGGTTGCAAAGGATGGATACATTGATTAAGTTCAAAAGAACAAGTAAAGTGAATTATGTCTATCAAGCTTAACAATCAGCATAGTAGGTGCCAAGAAAGTTTATTGTAAGCCAAGTAGAAAATTAGTTGGAGTTGAACAAAATCAAATTTCAATGTATGCCAAGTGATACAGTGTTAGCTAAGTAAGTTTTAGTTGATGTCAAGCACTAGTAACCTTTAGTTCATGATGAGTGATTTGATAGTGGATGTCAAGAAATGCAGTATGTGCCAAGCATTAGAAGAAAGTTAATGTCAAGTGACAAAAATATGATAAAGATCATAAATTCGATGAATCTAAGCTAACAAGTTTGATTTCTTAGATTGTGTGAACCATGTGGAAGATAAGCTTGATGAGCTAGTGGGATAGAGTTCAAGATGAAATATTTTGAGGCAAATTCAAAAAGGATTGAAGGAGAAGTATCTAGAAGGGGATAAATGTTGATCTCAGATTGGTTTTGACAAGTGAGTGTCTATACACTTAAGTCATTTACTTAGTTCATGTCAAACAAGTAGTGTATGATGAGCACAACATGTATAAGATAGAGCATGTCGAGTTACTCATGTGTTAAGTCACTCAACTACTGAGCAGATAGTGTATGCCAAGTGATACAGAAGCCAAGTAAGCAATACATGTTGAGTCATCTAGTATAGAAATTAGTATATGCCGACATCAAAGACTTTAGATGCTGAGTGACACAATTTTGTTATAGTTGTTTGTATTGGCACAAACTACTATGAAAACCATTTTTTAGTCAACTTATAGATTGAATTATGATATTTTGTGCTAAGGATGAATCTTAATTTGGAACCCTTATGAAGTACATGCATACAATCAAGTAAAGGGAAGGTTTAAGCAGCAAAATGGATGAATCACAACTATTGATTCATACCTAACCTTAAGTCACCTAGATATTCTTAAGGAGAAAAAACCCTAAACTTCATCTACATGTGAAAGGAGTGAAGAGAGAGGTTTACATGTGAAGATAGAGCATTCATGGTAGCTGAGGTATTGTGAATTGAAATTGCATTGCAAAATTAGTTAAAGGAGAATAAAGGAAGGGAGTATTATATAGCAGAGAGACATATGATGAAGAAGGATCAAGAATACATTAGTTTAGAGGTGACCTATCATCAAGCAATGAAGTGCTAATTGCAGGATCAATGTTGAGTCATTCTAACAAGTGAATAAATTAATCTCTTAAGAGAGTAGTCTTAATAGGTTGTATTAAAATTCTTTAACAAGGTGCTTACTTAATTGTGAGTTAAAGTCCTTTAACAAGGCACACCTCTAATAGGGTGTTGAAATCCTTTAAGAGGGTAAGACCTAATAGTCTTTGTAAGCCTTTAACAGGGTAGACCTTTCATAGGGTAGATCATGTTTCATGATCAAACATTGTAACCTTAATTGGATATACTTTATTACTACAGTAGTGAAGATTTGTGGGTGTCATCCACACCCCAATTTTACCTTCTCATTAGAGGGTTTCTAGGTAATCATATCTGATGTCATATATGTGTGAATTCTTACTTGTTTACATGATTTAGATGTACATGCTTTACATGGTATTTTAGTTTACTTATTGAATATATGAGATGAATGTGTCGTGACATTTTATGGGTCAAATTTTAAACTATTGATTCACACCCCCCCCCCCCCCCCCCCACCTTAAAAGTTTACTTTTTCTATTGTAATTCCAAAAACTAGTATTAGAGCCTTGTTCTCTAAAAGATAAGTTTTGTAGCTTTGAGGAAAGATCTTGAAGATGGAAGTCTACAAGTTGGGAAAGATCATTGAGAATCAAGGAATTGAAATACAACTCATTCTATGTCAACTAAATGAAGCAAGAGAAAACCTAAAAAAATCTTTGAAGACAAGGAATGAAATTTCTATTGAGGAGAATGACACACAATATAGAGAAATGGACACTACTAAGCTATTTACTAATGGAGACTCCAATGAATTTGATGTAGTAGTTGCAAATTTAATGTAAAACAATAGATCCCAAGCTGAAGAAATCATAAATCTCAAGTTAGAGCATGAATCCCAAGCCATACTACTATGTGAGGTGAATGAGTAGAAAAAGAAAGCTATGGAAGAAAAAGTCATGATTGAAGATGACAAAAGAATTTTTGACCAACAAACTAGAAGAGAAATCATCAGAGCTAACTAAGATTTCTAACATCCAATTGGATACTTTGATTGAAATGATGAATGCAAACTACAAGCTAAATGTAAAGGACATTGTGATAACAAAATTGAAGTTGTAGAATGAGCAATTGAGTAATGACCTAAAAAGGGAAAAGGAATTTGCTAAAAGTTTCAATAAACCAAGTGAAGCCATTAAATACTTTGAGAAACTAATGAGATTTCCAAGACCTAACAATGATACATATGGATTGGGATACACAAATATTGAAGAAGGAGAGTCATCCAAAAGTTCTAAAGAAAGGAGCAACAAAGGTAAGAATTCCAAACCTACTTGTCATAGTTGTGGTAAGAAAGGACATACTACTAATGTGTGTAGGAGAAAGACTATAAATCAAAATTTCAAGCATAAGAGCATGGTTCACTACCATAAGTGCAACAAACAAGGTCATCAAACACATGAATGCAGAGCCATGACCATGCACACTCAAAAATTTGAAGGATATTGCTATAACTTTTAGAAGTATGGACATAGAGCTTATGAGTATAGATCCAAACCCATGTGGTCATCAAATAGAAAAAAAAGGTAAAAAATAATGGAAACTCTTATAACTTGGATTATAATACAAGGTATAGTTTTCATTATTGTCAAGAGTATGGACATGTTCCTAAGAATTGTATTAGAACACACTTCAAAAGTGACTACAAAAGGTGGTTGAGCCAAACAACATGTTTTAGATGTTTAAATATTGGTCACATCAATAAATATTGTCCAACAAGGTCAAACACACAAAGTTGTGAGTTCAATAAAGGTAAAGGAAAAAGCAAGGTAGATACTGAAAATGTTAGAAATGAAATGAACAAGACATGGAAGAAAAAGAAGAATTGTTGCATGTCAAGTGGACAAGGGATCACTTCACCCAATGGGTCAGGTGATCAAACCTTATCAAACTAAGAAATCATGAGGTATGTGGGACTGATATTCAAAAGTTATATCACACATTAGTTTTAAAGAATTTAATACTAAAAAGCCTAAATAAGCATGAATAAAGATGCACGATTATATTAGGAATCAAAGAAAAAGTATTAATTTTTTCATGTTATATTCTGAGCGTGAAAAATTTCTTATGATTGTCGAGTGAAATACTAGAGGATTCCAAGCTTATAGACTAGCTAGTTATTGTCGAGCTCGTAATAGTTTTCAAATGAATGAAAAGACTATACAAGTTGAGAAAACCAACTTCACAGATCCTCAAGAACACCTGCATGCAAATATCCTACAATGGAGAGAAACTAGAAAATGGAAAAAACAGAGCTTAGAACTTCTCAAGAATGTGAGAGTGAAAAATGTATTCTAATTTATGAAAACAAAATACAAAAGTTCAACCTTTTAAGGTGAACAAAACCCTAAAGGAAAGAAAACTAGGTTTGCACATTGTAAGTAATATAAAATATTAATTATATGCACCTAAGAGAGCTAAAGCAACTAGAGTAATAAATAACTTACTCTAACACCCACCCCCCCCCCCCCCTTTAAGCGAAGCTTAGGAGGAAGCTAACCTAGCAAAGCTATGAAAGAAGGAAAATAGGTCTCGGTAACAAGGCCTAGTCAAGGAAATCTCTATAAATCGGAGACAAAGGAGAAAACCCAATGGGAAAAACCCTTCTCTAAAAAGAAATAGAACAAACATGCTGAAAAAAATATGAAGGAAGGAAGGCCTCAACAAGACCCCCCAAGGACAACTTTCATAATCCCAAGCATAGACCGTAGGTAAAGATAGCGAGGCGATGCAAATGACTTGGTGAAGATGTCAGCAACCTATGCACTAGTGGAAATGTACTCCAAAGAGAGAGCAGTGTCCTAGATCAAATGATGAATGAAATGCATATGAATCTCAATGTGTTTAGTGTGTTGATGCTCCACTGGGTTGCAGGAAATATGAATAGCACTCTGATTATTGCACCACAGAACAATGGGATGATTAGGATGAAAATCAAACTCAGTCATCAATTGTTGAAGCCATAAAATCTCCTGACTAGCAAGTACTGCAGCTTGATACTCAGTCTCTATAGATGAAAGTGTGTGATCCTACTGCTTCTTGCATGACCATGTGATAGGACCAGAGCCAAGATAGAAAATAAAGCCAGAAGTAGACTTTCGATCATCAACATCACTGGCCCAATCTGAGTCAGTCTAGCCAACAATGTGAGGTGTTCCTGATGTGTAATGAATGCCATACATTATTGTGCCTTGAATGTATCTCAAAATATGCTTGGTAGCTTGCGAATGACTCTCATGAGGCTCATGGGAAAACCAAGAGACAAGACCCACTACTAAGGAGAGATCGGGATGAGTGTGTGTTAGGTACAACAAGCTACCAACCAACTATTGGTACAATGTGGGATCCATTGAAGGAAAAGTAAAAGAGGTATACAAAGTAACACCCGACTAAAAAGTTGTAGGAGTAGGCTTTCAATCAAGCATGTCAAAGCCTCAAAGCATATCAAGAGCATACTTTTGCTGGTAAACAAAGATTCCAGCAAGGGAATGAACAATTTGGAGACCAAGAAAATAGTGTAGCAGGCCAAGATCAGTCATCTCAAACTATTCTATCAATGTTCTCTAAACATCCTTAATCATAGAGGATGAGCTACCTATGAGAAGAAGATCATCAACATATAGCACAAGGATCAAAACCTTAGCCTCAAGACACTGAATGTAGACTGTAGGATTATAATGGCAATGGGTGAAGCCTGTAGAAAGCAGAAAAGAGTCCATCTTCTCATACCAAGCTCGAGGGGGCCTATTTGAGACCATACAATGAGTGTCAAAGTCTATAAGCCAAGGTGGAATCCTACACAAATCCCTGAGGCTGCTCTATGTAAATCTCCTTAGTAAGATCACCATGCAAGAATGCACTCTTCACATCCATCTAAAAAATGGACCATCCCTGTAAAGTTGTGAGGGATAGGACAAGGCAAGTAGAGTTCATCTTGGTGACAGGGGCAAATGTCTCAGTGTAATCAATACCCTCAACCAATGAAAAACCCTTTGCAATAAGATAGGCCTTGTGCTTATCAATGGAACCATCAGAAAAAAACTTAGAATGATACAACCATTTGCATCACACAACCTTTCTTCCCTTAGGAAGAGAACAAAGATCCCAAGTATGATTCTTCATTGAAGAAGAATACTCCTCCTCCATTGCACTATCCCACTTAGGATGTCCTATCACTACTAAAAAAGTCTAAGGATCATCACAAATAGCATGACTAAGAAGACTAGAACTCACAGTATGTGAACAGGTGTGACAGGAAGTGGTAGGGTCACTAGCTAGCGATCCTGCAACCTTTATTGTAGCTCGAGCCCATTTAGGCATTTGGGGAGGATCCTATGGTGGAGGTAAATGGAGATCAACATAATTAATATCCTCATCATCTAAAAAAGAGACTAGAAAGGATGAGGGAGTGGTGGTAAGTGAAGTAGACTCTGGATGTGGGGTATCTACTGCAGGAAGTTGCTCATCAAACTGGACATCCAATCGAAATAGGACCTCTCTAGAATCAAGATCAAACAACCTATAGGCCTTAATATCCTTGTAGTAGCCAACAAAAATGACATGTTGGCTCTTTCACTATATTTCTCTCTTCTGAGCATCTGGTATAAATGTCCATGCTTCACTGCCAAAAACTTGGAATGAAGATACATCAAGCTTGACATAGACCAAGCCTCCTAAGGATTTATATTTTGAACTACCTTGTGAGGCATCCAATTCTGAATTTAGTTGGCACAATTGACTACCTCTACCCAAAAACACGAATCCATGGACCTGGACTGAATCATACAATTAGCCATCTCCCAAAGGGTTCTATTCTTCCTGTCGGCCACACCATTCTATTGAGGGGTGTAAGGCACTAAAAACTGATGCTGAAGACCATGTTTAGAGCAAAAATTCTTGAAAGCTTGGTTCACATACTCCCCCCCATTATTTGTGCATATCTGTCGAACAGAAAGACTAGACTGCTTCTCAACAAATGTCTTAAAGACTCAAAATGAATCGAAGACATCAGATGTATACTTCAAAAAGTACACCCATGTATATCTAGAGAAGTCATCAATGAAAGTAAGCACATACTTGGCACCTAAAAAAGGAGTGGGAAATGACATGAGGTCACTATGAATCAACTCTAGTGGTGCCAAAGCACAAGTGGCTCATCCATGTGGAAAAGGATCCCTATGTTGTTTGCCAAGTGCACAACCTTAACAAACACCATCTGTATAGGAAATATGGGGAAGCCCAAGAACAAGTGCATGTGTGCTCATCTGTTGAAGATATATGTAATTGACATGGCCAAAATGCTCATGCCAAAGTCTGCTTACTAAATCTACATGTGCAACAAGACATGAACTTGTGTCATCAGAAGACTCAAATCCATCAAATCTATAGAGGTGAGATGTAGAATCAAAAGTCCCAGTAGCCACAATCATCTCAGAATTGTGTAAGTCCTAGATAACCACATCATGTGGTGAGAACTCAACTGTCTTACCAAAACTAGAGTGGCAAATCTAATAGATAGACAATAGGTTCATTGAAATTTCAGGGACAAGAAGAACATCCTAAAGAGAGCCCCAGGCTAATGCAATAGAACCATAACCCATGACTGAAAGATGTGATGAGTTCCCAACAAAAATCTAGGAAATAGGGCAAGGGGCAAGTGAGGTGACCAACTACTGAGTGTTTTTCATATGGTGAGAGGCATTGTAATCAAGAATCCAAGTAGGCCCATAAGTCATAGCTCGTGCAGTAAGAGTGTGACCTTTCCTTGCAAGGGGGATGCAAACTTAGGAGCTGAAATGTGATGCTCCTACATGGCTTCCTCCAAAAATTTCCAACACCTAGAAATGGGATGTCCATCCTTTCCACAAAAATTGCATGTCTTAGTTGATTTCTTCTTAGTCTTGGAGGTGGACTCAGTAGACTTCGAAGCAGATTTACCCTTGGAAGAGTTAGTTGGAAGTTTGGCATTAGTTTTTGTTGAGAAAACCAACTTCATAGATCCTCAAGAACACCTACATGCAAATATCCTCTAATGAAGAGAAACTAGAAAATAGAAAAAGCAAAGCTTAGAAGTTCTCAAGAACGTGAGAGTGAAAAATGTATTCTAAGTTATGAAAACAAAATACAAAAGTTCAACCTTTTAAGGTGAACAAACCCTAAAGGAAAGAAAACTAGGTTTGTGCATTATAATTAATATAAAATATTAATTATATGCACCTAAGAGAGCTAAAGCAACTAGAGTAATAAATAACTTACTCTAACATCCCCTCTTAAGTGAAGCTTAGGAGGAAGCTAACCTAGCAAAGCTATGAAAGTAGGAAAATGGGTCCCAGCAACAAGGCCTAATTAGGTACCCAATACAAGAAAATCTCTATAAACCAAAGACAAAGGAGAAAACCCAGTGGGAAAAACCCCTCTCCAAAAAGAGATAGAACAAACATGCTGAAAAAAATTAAAGGAAGGAAGGCCTCAACAAGACCCCCCAAGGACAACTTCTATAATCCCAAGCATAGATCGCAGACTGTAGTGCCTAGAACTAATTCACTATGCCAAAAAACATGTGGAATTTGGTCCAAATAGCCCTTAGAGTGGTCAAACCATCCAAATGAAATAGTAGACTATCGAAGATGTTCAGTGCAATTAGTCCCATGGCTTCATCCATTTTGTTTCTGCATTGAAGAACCTCATAAGGGCACTGTAGAATAGGTTGGTTCACATCTAGGCATGACCATAAACCTCTTGACATGAGAAGCCTAGTCATCTATGTCTTCCAGGTGTGATAGTTGTGTGGCATGAGCCGGATCATAGAAGGATTCGACATTGAGAGAAAGAAAAGATAGAAGTAGAAGGGTCTAATTTTGAAGCAAATTATAGAATAGAAAATGCTCCCCCCCACAATGAATAAAAAATTTCCCCCAAAACCAAGGCAACAACTATGGAAAAACACAAAAATTGAGAAAGAACCTGGAATTTAGATGCAAAGAAGAGGAAAATATAAGCCTCTACTTCAATGCCAAATTTGGAAGCCTAAATGAACTCAAAATCAAACAAAAATAGTACCATTGTCTTTGTCTTTGAGTCAGCTTTTTGATGCTTTTTTCAGATCAAAAAAATACATCTGTATGCTCAAGTTATGAGCAAAAAACTTGTTGCAGGTCCAAAAAATGAGCTCACTAGAAAATTAGAGACACATGCTTAAATTTGATGCCTGTACAGATGTCATAGGCTATCACCAAAAAACATTTGACTGCCAATTTTTTGACATCAGTAGTTAGAATATGACATCACCCTACTAGAATATGACGTTAGTAGACTGTGCAGGCATGATGATGTCAGCATAAAAATTGATGATGTCAGCCTAAGAAATGATGATGTCACATCAAAAATTGTTGATGTCATGCTAAAAATTGCTGATGTTATTTGCTAGGAAATGACATCAGTTGTGGGTTGTAGCAGGCAAGAGCAATGCTGGTGGTGGCAGGGTTGAGGCAAAGTGGGTAGTGGCTCGGTTGGCAGAGGTGGCTGGTGGGCAGCCCGCTAGTGGTGGTAGGGCTATTGCCACTCTGTGGGTGGCGCACTAGCTATAGTGGGGTGATGGCTAGGTGCGAGCAGTGCTCTAGTGGCTGCAAGGTGGCACCAAGGTGGCTGGTGGGTGGAGTGGCCCAAAATCAACTTTTTAAATTTATTTTTTAATTTTTTTCCTCGAAAAATGTGTCTATACAGCCTCCCGAGGGGCTAAACAATTCTCCCAAATGCCCAAAGGCCAAAAACAACATTTTTTTAATGTATTTTGATTGTAAATAACCTTTCAAATCCAATGGCAGCGTCTGTTTGAGCCCAAAGTGCCCCAAAAATTTTCCCTTCACCCTTTTAAAGAAAAAACTTCGAAAAAAGTTGGGGTTTCTGAGTCTGAATCGTGGCTTCAAGAATCTTCAAACAAGGAAGCAGTAGGTCTACTCTATTACCATGTAGAAGTTGAGAAAACTAACTTCATAGATCCTTAAGAACACTTGCATGCAAATATCTTGCAGTGAAGAGAAACTAGAAAACAGAAAAAGCAGAGCTTAGAAGTTCTCAAGAATGTGAGAGTGAAAAATGTATTCTAAGTTATGAAAAAAAAAATACAAAATTTCAACCTTTTAAGGTGAAAAAAACCACAAAGAAAAGAAAACTAGGTTTTCACATTATAATTGATATAAAATATTAATTATATGCACCTAAGAGAGCTAAAGCAACTAGAGTAATAAATAACTTACTCTAACAAAGACTAGTGGATGCCGCGTGAACTAGAAATTGGTTGATGTTGAGCTTACAGCTATGTAAGCACTCAACATTAATCATAGTACTTCAAAGGGGTATTTGATCAATTTTCTACACATTTTACATCATTTTGAAATTGAGGAAGAGCAAGGAGAGCTAGAGGCAATTAGGAAATTCATCCAAAGAAATTGCAAAAGATCTAAATAGCCATTCGATACCATTTCATCACATTTTGCAAGGTATCTATCATGTGCCGAGCTATACTATTTTGAATTTTTGAAACCATAGTTTTGTAAAACGCCATCTAGTTCAAAGGGTGTAGAGGGTAAAGAGGTTTTGAATGTTTAGTTGGTTAGCAATGAAGTAAAAAAACCCATTTTCAAAGCCATACCAAACATTGCATACAAACATGATCCCTCTAGTGCTAAATTCGGTGAAGAAGCCAAGTAGGAAGAGGATGAAGAGGAAGAAGACACTCAGTTTTGAGCATCACTTGCATTAACACAAGGACTAGGCAAAGATCAACAAGAGGAAGAAGCAAAAATTGGAGAAGGTGCCAAGGATGAAGAAATTGAGGAAGCACCAACTCCTACTAATAAGAAGAAGAGAAAGGCTAAGGCTCAACTAGTGACAAGATCCAAGAAGATTATTAAACCAAGCTAGCTCAAACCAACAACACCTACTGCAAAGGCTAGTGCACGTGTCACTACACAGAAGGCTAAAGAGAAATTCAAACCTATAGAGTAGGCAGGAGGAGCACTAAAAAGTCCAAGGAGAAAGTACATTGCTTAGTTGAATCTGATGAAGAAAGAATGTAATCTAATGAAAATAGTCAATTCCAAATGGTGAGTCACAATCCATCTTCAGATTTAGACAACCTACATGAGAATGTTAGAAATAATGCAAATTTGTTAGGATTTTCTCACATTGATTTTGATAATCTTGGAAAAGTTGAAAAGAATCAAGTGGAGGAGGAAATATATTCCATGGTGGAAAATTTTAAGAAATCCCCGCTAGAGATTGTCAACTCAATGCCTAAAAATTTATATGAAAGAGTGGAGCAAAAATGGCATTATTGTTTGAACCTAGAAAGATAAATTAGGGAGACATAACTTGCTCAAGTTATGCCTGAACTTAGCAAGGCACAAATTGCTAAAGCCATAATGAAATATGTTGTTAGATTTGTTCCTAAATATAGAGCCTTTAGCATATTGCAGAACAATATTGAGGATGTCATAAAGAAGACCACATAAATGTGAAAAATTACATATAGGCTAGCTATAGTAAAAGAAGGAGAACAAGAACCCATTGGGGTTAAAGATGATGAAGAAGATGCCAACAATGAAGGAACAATTGAGGGAGGTACTCAAATGAATATAGATGACCAAAAAATAACTAAGGTAGAGCAACAAGAAGAACAGAGTGTACAAGATACATAATTGCCAAATGTTAGCCCTCAACAAATAACAAGTATAAATGTTGAAATAGTTATAGTAAAGGATGTTTCTGATCTCACTACTTTGAACATCAATCCCCTAACAGAGGAAGACCTAAAAGAGACACTTGACCAATCTACACTGCAGGATAAATTGTGTGACAACCTTGTATTAGTGAGTGTAGATGAAATTTAGAAATCAATGACTAACACTACAAGGGAAGAGGTGAAAATTAAAGAACCACCTACCATCACCCCCCAAGTCACTAGAGTACAACCTTTAGATAAAGTACCAAAAATTACATCAGAAAAGGTTGATACAATAGAGAAGATAAACTGGAAACTTAAGTCACTACTGATAAACAGAGTCAAATAGGTTAGATAGATTTATCTACAGCTCTAACACAAGTTCAAGGTAAAATTAAAGGCATTTTGGAAGAAAAGGACAATCCTGAAGAGACCAAGTTGACACCCAAGCTGAAGGAGCAAGAAGCAATTCAAGCCCAAGTAACCTTACCAGACTCTAGCACTCCTTCCAGCCATACTCTTCAGAAGCCAAGCACAAATGCAACACCTTTGCAATTCTTAGTGCTAAGTACAAGTTCATCAAAGGCAGAAGAGGTCATAACATGTGGAGATGTAAGCCTAGATGAAGAGATTATTTTTCCAAAGTATGATTATGCCACAATGATAATTGAGCAAATGGGTATATTGCAAGAAGCCCTAGCTAAAAATAAATGACAAGGACTTCTCAAAGGGAGCATAGGCAAAAGCAAGCATTGCTTGATATTAAAGACATCTTCCTAGATGCATTCAATATAACTACTCTAGATGAAACCAAGCAACTTATTGAACAATTGACAAATATAGTGGAAAAGGTAAGTGATGCAAACCTTGATACTAATGCACAATTATTAGAATGGTCTGAAAATAAATTTCAAAATAAAGTGAATGAGAAAATATCAGGTGATATAGCACTTGCACAAGTTGCATTGGCAACTAAGATAGAAAGTGTGAAGAATATACTTGAGAATATTTTCTCACTGTACACCAAACTGTGTAATCCTATAGTCTACACACAAGAGACAAGGAGTCACATTTTGAGCTTGGAAAGTCAAATTAATTCATTTGGTTCAAATTGCCTATGAATCCAGCTCAAAGTGAAAAGTATTTTAGAACTTTACTGCAAACCTAGAGTCAATTAGTAGCATTATCTACAAAAGAAGCCAACATAAGGGACAAATTAATTAGCATCCAAACCACATTGACTCCTCACAAGGAGATTTTGCACAAGGAGTTAGGCTATGTAGAAACTCTTATGAAGAAAGACCCCAATCTTTCTACATTAGATGACTTAGTCCACCTTATTGCTGAGTTGGCCATCCAAATTAAGTCTTTGGATGTAGCTTGTGAAAATTGGGATGCAACTCTTAAATTTATTCTTGAGGTCCATAAATATTTCTTGGAAAAACACACTATAGTGTATAGCCCATTAACATCAGTGTCAAAAAGGGGGAGAAAGTTAGCTTGAGAAAAAGGAGAGAAAGAGAGCTAAGCTAAAATAGAATACGAGCATGGGGGAGCAAGCAAAGAATAGCCTAGACATCATGAAGTGAAAGAGTATCAGTTGAGGCATATCTACTCAGTAGGAGTAACATTTTGAGTACAAAATTTTGAGTATAGAACCAAATCTAATAACTCAGGGGGAGTAAAAGATTTTGAGGTATAAGTTGGCACAAAATTTTGATATTTTGAAGTTTTGTATAGAAGCCAAATAAGAGATATGTTATACTCATAAAAATAAGGATATTAATGAATGACCAAGTGTTTTTGACACTCATGTCAAAGGGGGAGATTTTTGATGTTAGATTGGTTTTGACTAGTGAGTGTTTATACACTTAAGTCATTTACTTAGTTCATGCCAAAAAAGTAGTGTATGTTGAGCACAACATGTATAAGATAGAGCATTATGAGTCACTCATGTGCCAAGTCACTCAAGTGCTGAGAAGAAAGTGTATGTAAAGTGATATAGAAGCCGAGTAAGCAATGCATGCTGAGTCATTCAAATGTTGAGTCAAAGTACATAGAAATTGGTATATGTTGAGCATCAGAGACTTTAGATGCTAAGTGACACGATTTTGTCATATTTGTTTGTATTGGCACAAACTACTATGTAAAGTATTTTTGAGCCAACTTATAGATTGAATTACAATATTTTGTGATAAGGATGAATCCTAAGTTGGAAACCCTAAGAAGTACATGCATCCAATCAGGTAAAGAGAAGGTTTAAGCAGCAAAATTGATGAATCACAACTATTGATTCATACATAACCCTAAGTCGCCTAGATCTTCTTGAGGAGGAAAAACCCTAAACTTCATATGCATGTGGAAGGAATGAAGAGAGAAGTTTGCATGCACAAATAGAGAATTCATGTTGGCTAAGGTATTGTGAATTGAAATTGCATTGTAGAATCAATTAAAGGAGAATAGAGGAAGGAAATAGTATACAATAGAGAGACATCTAATCAAGAAGGATCAAGAATACATTAGTTTAGAGGTGGTCTGGAATCAAGCAACAAAATTCTAACCACAAGATCAATGCTAAGTCATTATAATATGTGAATCATTTAAATCTCTTAATAGAGTAGTCCTAATAGGCTATATTGAAATCCTCTAACAAGGTGCTTACTTAATTATGAGTTAAAGTCCTTTAATAATGCACACTTCTAATAGGGTGTTGAAATCCTTTAATAGGGTAAGACCTAATAGTCTTTGTAAGCCTTTAATAGGATAGACCTTTCACAAGGTAGATCATGTCTCATGATCAAACATTGTAACCTTCATTGGATACACTTTATTACTGTAGTAATGAAGATTTGTGGGTGTCATCCCCACCCCAATTTTACCTTCTCATTGGAGGGTTTCTAGGTAATCATATTTGGTGTCATATACATGTGAATTCTTACTTGTTTACATGATTTAGATGTACATGGTATTTTAGTTTAGTTATTGAATGTATTAGATGGATGTGTGGTGAATGTTTTATTGGTCAAAGTTTACACTAGTGATTCACCCCGCCCCTCCCCCCCCCAAGAGGTTTATCTTTCCTATTGTAATTCCAACAATAAAATCAAAAGATAGGTAGATTCATGTAATCCCACCTAATCTTACCTAACCCTAAAATGGATGATAAACTATGAAGGACAAAAGATCTAAATTTTTTATTTATAGAGATGGTTGTTCACAATCAAAAGTTGGCATGTGTGATAACCTAAGGAAGATAAAGAGTCTAAGGTATTGCTTGATTTATTGACCAAAGAGAAGAGAATAGTATTGGCAAACAAAGCAAGAAGGCTTAAGGGTATGGATGCTTGAAGGGTGGACAAGCTAGTAGAGCTGAAACGTGTGAAAGCTAAGTAGAATGGATGAATCAAATACAGATCTTTAATCTACAAAGTGAGTTGTGAATTATTATCAGATCAAGCCTTACTGTTACTTTCTAATAATTGTATGAGTCTAGGGTAAATCCTTTAGATTAAGGTTGACCTAAAATTCATTTGTAAATCCTTTAATCGGGTGACAATCCAAGTGAATGATCTAAATTCCTTTAATAAGGCTCACTCCTAATAGGGTGATTGAAATTATCTAACCAAGTCACATTTAATAGTGTGCATTGTAACCTTTAACAAGGTTGTCCTTTCACAGGGCATCACTTCAGAACAGTGAGAATGAGTAGCATATTACTAGTGGTTTTTCCCAAATTGAGTTTTCACATAAGATCATTGTCTCAAATGTGATATTGAATCTATTATGTTTCATTCTTACATTTCTACAAATTTAATTTGATAGTAACCTGCAAAGTTTATGTGATTGTATGATTTAATGGATGCATGTCTAATGAATCTATTTTATGGATATGGGTTCACTAACCTGTGAAAAGTTTTATTTGTACATCTAGACCTTGGATAACTGATTCAACCCCCCCTCTCAGTTATTCTAAAGAATTTCAACAGGCCTTATGGGTGAGACAATTACTATCTAAATAGAGTGATATATCATTTGATTGATGAAGAAAATTGTAAAGAAGAAATAAAGATATGACCTAGTGGAAAAATGAGTTATGTGGAACTACAATGAGCACATGATTAGTTGGCACATTGGTTGAGATAATGTGTTATTTAATCATTACAATAATTTGAGAAGATATTTGAATTGAAGCCTAGTTGAGATGATCACTAGAAGACCAAATGCATAGACTAAACTAAACCACGCAATAGAAGATTAAGGAACTTATAGTTGAAGTTGAGTTGTGCTAGCATCGGTCGAGTGTGTTGGAAATAATTGATTAATTGTGTATTACCTTTAATGTTATGCAAAATTTCATACCATTTCTAGTCAGTGTATTTTGAGCTCACTCAAGCATTGAATATGGTTTCCTATGTCTGCCAAGCATTTTAGAGTTTGCCTAGTTTAGAAGACAATGTATACCAAGTTCACTTGGGCGATAAAGGAAAGTTTGCAGAAGTTGAGTGTTAACCAAGCTCACTCGGTTAATGAAGGAAATCTTGGATGGAACCTTTGTTAACCAAGCTCACTTATTTACTAATGGAACTTTTTTAATATGTAGTGTTAACTGAGTTCACTTAGTTAACACAGGAAAATCAATTTGGCTTAGTGTCTAATGAGCAAGGTCGGCTAACAAAGGATTTTCTTATTTTTACATATTGAGTTAAATTGATTTGTTTGTTGGTTCTATCCAAGTGAGAAGATCAATATGAATTATTTTAAGTTTTATTCAAGCTAACTTATCAATGTAAGCTATAAATATAAGGTCAATTCGAGGATTAGAAGAAGCATAAGTGGAACATAATTCAAGAACTGATTATTCTTAGAGGAAGCAAATTAGAAGGATAAACAGAATATCCTTGTTGAAATGCAAAGATACATTCAATTAGAAAGGATCACGTATTCAAGCCAAAATTGAGATTTGTAATCAGCAATTCAATTGCATCAGAAATTAGGTCATCTCATTATTACTCTCTAAGCATTGTAGAAGTGATCTAAATCTCTAAATAGATTTGGCTTAACAACTATTTGTAAATCCTCTAACAAGGTGACATTTCTATTGATTTTTCTAAATACCTCTAATAAGGCCACTCCTAATATGGTGATTAAATCCTCTAATGGGGTCACACTTAACAGGGTGTTTTGTAACCTTTAAGAGGATTGGCTCCTAATAGGGCTCACTTCAGAAGAGTGAAAATTAGTAACTAGTTGCAATTAACAGTTTTCTCAAATTGGGTTTCCACATTGAATCTTGTGTTAGTTTTGTTCATGCCATTTATTTTATATGTTTACAACTAAGTTAAAGTAATATCAATCACAAATAAGATCTTAAGATTTTCATGTTAAAGCATTTGTAGAGTTACAACATTTTCTTGTGTGTTTACCAAGTTATAATGGAGTTTAGTTTTCATTTGTATTGACATCTAAGAGATATGGGATTTATTTTTGTAGTAACTGATTCATCCCTCCCCTTTTAGTTACTCCTCTCATATTTCCAATAATTGGTATTAGAGCTTTTGGTTCTTATAGTGAAGGTTTTAAGGACCAGAGCTAAAGATCATGATGTCTTATATAAGAGAGATTCCCAAGTTGAACTGAGACAACTTTACAACATGGAAAGGACTTATGAGGTTATGTTGGCAATTATCAGTGATTCAGGTTGTAAATATCTTGATTGTGAATACAAGACTCCTACTAGAACATTATCAGTTGAAGAAATTGCTGGAAAAAAAATCATAACATCATGATGATTGACATTGCTTTTGCTCTTAATTATGCTGACTTTGATGAAGTCAAAAGTTGCACTATAGCTTATGATGTGTGGATCAAATTGAAAGCCATCTATGAAGGAGATGATAATGTAAGAAGAGCTAAAGTCAAAAGTTTCAAAGGAAAATTTGATCAAATGAAAATGAGAGAAGATAAAAACATTGCAAAATATGTTGAGAAAATTAAAGTGTGAGCATAATCAAAGCATCTAGAGGAGACATTGATGAAAAAATAGTTGTAAGAAAAGTACCCAGAACCCTTCTTCTTATCTATGCAATTAGAGTTTTTTCTATTCAAGAAATGACATGTGATCCAAATATCAAAATAACTTTGGATGCTCTATTTGGAAGATTGAAAGCTTTTAAGTTGGATAACTATGATAACTATGTCCCTAGTTCCAAAAGTATTGAGTTTGCATTTGAAGCCAAGATTTCACTCAAGAAAAAAGGTAAGAAATCAAAAACCAATAAATTAGAAAGTGAAGAAGAGGAAGAAAGTTTAGATAGTGATCTTGAAGTTGTTGAAGCCCTACTTGCAAGGAAATATTTCAAAGGTAGAGGAAAGTACAAAGGTAAGATTTATCTAATCTATTTTTCTTGTGAAGAAGTTAGTCACATTGCTGCAAGGTTCCCAAACAAAGAAGACAAAGATTGAAAAAAAATTAATAAGTTGAAAGGCAAGAAGGAATTTAAAAACTATAAAAACTACAAGGACAAAGGTCAGAAATCTTGTTTTAAGGCTAAAGATTCTAATAACAATGAAGATGAAATGGTATATATTACTATAAAAGATGAAACTGATGATGAAGGAGATAATATGGCACTTATCTCTCATATGACTGGTGATAAAAAAAAATTTGAACATATGTAACACTATGATGGTGGAAGTGTGAGATTTGGAAACAATGAACCATGTTGCATAAAGGGAAAAAGTTGTATCTCACTGACCAATGAACTTATATGTGATAATGCTTGTTGGGTTGAAGGATTAAATCATAATCTATTGAGTGTGGCACAATTGAACAACATTGGATTCAAGGTAGAATTTATGAATGGGAAGGCTAAATTGTTGGATGGTTAAGGAAATCTAGTTGGATCTGGCAAAAAAACAAAAGGTAATTTATTGTATCTTGATCTCCATGAAAGTTCATATTCTATTGCCCAAGTAGAAGAAAGTTGGTTATGGCACAAAAGATTATGTCGTGTAAACTTTGATAATCTAGTCAAAATAAGAAAAAATAGAAGAGTAAGAGGTATTTCTAGCTTAAGGAAACCTGATATGGGTCTATGTAAAAATTGTCAAATTGGTAAGATGGGAGAAACTAGTTTCAAAAGCAAGAACTATCATTCTAAAGAAGTCTTAGAGCTTGTACATACAGACTTATGTGGACCTATTGAAATGGAGAGTTATAGTGGAGATAATTTTTTCATTCTATTTTTTTATGATTATTCTAGAATGATAATTGTAATGTATCTATAAGAAAAATATGAAGCTTTTCAAAAATTTAAGTGGTATCTGGAAAGAGTAGAAAAAGAAACTAGAAAGAAGCTGAAATGTTTGAGATTAGATAGAGGTGGTGAATTCATTTCCAATGGTTTCAATGAATTCTACATTGAAAAAGGAATTAAGGGACAAGTATCAGCCCCTAGTACACCTCAATAGAATGGTATATTTGAAAGAAAGAACATATCCATCATGGATTGTGCAAGAACATTGATGATAGAAAAGAATGTTGCAATCAAATATGAGAAGGAAGCAATCAGTACTATAGTGCATACCTTGAATAGAGTATAGTTGAAGAAAGACTTAAATCAAACTCCTTATAAACTATAATATGGTTACAAACCTAATGTACGTTACTTGAAAGTATTTGGTAGCAAATGTTATATCTTGAAAGAATCTAGGAAAGGTAAATTTGATATCAAAGGTGATGATGGCATATTCCTAGGATACTCCTATAGAAGTAAAGCATGCAAATTTTTGAATCTTTCTACTTGTAAAATCATAGAAAGTGCACATGAGAGAATTGATGAGTTTGCACAAAGGATTGAATAAGAGAGCAACAAAGAACCTGAGAGTTACAAAAAAATTGTTTACTTTGAACCTAATATACTGCCAAATCTATTTGGAAGTTAGAAGGCTTCATCTCTCAAGTCCCCAAAATCTCTAAAAGCTACCAAGTTACAATTAGTGCAACTTGAGTCACAGTCTGAAGGACCCAAGTTATAGTTAGAAGCTACTAAGTTGTTGCTAGAGCAAACCAAGTCTGATGGACCTGAGTCACAAATAGTTGGACCCGAGCTTAATATAGAAGATCATGAAGAAGTCAGTGAAAAAAACTCCAAATCTCAATTACCTATGTTAGCAACATATTTCAATAGACATCATGCACCTAATTAGATCATTAGAGACAGGTTGGATGGAACAATGACAAGAAACAAATTGAAAGGTACATGTTTGTTTTGTAAATTTTAACCTAGAAATGTTAAAGATGCTTTGGATAATGAAAGTTGGAATGAAGCAATGAATAAAGAGATAGAACAAATTGAGAAGAAAAAAACTTGGACTCTTGTTCCTAGACCCAAGGATAAAAATGTAATTGGCACAAAGTGGGTAATCAAAAATAAGCTAAATGAAGATGGAGAAGTTTCTAGAAACAAAAAAAAGTTAGTATGTAATGTTATTCTCAAGAAGAAGGTATTGATTATGGTGAAAATTTTGCTCTTGTTGCCAGATTAGAAGGTGTTAGAACTTTACTAGCATATGCAGCTCAAAGAGGATTTAAATTCTATCAAATAGATGCAAAATTTGCATTCTTGAATGGAATTCTTGATGAGGAAGTTTACATTGAACAACTTGAAGGTTTTGTAGATCATAGTAAAAGAGATATGGTCTGTAAATTACACAAAGCATTTTACGGTCTCAAGAAAGTTCCTAGAGCTTGGTATGAAAGACTTCATAACTACTTGATAAAGATTGGTTTTCAAAGAACAAATGATAACAAAAATCTATATATCAAAGAAGGACTAGACAAGAAGATTGTGTTGGCAAAAATTTTTGTGGATGACACTTTATTTACAGGAAATGATGAATCATGCAAGGCATTTTTAGAAGAACTAAGTAAAGAATTTGAGATGTCTATGTTTGGAGAGATATAATTCTTTGTTGGATTACAGATTCAATAGAAGAAAGATGGTATCTACATTACTCAATCTAAATATATCAAGGAGATACTAAAGAAGTTTGGAATGGAAGATTCAAGACCAGTTGGAACTCCTATGTCTACTGGACATAAGCTTTCCAAAAATAATGATTACAAGGAGGTAGATCAGATCACATACACATCAATGATTAGAAAATTGTAGTATGTAGTGCATACAAGGCTTGATATTGCATTAGTAGTTGGTATGGTGGAAAGATTCTCAACAAATCCCAAAGAAAATCACATGATGACAATCAAAATAATTATGAGATATCTAAAAGGTATTGAAGACTACGGCTTATGGCACAAAAAAGGAAGAAATTTGGACATGAAAGTATTCATAGATGTTGATTGGATAGGAAGTTTTGATGACAAAAAGAGCACTAGTGGTGAAGCATTCCTTCTTGATAAAAGACCAGTGTCTTAGACAAGAAAGGAGAAGAATTGTATTTATCAGTCCATAGTAGAGGCAAAATATGTGGCAACAAAAATTAATTAGTCTAGTATTGTTTGGTTCAAAAAACTATTGGCAGGTATGAAGATAGAGATCAAGGATCCAGTAGTTATATATCGTAATAACACCAATATAATCGATATATTAAAGAAACCAATGATACATACCAAAACAAAATACATTGTTGTAAAATATCATTTTTTGAGAGGATTGCTACAAGATAAAGCAGTAAGATTGGAATATGTAAATAGCAAAGAACAAATTGCAAACATATTCACTAAGCCATTACCTAAGGATGCATTTCTATATCTAAGAGGTAAGTTAGGGTTCATTCTCCTATCTAAAGCTCACTAAATGAATTTTATTGATGCATCAAACAATGCATATTGAAGATTAATTAGTTTATACAGTATTGACAAGAGCATATTGCAAATGAATTAGTACATGAGGTACATTGTGTTGACATTCAATCAAGTTTGTTATTAGTGACAACACTTATTTAGATTTTGTATGGCTATCAAGATTACTGAACAGTCTACAAGTGATTTCCATGTATTGCAGTAGCTATCAAGCACTACAGTTCAACCTGAGCATTCTAATGGTTACCAAGTGAATTCAGTCAATATGAAGTCTAATAGTTTAACCTGAGCATTCTAGTGGTTACTGAGCTTTGTAGTTTCTACCGAGCTAGTAGTTCATGTAATGCAAAGCCAGTGTTAACCAAGTTGTATGGAGATTAGTTTTTACTGAGTGCAGTCATGGTAAACAAGTAATTCAATTTATAGCGAGTTACATAGTATCTACCAAGTCACCAATGTAGATCGAGTTCAAGACTACATTGAAGTAATTAGTATGGACCAAGCTTCTACTTCTACTGAGTGCATGATGATGCCAAGTAATGACAGTGGATGTTGAGTATCAAAACTTCACCAAGTCAATCTTTAGAACTTGAGTATCTACATATGGGCCAACTTTGTAATATTGGTGTTAACTTGTATAATGGTTGACTTTGTAATTATGTAAATTGGATTGATATATATGTAATATATGTATCATATCCAAGTGTGACAATAATGTGGAAAAGAAGCATGCAAATGTGAATTAGCCATAGATATAGTGTATTATAAGGTCATATCAGTAAAGGAGCAACAAAAGACAAATCCATAACATAAATGTGATCAATACTTCAAGGAATCTCTATCAACAATTTAGTTGTAAGTTAGAGATCTATTGCTTTATCCTAATACGTGAAACCAGTTCAAATCCTTTAACAAGGTAGACTTAACAATCTTTTCTCAAATCTCTTTACTAAGTGCATACTTCATTGTGTGTTTGTAAAACTTCTAACATGGTGGACCTAGCAGTCCTAATTGCTCCTAACAAGGCAGATCATCAGAAATGATCAATGCAAGCATTAATCGGCCAAATTTATGCTACAATATTAAAATTTTGTGGGTATCATCCCCACCCCAATTGTACTTTCTAGTTGGAAGGTTTCTGGGTCACCAAATCATTGTGTTCAAGTGTTATGAATGATTTGTGTTTCTCATGCATTCAAGTAGATTAGATTTGATGAACGAAATGGTAATTGGATTATTACAATTAAGATCTAAATTTGAAAAAGCTTTTGAGGTTATTGATTCACTCCTCCCCTCTCTATAACCTAGCTAGTCTTGAATATTTCCAAAAATTGGTATTAGAGCTCTGTGGTTCTCAAGAGAAAGTTTAATAGCTTGAGAAAAGATCAAGAATATAGAAATATTTAGACTTGATAAGGCAATTGACAATGAAAAGTTGGATCTAGAAATGGCCATTACACAACTCAAGAAAGCTAAGGAGTAACTTTCCCAATCCCTGAAAAGAAGGAAGGAACTTGAAAATCAAATGAATGATCATCAGTACATTGAAGAAAGAATTGAAGACGTTTTCCCTTCATGCAATTTAGATGAAGCAAACAATGTGATCAAAGAAATCTTAGAGAAGAATGGTTCCCTGGAAGAAGAAGTAAGAAAGCTTAAAAGAGACTAGGAAATTCAATCAGTACGGTTATGTGAAATCTTGGAATAGAGGAACAAGATGAAAGAAGAAATGGATGGAAGAAACAATGAAATATAGAACCAATCCCTTTAACATGTAGATCTTATGGATCAAATCTCCAATGCAAATGAGGAAATCATGAGCCAAAGATAGATCAATAAAAGATTAAGAAATGATCTAAATTTGGAAAGACAAATCAATGAAAGAATAAGAAATGAGCTAAGATCTGAAAAAAAAAATTAGTGAAAGATTGAAAATTGACCTAAACACTAAAAAGAAAATCAATGAAAGAATGATGAAATCCCAAGCATACATGAATCAATTAAATCAACTAAATGAGCAAAATCTCTATAGACAAAATAGTAAAGCAAGAATCGGATACAAAGAAGAAAGTGAATACTTCGAACAAGGTGCTTGAAGGAATCAAAGACCTAATTGCAATCATTGTGGTAAGATAGGTCATACATCAAACAAATGTTGGAATAATGGTAAAGAAAAATTCAATGGTAAATGCTACAATTGCAATTAGCATGGTCACAGGGCTAATGAATGCAAAGAGAAACCAAAATTTGAGGGCAAGTGTCAATGTAGATCTAAGTCATTCAATCCAGCATAACAAATTGTGAAAGCAATATTCGATTAGGACTACAAAACTTGGTGTAGATGTCATTACTGTGGAGAATATGGACACATTGGCATGAACTATGTTAAACATCACACAAGGAAGAGAGATACCACCATAAGATGTTTAACTTGTACTGAACTTGGTCATCTAGCAAAGAATTGCATGAATACAAGTAGAGTTGAAGATGAGAAGAAAGCAAAAGTAGATAACTTTCGAAAGCAAATGAGGCAGCAATGGATTCCTAAATCTATCAAGCATGCTAGTTCAATCAATGATGGTCATGTCACTCAAGAAGTGGGTGACTCCACCATTTCTAACCAAGTTCTTAAGGAAAAATTGGAATTGCATTATCAAGATCACACCCAAATAGTTCCAATTAAAAGGAAGCAAAGATCCAAATTAGTATTCAAGATATGAAAGGATCATCCAGTGAGATCGGAGCAAGGTTGGGTCATGGACTCTACCAAGCAAGGTCGAGAGTAACAAGACACACATGATTTATGAGTCAAGGAACCTTTACCAAGTAATCAACAAAATAGTGGATGATAGGCTATCATGCATACTATCAAGCGTAATGTCAAGCATGATGTCATCACAACTACCTTTGTACTAAGGTTTAATAGTGAAATTTTAACAAAAAGTAGGAAATCAGATTCATTTTCACTGAGAAATCTAAGTGTTATTGCAAAGAAGCGAATTATAGAGTGACCAAGCGACTTCAAGAAGAATTTGTAGCTAAGTTCTTCAAAGTTTTCATAGCTTACCAAGTAGCCATGGCATCAAGCAGTAGAAGCAAAGCAAGGAAAGGGTTAGAGATGTTGGTCCAAGGAGTAAAATGGAAAGCACTTGATTTCAAACTTGTGTCAGTGATCGCTGAAACCCTTGACCAAAATGGAGCACAATCACATATTCCTCCAAAGGTACTTCTCATTAATGACATCCAAACTCATTTTAAGTGTGCAATTTAGGAAATTAGAACCCTAGAAATGGATGATGCCCTAGGTAGACAAGGGTTTAATCCACATTCCTCACCTACCCCAAAGCTTTCAAATAAAATGGATTAGGTACATCCTTAGTCGAGTTCATAATGGTCAGTTATGGCTTGAGCAATCAGCCAAGATAACCAAGAAGATGATTCATCGCATTAATGGTCTTCCCATGCTCATTAAGGCCAAAGTAACTAAAACCCTAGGTTAGGTGGAGTTGGAAAAGAAAACCCTAGCCAAGTGGGATGACAGAGGCATGAAGATTAGTAGTGTTACTAATGCAAAACTAAAATTCAATATACATGTGATAGTCCACAAGATTTATAGTTCAAGCCATCTCAATAGTGTGTCATGTGAAGCTGTTAACTTGGCATACAAGGTTGTGAAGAACAATCTATCATATGACCTTCCAAATCTATTGTTGAAGGAATTCAACAAAAACATGGAAATTATTAGAACTTCCAAGAACAACCCTTGCAAATTTGGCTCTTTGTTGACTTGCTTATTTTTCTATGTTTAGAAGTTTTTCCCTTCAAAAGACATAGTAGTATGGAGAAAAGATGTTATTGAAACCCTAGTGAATGAGCCTATTGATCCTAAGGCACCATAGTTTGGAACATATGATGAGGCCAAGGCAAGAATAGAGCTTGAAATTAAGCTTCCACAGGTGGTTAACAAAGGTAAGAGGAGGATAGCCAAACAAAAAACAAGCACACCTCTTATGTTGACCAAGGGTAAAGGAGAAGATGTTGAAGAAGCAGAGGATGAAGAGGAATCAGAAAAGGAAGAACTAGTGAAGAAGAAAGGCAAGGTGATCATCACCAAGCCACCTAAGTCATCCACTACAGTGTTCACTAGAAGATCAAGGAAGAAGGCAGATAAGGAAGGTGGTGATGTTATCTTTAATCGACCACCCACTTTTCAGGAAAGACTCAAGGTACTGAGAGAAGGAGAAGGTGTACATAACTTCAAAGCTCTCAAGTATGAGACAAGGACATTAGTAGAGCATAAAGAGGTTGAAGATTTGGTCATGGACAAAATGAGCCAATGGAAATACTCTCCAGACTAGTAGGAATCATATATCCCTAGTGTTTTGTTAGAGAAAATCAAGGTAAGCTATCAAAAATATTTTTGCACAAACCTTAAGACAGTTGGTACCCACCTTGATAGATGTAGAGGTAAACAAGGCATTGAAAGACAATGAGAACAAAATGACACTTAAGTTCAATACTTTTCTAGTTTTGATGAAGGACATAGAGTTTGTTGTGAGGAATTCTATAAACACATGGAGAAATGTGTTTCATCTTCACAAACCGAGTGAGTATCCAGTGGAGATCAAAGATGATGATGATGATGGTGACAAGGATGAAGATAATGATGAAAATTCAACTCAATTTGTCATAGTTGATTATCAAGAGCTTATGAAGGATGATGAAGAAGAGAAAGATGAAGAAGCTATTGAGGAAGCCAAGGAAGATGATGAGGAGATTGACCCAGTCAAGATAGTTACAGCTGTCATTGCCTCACTTCCTCATTCTCCAGCTAAACTTGGAACATCATCAAGCTTAGACATAGCTTTACCAAGTTTGGCTGTGATAACTACTGACACATCAAATGTCCAATCACTCTTCACTCCCTCACAGCTTAGCACATCACTAATAGAAGTGTCTACCACTTCATCTACCAAACTGAAACATCCCTCTTCTTCAGCCACCAAGTTAGCATCATCAGCAATGGATACAATATGTTCTACAATTTGGTGCTCTTTTGTAGTAAGTACTACAATTTTGGCTACTATAGTTTTGGATACTTCTATAAGTACTTCAGTTTTGGATTCAGTAAGCATACTAGTTAGTATTCCATCTATTGACACTGTACAAATTTTCACTACTAGTCCTACTATCTCTACTATTGTTTCCATACTAAATTCAAAGGCATTAAGTACAAGGATAGTTGAACCTAAGGCTCAATTGAGTACAAGATTTTTGAGTAAAGGAAAGGAGATAGAGGAGGATATAGACCTAGATGAGGAAATTTAAATTCCCAAATGGGACATTTACAATCTCACTGCGGAGAAAATGCACATAGTCAGTGAACTCCTCCAAAAGAAAGCAAAATAGCAAAAACTTAGAGAGGAGAGAGATAGAGAGTACACAATCATAGATGATGCCAAGAATATTTTGACTGAGGCTATAAGTGTTGAAGTTGATACTTCTCAATACATTTTGTTGCAATTAGAAGAGGCAATCTAGAAGTTTAATGAGGACACTAGCAGTCAAGATAAGTTGATTGAGAAAGAAGAAAAGAAATTTGATAATAAAGCACTTGAGCACATTGCTCAGTAAATAGCTATCCAACAAGTGGAGCTTTCTTCAATGTTGACCAGTCTCGAAACCTCTCACACAAATGTAACATCACTTTTTGGAAAGTTGTTTGATGTTACCAAGTTCACAAAGGAGATAAAGAGCAAACTAACAAAGATTGATGAAGATCTGAAGGCTAGTGTACAACAGTTGCAACTTGACTCTAGTTCAAGCTCTACACATCATATGAAAATTAGATTCTTGTTAGATATGCAGGCAGAGTTGTTGAGAGAAGAAGCAAGGATCCAGTCTACACTGATAGATATTCAAAATATGATCCTTCCCATCATGGATACAATGCAGAAGCATATTGTTTATTCAAAAACATTGATCCATGACAATAACTTCTCCATTGCAGATCACATGATACAACTATCTGCTGAAGTGCAAGTTTCTCTACATACATGCAAAGTTTTGCAAGAGAACTGGGATAAGACCTTATCACTCATTCTTAAGGTACATTATGATTTTCTTTCTCATTTTGGTGTCTCCATGTAAATAAGTTCTAAATAAATCTTTGGCATTATTGTCAAAAAGGGGGAGAGACACTTAATATGCTATATATGGGGAGAGATACTCGTTATGCTATGTATATTGTATGGGGGAAAATCATGCAAAGGGAGAAAATGTATATAGAAGAGAATTTGTAGATATAGTATACTGTATATACTTACAAAGACAAATTTTGAAAAATCTCAAAAATAGTATACCATACCGAGCTAGTATCACATTGAGATGTATATAAGTTTTGGCTAATAAGTGTTTTTGTCACTAATGCTAAAGGGGGAGATTGTTGACATTTAGTCAAGTTTGTTATTAATGACAATACTTATTTAGATTTTGTATGGCTATCGAGCTTATTGCATAGTCTACAAGTGTTTTCCATGTATTTCAATAGCCATTGAGCACTACAGTTCAACCTGAGCATTCCAGTGGTTACCAAGTGAATTCAGTCACTGTGAAGTGTAATAGTTCAACCTGAGCATTCTAGTGG
This sequence comes from Cupressus sempervirens, assembly GCA_028749045.1. Taxonomy (NCBI): domain Eukaryota; kingdom Viridiplantae; phylum Streptophyta; class Pinopsida; order Cupressales; family Cupressaceae; genus Cupressus; species Cupressus sempervirens. Next base: position 886,134,086 of record CM053783.1, read on the forward strand.
TTACCAAGCTTTGTAGTTTCTATTGAGTTAGCAGTTCATGTAAAGTGAAGCTAGTGTTAACCAACCTGTATGGAGATTAGTGTTTACCGAGTGCAATCATGGTATTAGTGTTTACCGAGTGCAGTCATGGTAAACAAGTAATTTAGTTTATACTAAGTCACGTAGTATCTATCGAGTCACCAGTGCAGACCGAGTTCAAGACTACATTGAAGTGATTAGTATGGACCGAGCTTCTACTTCTACCAAGTGCATGCTGATGCTAAGTAATGATAGTGGACGTCGAGTATTAGAACTTCACCAAGTTAGTCTTTAGTACCTGAGTATCTACATATGGGCTGACTTTGTAATATTGGTGTTAACTTGTATGATGGTTGACTTTGTAATTATGTAAATTGGATTGATATATATATGTAATATATTGTATCATATCTAAGTGCGACAATAATGTGGAAAAGAAGCATGCTAATGTGAATTAGTAAAGATAAAGTGTATTATAAGGCCATATCAGTAAAGGAGCAGAAAAAGACAAATCCATCACATAAAGGTGATTAGTACTTCAAGGAATCTCTATCAGCAATTCAGTTGTAAGTCAGAGATCTACTACTTCATCCTTACAGGTGAAACAAGTTCAAATCCTTTAACAAGGTAGACTTAATAGTCTTTTCTCGAATCTCTTTACCAAGTGTGTACTTCATTGTGTGTTTGTAAAACCTCTAACAAGGTGGACCTAGCAGTCCTAATTGCTCCTAACAGGGAAAATCATTAGAAGTGATCAATGTAAACCTTAACCAACCAACTTTATGCTATAGTATTGAAGTTTTGTGGGTATCATCCCCACCCAAATTTAACTTTCTATTTGGAAGGTTTCTAGGTCACCAAATCATTATGTTCAAGTGTTACGAATCTTTTATGCTTCTCATGCATTCAAGTAGATTAGATTTGATGAACTAAATGGTAATTGGATTATTACAATTAAGATCTAAATCTGATAAGGTTTTTGAGGTTACTGATTCACCCCTCCCCTCTTAGTAACCTAGCTAGTCTTGAATATTTCCAACGCATTGATATTCACTAAATATTGTCTTTGGCATGAGATGTCAAAGAGGGAGAGTTTGGCTATCATATCAAAAGAAATTTTGATTGACAATGTCAACAAGGAAGAACTTGGTCTAATACCAAAGAGGCAAACTTTTGCTGATAGAGGTAGAAACTAAAAGCAGAGGGAGTTCACATTAATAGAGGTAATTCTCATGAATGAGAATCAGAATGAAACTTAGGATATGCTCCTTATTTTATTCTTGCTCTAAAATTTCATTGTATTATGACATGTTGTGTTTCCATCAATGCCAAAGAGGGAGATTGTTGGAAACAATTGATTAATTGTGTATTGTCTTTGATGTTACACAAAATGTCATATCATTGTTGATCAGTGTATGTCGATCTCACTCAGGCATTGAAAATAGTTTCTTGTGTCTACTAAGCATTCTAGCATTTACCTAGTTTAGAAGATAGTGTCTACCAAGTTCACTTGGGAAACAAAGGAAATTTTGTAGAAGTTGAGTGTTAACTGAGCTCACTTGGTTGATGAAGGAAATGTTGGATGAAACTAGTGCTAACCAAGATCACTCGGTTACTAGTGAAACTTTATGAATATGTAGTGTTAATCGAGCTCACTTAGTTAACACAAGAAAATCACTTTAAGTTAGTGTCTATCGAGCAGGGTGAGCTAATGAAGGATTTTCTTGTTTTGTCATATTGAGTTCAACTGATTTGTTTGTTAGTTCTAGCCAATTGAGAAGATGAATATTAATTATTCTAAGTTTTATTCAAGCCAACTTGACAACGTGTAAGATATAAATATAAGGTCAAGTTGAGGATTAGAAGAATAAGCATAAGTGGAACATAATTCAAGATTTGATGATGCTTAGAGGAAGTGAATTAGAAGGATAAGAAAAATATCCTTGTTGAGATGCAAAGATACATTCGATCAGGAAGGATCAAGTATTCAAGCTAGAATTGAGATCTATAATCAAAAACTTAGTTGCATTAGAAATCAGGTGATCATTGTTACTCTCTAACCATTTTAGTAGTGATCTAAGTCTCTTAATAGAGCTAGCTTAACAACTACTTGTAAATCATCTAACAAGGTGACATTTCTATTGAATTGTCTAAAGACCTCTAAAAAGCCCACTCCTAACAAGGTGATTAAATCCTCTAACAGGGTCAAACCTAATAGTGTGTTTTGTATCTTTTAATAGGGTTGGCTCCTAACAAGGATCACTTCAAAAGAGTGAAAATCAGTAACTAGTTGTAATTGGTGGTTTTTCCCAAATTGGATTTTCACATTAAATCTTGGTGTCAATTGTATTCATGCTATTTCTTTTATATGTTTGCAATTAAGTTAAAGTAAGATCAATCACAAAATATATCTTAAGATTTTTATGTTAAAGAATTTTCTGAGTTACAACTTTTTCCTGTGTGCTTACTAAGTTACAACAAAGTTGAATTTTCATTTGTATTGACATCTAAGGGATTTGAGATTTATTTTTGTGGTAACTGATTCATCCCTCCCCTCTCAGTTTCTCCTCTTATATTTATCACAGAGTGAAAAACATTAGATGAGTAAGTATAGTGTCGATCAAGCATCAGTAAAAGATAGAGTATCAGAAAAGTTTGACTGAGAAAAGATAGAGTATGTCAAGCTAGACAATATTGATCAAGTTGTCTAGTGATGAATGAGGCTGAGGAACACAATATTGACCTAGTGGCAACATTTGATAGTGTGTGAATGAATTTAGATTCCTAGCCGACACGGTTGAATTTTTTGGATTGGTCAAAGTGTGTGAAGGATAAGTATTGATGAGATTGAGCATTTAATGCATTATAAATTGTGTTTGTGCGTTCCTAGGCATGGATTGAAAGAGATTTTTTGAGAAGTATCTAGAAGGAGAAGGAGGAAATGAAATGATGGAATGATTCAATGAATTTGACCTAACCCTAAGATCAACGGTGATGTTTAAGAAAAAAAAGATCAAAGCTATCTATTTAAGGAGGCATAAGGATAACCTAGAGAAGTTGAAGCAGTTTTTGATTTTGTTGATTGGCAAATTTGAGTAGAAGGTTGTGAAGAGCTAAGAAAAGGTGAAGTTTGATTGCTTGAAGTGTTTCTAAGAAAATCAGTGATGGAGATATGAATGAAGGCCAACCATTGATTCAACAGATGAGCTACACTGTAATCTATATTTGTAAAATGAGTTGTATTTATTAGATCAACCTATTTTTACTTTCTAACCATTGTATCAGTTAAAATCCTTTAATCAAGGTAGCATTCTAATAGGATTTTCTTAAGCCCTTTAACTAGGCGATTCCTACCAAGGTGATTAAATCCTTTAACAATGTCACACCTAACAGTGTGTATTGTAACCTTTAACAAGGTTGGCTCTTAACTGAGCTCACTTCAAAAGAGTGAAAAGTTGGTAGCATGTTATTGATGGTTTTTCTCAAATTGAATTTCCACGTTAAATCCTGATGTTATACTTATGTGAATGGTATTTGACTTTTTTATTGCTTATTGCTTTACATTCTGCAAGTAGGTTACTATTGGGACAGTGGACTGCAAATTTATGTTACTTATAAGTTGATATAGAGATTGAGTGTACTAATGAATAAATCTAAGTTGTTAAAAGTGGTTAAAATTTTGATTGGAACATCCATATCCGAGGATAACTAATTCACACCCCTGCCCTCCCCTCCTTCTCAGTTATTCTAAAATCATTCTAACAATTGGTATTAGAGCTTGTGGTGCTTGTAAGGAAAGTTTTAAGGGACTTAAAGCTAAAGATCAAGATGTTCAAGAAGGAGGTACCCAAGTTGAACAATGAGATATAAAATCAACCTAAATCCCACATTAAATGATATAAACTTATAATCTAATCTACTTTAATTTTATATTTACATCAAAAAATATAATTTTCTATCAATTGGTATAAATTACAAAACAATATAATTGGAGTAAAATGTATATGGCATTAGATTAGAATTTGTATAATTAAATAATTTATCTTTATATTGATGTTAAAAGCGTAGATGAAATAAGTAGCCCTACTATTGGAACTTTGGAGTACTTGTTTCTCCACCATATTATCTAATAGTTTTCGATGCATCAACTTTTGGATTACATTATGTGATCCATCATGAATGAAAGACATGGAGAAGAGAGTAAAGTTGATGTAGGCTTTCATCATAATGTTGGATCGTGGAGTGTGATCCAAAAGAAAAAGAAAAAAACTTTTTCAAGTCTTATGAATCATAAAAAATTGATAGCTTTAACTAAATTTAGTGCCATAACAAATTCAAAACATCAAAGTGATTAAGTGAGACATTTTGAAAATTTGTTAGACTAGAAATGCCCATCCAAATCAGAATTGTAAGACAAATTGGATTCATTCTTATAAAATTGAACTCCGTAGTTTTAAGTCAAAACTATAATTAATAAAACCAATAGAAAACATAAAAAACCATCAATTCTAAACAATTGTTTAATCTTTGACTATATTTCTATATCTTTCTACAAATCACATCATATCTTCTTCTATAATTTTATTATTTAATTAATTTCTAAAAATATTGGTTCTTAAAAATTAATTTGTATTAATATAATAAAAATTAATTTTTTAAAATTAATTTGTATGAATATAATTTATCCATTTACCTCCAATTTCTATAAATAGACTATCCTTTTAAAATTAAAAAAATGTTTATCTATTTCCATTTCAAATAGAAAATACTAGTAAAACAAAAATATAAAGTTATCAAATGCTAATCAGTCACATTAGTTAATTATCTAGGTTGAAACTAAAAGGCATAAAAAGACTAAATTAAAGCTCTAAAAACATATAAAAGACCAATTTAAGCTAAAAGTCACATTAGATAATTATGTAGGTTGAAACCAGGCATAAAAGACTATATAAAAGATCAACCTGAATCTGAGCACATATTTCAAAGAATAAACAATTGCAAAACAAACACATGTAAATATATTTAGGTAATGAAAAGAAGCATTTTGAGGAGGCGAAGTGGCAGAACCAGTTTGGTTGTATGTTTTCAGACTTACAAATATAAAATTGAGCCTGCACTAAACCTAATCATTTGGACCCACTGATTGAATTATTGAAGAATCTCCCAAAACAGTCACACGCCACTAATAAATCACAGCTTAATCACCATTTCTTTGGCCCACAAAAAGTGTGAATCCTCTTTTTGAATTGTCCATCCTATGATTTGATCCTTACTTATCTATTGTTATTGAAGAAAGATCCAACAACACAAAATCATTATGTTTTTGGGAAAAATAAATAAATATAGATTTGGACCTTGTTCAAACAAATATATACATTTTTTTCTTCTTGTTTCTAAATTTAGACAAATTTTTTTTACATTCAATCAAATTCAAATATAGAAGTAGAAAGTATCATGGATTATGGAAACTCATATCATTAAGCATACATACTAGTATATTATAAATAAATTTCATAAAGATGAGGTGGAGAGATATCAAGTTTAAAACATCTTTAGCATTTATAAAAAGAAGCATAGAAACAACCAACTAAAAAATCATTTATATGCTAACCGCCATTCAATTTTTGAAAAAAGAGTTTATAATTAGATCATGGTTATTTTTTTTTTAATAAAAAATGGATGGAATTGAGATTTAATATTATTAATAACTAGTTCGAAAACTCCAAAGGGAAAGAACTAGAAAGAAAACCATGCTTCCTCGTTCCTTTACAAGGAGAAAATAAAAATAAAAGCTACAAGCATAGCCAACTATTTAAATGGTACAACTAGGCTTCCTTGGAATTACAAACCATAACTGAAAAATTTGAATACTCAATCGCTTTTCAGATTTGGAATAGCCAAAATCTGAAATTGCTTAACTAATTCCCAAGCTCCTAAAATATCTTGTTTCAACAGCTTGTGAATCAATATAATCTTTGGGGCATAATGAGTCTGTGTGCAGCCCGTCACATCCCCAATTTGCTATTTAGTCTGTAACTTGATTGCCTTCACGCATTATGTCGGAACTTGAAAAGAGTCTATCAATTTCCATACTTGATTTAAAATATAAGCCAATTTCCAATTATGCATATCTCTTTTGATGCGCGCATTAACTATTAACATGTAGTCGCCTTCAATGTGCACCCTATTAAAACCTCCTCATTTAGCTAATAGCAATCCATGCAATAGTGCTCACGCTTCCGCATTATTATTAATTCCTTGAGGAATGGGAGAAGATTTAATTGGACACATGCTGCTTTGCTGATCACAAATGCAAATACCAATACTCGAGGGACCCGGATTACCTCTTGAAACACCATCAAAATTTATTTTAACAAACTCTTGAGCTGGAGGAAACCATTTTACTTTTTTTCTGTCTATAGCAGCAGCAACATTCCATTGTGGTATTGATCCGAAAGGTATAATGATCCCCTTCCATTGTTTCACAATTTGTCTGTCCGAAGAAGAGAAGAAAAAATTGCATTTGACTGATAATAGACTTGCACCAAATTAAGTGGTATTGTAATACATGATTTTGGGGAATTTGTACAAACACATTAGAACAATTGTGCAAATTTTGGTTGGCAGATCAGATGGGTAATGGGACAATGGGAAATATTTTCACTGATACTTTAAAATCACCACTTTTTGACCTTTACCGTTTAATAGATCTCACAACATTCATCTTTACCATGACAAAGCTAAAACAATAGCTATAAACAGTTGAGTCACATACTAAAACAACAAAAAAATCATCCAATATACTGTTTAGAATTTGTACATGTACAATATTAACTATGATAGCTACTTGTACTCTTGCTTCCCTTACAATAAAAGAAAGAAAGAAAAAAATATCAACCTTATTACTTTTTGTTTTTAGATTCAGAAGAAAAATTCTGAATCTTTATAAAGTTAAATATGCTTATAAAAGATTCTAAATACACATTTGACTGTGTTAATGAACTAATTGCTTTCAAAATATGACATGACCAGCAGTTCTAGTCTACATATCTCCTAGTGTTCACTGCAGTTATCCTTGGGCCTACAATCACAGTCGTTGAAGAATCTCCCCTGCATAAATTCAGTGCATATCCCACAATCTTCACTAGTATCCGTCCGCGTGTAGAAGTTTGAGCAAAGAATGCACCAAAGTCATAGTCAAGCAAGACCCATAAAAGCTAACTTTTCTGGGTCTGAATCTTACTGCTTTCCCCCGACGTGAGGGTTTTTAATTAATGGATTAAATTAATCAAATTAAGCGATTACGTGTTGACTTGTAAATTAATAAGTCTTCTTGCCGTCTGCTCTACTGCTGATTGCACTTCACGGGCAGGTTCCTTATGGCTGACTTTGATGGCTCATCTACTGACCAATGAAACCTCATGTTTTGTATGCTTTATAGTTTGGGAAGAAGCTTGGATGGTGCTGATGAGAAGGAAATTTAGGGCATTGGTGTTTTCACAATTTGGGTTATAATTCAATAGTTTTTTATATTTACAAATCTTATGTTCAACACGAAGACTTACAAGTTTAGTTGACTGTTTTTATGAGCAACCATCCTAGAAATAACAATTGAAAGACCAAGAGTGACATCTTAGAATCCACCTTTACAATGAATTTCAGGAAATTTGAACCGGTCAAATATGGCTTGTTTCTATAAATCTGAAGGCAGATTATGAAAATCAGACTAAAACCCAAGTTTTCATAGAATAGCCACAAGTTTATAATTCAATGCTCAATTCATGGCCTACCTGCTTCTAGACAACTTGTAGACCCTGTTGAATAATTACATTCGTATTTACAGCTGTACTTTTGAAAGGGTGGGGTTTAATATTTATGAGCTTGAAAGATTGACTTGCGCAAGGAGGATTAGTGCATTGAGTTGACAATTCTTCTGATCTGGGTCATCTTGACTTGGAAGTTTTGGGGCTTTCGCAGCTTGCTGGAAAGAAAGGGGTCGGAAAATGTGTGATGGGCATCAGATTGGATCCATTATAAAACAGAGGCTGAATTGGGTTTCCGAGCATTCTGCAAGATTTCTTGTTGGGATGAAGGGGTTTAGGATTGTAGTTTGCTAATGCTTTTGTAGTGGAGGAGACTGATATGCTGACGGAGTTTTCATTAGGCTGCAAGAGAATGTTCTTCCGCCTGTTGGTACGCAATTCATATCCTTACTCGTACTGCAAATTGTCCATGAAAGTTTGAGGGAGATCTTGATTGGCGCGGAGGATTCTATTGCTGAGACAAGTAAATTGTGAGTTGTTTGCTTTCAGAGGTATGGCCTTCAAGTGTAGTTTGCTTCCAATTTCTCTAGTTTTCTTTCATGTTTTCCTAGTGAGTTCTCTTCATGCTTTTGAGTACGAAGGTGGCTCTTTTGGAGGCCTTGATCATGATCTTCAAGTTCTTCTTGAATTGAGGAGAACCCTGGATGTGGATTCATCATTGTGGGACACATCGGAGTCTCCATGTGAATGGTTTGGTGTGGAGTGTGATGAGACGGTTACAAATGATGGTGTGGGGATGGAGAAAAGAGTGGTGGGTCTCGAATTGGAGTCGAGAGAGTTGAAAGGAAGCTTGTCTCCTGCCATTGGAGGCTTGTCTGAGCTGAAAAAACTTTCTTTAGCCAACAATTTTCTCCATGGAAAGATCCCAAAAGAGGTTGCTTCTTGTCTAAAGTTGGAAGTTGTGGACTTGAGTGGAAACAAGCTTTCTGGACCAATTCCTTTTGAATTCTCTAATCTAAGGAGCCTCAAGGTATTGCACCTATCTGATAACACTCTATCTGGTGAGATTTCATTTCTTAGTTTGAGAACTAGAAGTAGTCCCAGTAGCCCCTTTCCATTTCTTGAGCATCTCAATTTGGCCAACAATCGTCTCACTGGCATGATTCCTTATGATATAGCCCGGTTTTCTACCTTAGAATCTCTTTTTCTCAGTGGCAACATGCTAGTAGGACCGATTCCTTACAGTTTGGGCTCTATGCCATCTTTGGAAGTCCTAGACCTACACAACAATTTTCTCCATGGGAAGATCCCAAGAACATTAGCCAACAATTCAAGCAAGCTGCGGTCTTTAGATGTATCAGGGAACTTCCTAGTGGGAAGAATTTGTCCCTCCTTCGGAAAGCTAGCAACTCTGAGGTTTCTGAATGTCTCCAACAACAATTTGGAAGGTCCCATTCCATGGGGAGCTTGGTTCAAATATGGAGCCGATCCAAGTGCTTTCTCTGGTAACACCAGGCTATGTGGCCGCCCATTGAAAGCTTGTCCAAAAACAGCATCCCCTGACCTGACTTCTTTAACATCATCATCTTCTTCTTCTTCTTCACAGATCTTGGCAGAGAATCGAATGGAAAAACAACAATCAGAAAACTTTCTTTCGGGTGTTTTGAAGAGGCTGTTGCCTGAATCTTCAACTGCTACAAAAACTAGGTTTGTACTACAAGAAAATGTCAGGGTCTTAGCTGCTGGAGCTCCATCTCCAGCTGCAACATCCAATAACCGTACAAGTCATCACAATGGTACAATGGCCCCAGCACCGGCACCTGTAGTAAAGCACAAGAAGAAGAAGAAGCAATCAGCCAAAAAGTGGGCATTGGGTATGGTATTAGGGCTAGTAACAGGAGCCATCTCTGCAGTCTTATGTTCTTTCCTCTATAGAATGCTCTTGTACTACATCCGTGGAAGACCCAAGCATCAGGGCGCCGTGATTTACAGCTCTCTAATAAAAAAGGCCGATGATTTAGCCTTCCTAGAGTCGGAGGACGGTCTGAAATCAGCAGAACTCATAGGAAAAGGGGGTTCAGGGGAAGTCTACAGGACACAGCTTCAAGATGGAAGGGATATTGCCATCAAGAAAATTGCTCAACCATCTCCAAATCCCACAGACGTATCGGATGAAGACACAAAGCTGCTGGACCGAAGGAGGAGGCAAATTCGTGCTGAATTGGAGACATTAGGTCATATAAGGCACCGAAACCTTGTAACCCTCCTAGCCTATATAGCCCGGCCTGATTGCCATCTACTGATCTATGAATACATGAAAAATGGCAGCCTCCATCAAGCCTTATCAAAGGTTTCCGAAGGAACATTAGAGTTATCATGGCCAGTTCGTCATAAGATTGCCATGGGAATTGCAGCAGGACTCCAGTATTTGCACTTCCACAGCACACCGAAGATCATTCACCGTGATCTCAAGCCCGGAAACATCCTCCTTGATGAGGATTTTGAAGCCCATGTTGCTGATTTTGGCCTCGCCAAGGCGCTTCCTGAAGCAGCCACACATGCAACCAGCTCAAATGTGGCAGGAACAGTTGGGTACATTGCTCCTGAATATCATCAGACCTTGAAGTTCACCGACAAATGCGATGTCTACAGTTTTGGGGTTGTTCTTGCTGTTTTGGTTACGGGCAAAAACCCATATGATGATTTCTTCCAAACGATCCCTCAGGCTAGTATTCCAAAGTGGCTGAGGAATGTGGTGGCATCAGAATCGTCTGCTGGGGCGATTGATCCACAGATCAGAGGACAGGGGTATGATGATGAGATCTTCCTTGTCATGAAGGTTGCTTGCTTTTGCACTGATGATGATCCCAACAAGAGGCCTAATAGCAGAGAGGTCCTCACCATGCTTTCACAAATCAGTGCATAAGCATCTCTATCACCATTGAAGAAGACTCTGCTTTGTAGATTCTGGTCAGGGAACTATATGTCATAATGACATTCTTATGATTCATATGTTTAGCTTATGTTGTTATTGTCGCACCCCAGTATCCTTATAAGTGCCCGTCCCTTCCATGGCAGGGATACTCTTGTTTAGTTATACATAACTATGGATGATTTGTCGAGTCTCGGTTCTCCTAAAGAAGCAGGGCATAATCAAGTGTGTTGCCACTGCTTTTGTATTGTCCTCTACATACACTGCTCTTAATCTATGCTTCTTTGTATTTCTATAAATATACAGCTCTCATATACATCTCTTTATGTCTAAGGTTTCATGTATATTCATACTGTTGCATTTGCTTCTTTGAAGATGAAATTCTGAGTCACGAAACTTATATTCGGATGCAATCTGTGTAAATATAAACCAAGCAAATAAATGGAATAAAACTTAAACAAAGAATACAACGATCGTGGTTTGGCAAACCAAATTCAAATAGAGAATCAATGTATTATTCAAATATTCGATTTGATTTCAGAACATGATACATTTAAATTCAGGGCATAATCAAGTGTCTTGGCGCTGCTTTTGTATTGTCCTTTGAATACACTACTATTAATGTATGCATCTTTCTATAAATATGTATCTCTCATATACGTCTCTTCATGTATAAGGTCTCATGCATATTCATACAATTACATTTGATTCTTTGAAGATAAAATTTGAAGTAACAAAAATTTATATTTGGATGTAGTCTGACATAATCCAGCCCTTAATATGAATTTTAGGTTTAATTGAAACCCCCTGAAACAAATCGATATTAGTATAGACTGGGACAATGAATGAAATAGGAAGCTACAATGTCGATTTAGCGTTGTCAATAATGAAGATTCCACTTCATGGCATGATTCAAATTAAGCCTTCGAGGATCTGATGTGAAAATTGAGACTATTTGGGTCTATTTTTTTCTTGTGGTTTAACGTGTGGCCGCTTTGATGCGGAGGGAATGGTGGACACAATCAAACTCAATAGGAAACTTGGATGTTCCTCTTTTATTTTGTAACAACAATAAAAAAACTCTCATCAAAGGGATAACTTATGAACCAAAACCCATACAAATTATGACAAAACTTATTAATGGCCACTCTTCCTCCTAAGAACCACCACTCCTCTAAATATAAATTACCCACTCAACTCTGATCTGAAAATGATCAACATTCATAAACTTGCCCAAAAACTTGACAATTTCCTATTAGTATCATAACAAATCTACCCACTATATTGGTTCATTGTATGGTGTCTTATTAAACCAACCATTAAGAAGACATTTTAACAACTCCTAGGGATTTTCCCATACCCTATCCATTAACTTGACTCATTGGATACCAATATTCAACTGAAACAAAACAAATGTTGATGCAAGAGCATCCCTTGTGTGAGGGCAATCTTGCATCGCCCAAAAAAAAATTATTTTCAACCTTTTCTATTTTAATCAAGATTAGTAGACAGTGGGGTTACTATTTTTGGTAGTTTATTATTTTTTGTTAGTTTGTCACACAAGCTCAGAATGTTTTGATTTTCTACATGAAGGTTCATTTCAAAATTATAAGCCTACCATAAAAATATCATTGCTCTAGCTTCAGTATCAGAGAAGTAATTACATATTTTCAGTGAAAATTTTTGGAGAAAATTTTTTGAACTAAGTTTTGAAGGTGTTAGAGGCCCCAAATGAGGTCTGAAACTTGATGGATGGGCGCTTGCACACATCCGAGCCTGTAGATCACAAACTAAGGTTTTCAAAAAGTGGTTATAATAGTCAATCAGAGCAACAGTTCGAGTATTATAGCCTTTCAAATTTGGGCTACCCGAAATTTCTAAAATAAATGTCAAAGTTGTATTTGGCTGACTCTATATGTATTGTTAGGGTCTGTCGGCCCTAGATATTAAGTTTGAGCGCCTAGAGCCTTCTTGGATAGCATAAAATTGTCTAAAAGGGCTGAACATTGTCTAGGACAACTCTGGGTGATAATTCACAGCTTTGTCTTGCAGATTACTATAATGAAGGCACCCATGTGAGTTAGCATATTGTAATTGTGAAATTTGTAATTTTGTATTTGCGATGATAATAAGAAGCCCTACTTTGTTATCGCAATTGTTTTCATTCTTTGTTAACAAAAGAGTCCTATTGAGTGGGGAGAATGAACCAGATCAAAGAAGGAGCTTGTTTCACACAAGGCGCAAACAGGAAGATAAGTATTGCGATATGGTCAGTGATGGTGGAATTACTAACAATCTGGTGTCAAAAATAATGGTCACAAAGTTAAAGATGAAGAGAAAAAAACACCCACACCCATACCATATTGCTTGGGTGCAAGATGACCATAAGGTCATGGTCAATGAGAAATGCTTAGTGAAGTTGAAAATCAGAAGCTACCAGGATGAAGTATTTATGATATCATACCTATGGACATATCATATGTTGTTAGGTAGGCCATGACAGTTTGATAGGCATGTTGTACATGATGGGCGAGAAAATACCTATACTCTAACCAAGGATGGAGTGAAATATAAGTTGAAGCCACTGAAGGAGAAAGAAGAAAAGGTATGTAGTGTTGCTAGAATATATTCCATTTATGGAAAGGAGTTTCTCAAATGTATAAAGCATGAGTATACGTGTTTTGTTGTAATTTCAAAAGATGGTAAAGAAAAAGTAGAGGAAATACCTACAGAAGTTGCAAATATGTGTAAGAATTTTCCTTAGGGGAAAATTCACCCAAGACCAAGGAACTCAAACACAAGCACAATAGTAGACCAAAGAGAGTATGATCAGAATGATGATATATTCATTCAATATTCATTGTGAAAGTACACTAGGAGTGCCTATATATAAAGGCCTCAGGAATGCTTCTAGAATGCCTAGAAATCAGCATCATGATAAGTCATACAACTAGGCACATGTCCACCAGATGTGGATTATCCTCCATTAAGCACATGAGTAAGTGTGATGATGTGAGGATAAGTCTACAATGGTGTAGCACACAAATTAATGTTGTAGAAAACATGTGCTAAAGTGAGAGTGTGAATAACTGTGTTGTCTACATAACAACTCAATAAATGATGCAAACTCCAGTGTTGTAGACACCATGTGTTGAATTAGAGTTGTGTACTTCTATGTTGTCAACATGACAACTCATAAGAGTGCGTGAACTCCTAAGTGTCTCAGCTAAATAAATAATATAATAAAATAATGCATTAACCTAAGTAAACTTAAGTAAAGTGTAAATAGTAAATACTTATTTACACCAACACCCCCCCTTAAGTGCAACTTAGGGGAATGCACCTAAGCTTACGAAAGCTAGGATGAAATGCATGATGAGTCCCTGCTACTAGGCCATGTTAGGTACCCATGTACATAATGAAATGCAATCTCTCATAAAGCAAAGAAAGAGGGAAAACCTCATGGGAAAAACCCTCCCCCAAAAAGAGAGATGAAAAAACTAGATGCATGGATGGATGGAGTAATCAAGACCCCCCCATTACGACATACATCAAGTATATACAATAAAGAAATGTGAGAAGAACACTATCTCAAAATAGGAAAAGGTCCCCTCCACAAAAGAGAAGAAGAAGATGGACAAGATAGTCTCCACTCCCAAATGAAGAGTATCGATCAGTGATAGCTGCTCTGATGTAGAAGTTGATCTAGGACTGCAAAATAGTGTTCCTCCCCTTTGGAAGAAACAATACCCTAGGTACAAGTGAGATGCTTTTGTTGTGTGTGGAAAGAATCCTAATGATTGATGATACCTCTGAAACTTGCTCAACTATCCTTGTCAAGGATGAATGTAGAACATGTCCCAAAGAATGTACTATCTCCTCAACTGATAAAGAGACCTCATGTAATTGTTGTACATAAGTATCCACAATCACATCAACCTGTGAAGATCGATCATGCAGAGAATGGACATGAGGGTTAGAGTGAGCCCTCACAACAATTGAAGAAGGATCTTCTTCATCAAAGAGAAGATTTACATCATCAATGATGTCCCCCAAATCCGCTATGTATGACTCTACAACAAACCTGAAATATCTACTATGTAGTCATCCTTTGTTATTAAAGTTGGAAGACTAGGTGTACCCTACTTTGTTGGATCTATCACTGTGGTAATATATGCATGTAGACTATACTGATGTCATGACCTCTCACTGCAACTATCAATAGAACCCCACATGTCTAAATCTATTGAAGCACTATCACTGGTGTCACTATCAGTTTCCACAATGTATGATGTGCGGAGAGGATTAGAGGATAAGCTAGGTGAACTTTCTTCAAAGTGAACATCCTTCTCCACAAAAAAATGATGTGTCTCAAGATCCATAAGTCTGTATGCCTTAACACTGTCTTCATATCTGATGAAAGTACAAGGCCTAGGTGGTGGTGCCTTGCATCCCCTAGATAATATGGTTGTCCATGCTGGACAACCGAAGACTCTAAAGTGTGTCACAATTGGTTTTCTTCCACACCATACCTCAAAAGGATTCTTTCTATCTAAGGCAGGATGAGGAGACCTATTAAGTATGTGATTGGCACTACTGATTGCTTTGACTTCAAGTGATGGATCTAGAGACTTGGCTTGTATCATGCAACTTGCCAAGAGTTCGTATCCTCAGTACTGCAATATCTATCTTGTGCAGATTGAATGCTAGTGGATTCTGAAGATCAATGCCCTCAAGTTTGAAAATGTTTTTAAGTTTTTTGCTCACATATCTACTTTTATTGTCCATCCTTAGAACTTTGATGTCTTTCCTTGATTTCTTTTCAACATGAGTCTTGAAGGCTAGAAACTTGTCCAACACTTCATTCTTGTGATGAAGAAAGTAGACCCAAGTGTACCTTGAAAAGTCATCAATGAAAGTAAGTATATAGAGACCCTAGCTAACTAATGTCATTGCAAAATCACCTGCTAGTACCATGTGAACCAACTGAAGAACAACTAGTGCTCTTGAAGACTTCCCTTTATGTAACTTCTCCTCTAGATGCATATCCACTGAACCTGTTGAACAATCACCTTGGGAAAAGTTGATTGTAGGTAGACCTTTGACCATTTTGTTTGAGAAAAGTTGTTGAAGATAGGAGAAGGCAAGATGTCCATACTACTCATGCCATAATTGGATGTGTGAATTTGATTGAGTCAACAAGGCGTGTGAAGGAGAATTGGGCACAAAGTGGGAGAAAGAATACATCCTTTTTTCATGATTCACTTTCCTCATTTTAAATGAGGTACCTAAGTCAAGAATCCATTCCTTTGAAGAATTTGAATTTGCCACGAGTGCTTTCCCTTTTCCCTTTGAACCTAAAGAAGATCATTTCTCCCTATAAGCATTAGGCAGTGGAACATTATATTTCTTAATGATCGTCATTAACTCATCAATCTTTTTATGATAACACTCGTGTTCTTTGTTACCACTTACATTTTTCTTGTCCTAAGGCAGTTTAGTCATGAGTCATTTCTTAATCGTGAAGTTGAACTTAAAGTTTCAATTAACTTCAAGTTCAAGTTCGAGCTCCCTTCCATCCTCCATATGACAAAGTTCACTTTCTCCGCCTGAGTTAGTCTTGGTGAGGTCAAAGTCGAAGGTGAAGCCCGATCATCTCAAACTTCAACTTCAACTTCGATACTGATTTTGTATACTAATGTTATGTTTTCATGTAGGCATTTAATCTTTGAATTAAAAAAAGTGAGGTGGGTCACAATAAAGACACTTCCCAAGGCATGCGAGATAATAAATAAGAACTTTAAGGTGGCACGTGTTCTGATACGACAAGATTTGGCAAAAAGGAAAATTTGTCATTTCATGATGACATGGAGCATTAATAGGCCTGCGGATTTGATGGGCATTTATAACAAATTACTTAGAGGGTCTTTTCCAATGCACGACACATGAATAATAATTATTACATTTACTTGCCATATCTGTACTACAATTTCCTTTGTAAGTTATCCCTTAAATGCATTCATTTTTCCATTTCATTAGTCATTTTTCCATTTGCAAAAGAAATTCCAATGTCATCTGGTAGGGAGAATGAGTCATAGGATATAGCTCTATCAAACTGTAAGTGCACCACCATTACCCTCTGCAATTTTATTTGTGCTTGCTTTTGTTTTGTAATATTTCCATTTGTATCTTTAGACCCTATTATCCCATAGCAAGCCATGATATTGTTTCACCCCAAAATGCCAAAATTTGAAAGGCCATATCTCCTTAGCTCTTTGCCTAAAATTCATGACACATTTCTGGTTAATAAAAATTTAACCGATGTCACTAAAAGAGCCAGAAACACCCAGTCAAGTCCCATATACTAGAGACTAGTTAATAGTGGGTTGCTTGAAGCCACCACCTTTCCCACAACAATCACATGCCTAGAGCTTGTTATTGAGAGCACAAATCATTATGATCCTAGCACAAGGTGTATCAAGAAAATTTCTAGGGAAGTAATAGTTAAGATCAACAGAACCAGTGTTTATTCAGCCTTTAGGATCCCTCACAAAGAACCCTATGAAACATGGACATTTGAGGAACCAAAACACCTATATGCCAAAAGAAAAAGCAATTATGATAATAAGGTAGCCCAGTCTTGGCTTCTAAAATTAGCAAAAGGTGGGTCAAGGTTACCCAAACCATTAACCATTTAGCATTTCATCAAAGAAATTGTGGACATTGTACTCCTGTTGAACAAAATTAAGGGAAATGAACATGCATTTAACTGGGAGACATGGATGTATTTCTTCATCCAAAATATTGTTGAAGGAGATAAGTTCATTGACTATGTAGACCTAATTGCTGAGAATTTGCACAAAGGTTTAGTGGTCATCAACAACTTTGGTCCATTTTTCTTATCTTCCTTCTTGATTTATGTCCTAGTAGCATCTAAAGAATGGAAAAACCTCCCACATTCACCATGGATAGATGAAATGCTCATTCACCAATATTATAGTGACCTTCAAGAAGCTACCTTGTGTAAAGAGTTTAGAAGGGTAAATGATGTCTTTTTGGGAAGGCTGGTCTTTCAGCTTCAAGGTCACGAAAACAATAGACTGTCTGAAGAAGCCATGCAAGCTATACAAGTCTATGGCTACTTTTACATTCAGTTCCCTATGTTCACATATCTCAAAGTAGGTGCTTTTTCTGGTGAACCATTGAAGTTAACTCATTACTACCTAGACTCTATTATTTTATTTGAAATGTGCAGACAATTTGTCTCTATAATAGAGTCTTGAAATTTCTAAGAGGTCTTCTTCTGTATTCTTTCCTATTGAAATTGGCTACTATAGGTGTCCTAGTCTAAAGCAAGCCATGTTGACAGAAGCATGATTGACCCATCTGTGCTTTAAACCCTTCTCCCCTCAAGAAGATTTTGATTATACAGGGTTTGTCAGGAACAATGTTAAAAATGGAGTCTCTCTTGTTCACATTCCACAGTTAGAAGACTACTGGGAAAATTGCCCTAAAAAGTTTGATATGTTTAATGTGGATCTTGATACATGTAGGCAAAAAGAAGAAGATTCTGAAGAAGTGCTTGACCCATTTTACATCGACTAGATTGAGTGCATGCTTATTCCCGAAACTAATTGGGGAAGAAGAAAAGAGGATGATGTATTCTCTTGCACTAAGGATGTGTTGGCTAGGACTACAAGTTGGATAAAATAAAAAATTGTCACCACCCCTGACCTGACTAGGAAGTATTCAAAAATAAAAAGTAAAAAGGCTCCTCAAAAGAAAAAAGTGATCACTAATCAAGATATTCATGGTCCTATTGCAAGTTCAGATGAAGTTGAAGCTGAAGAAATTCCAACACCACTTCAACTTCAAGTTCAAGAAAGGACCCCTAAAACTAAAAAGGTGACTCATTCAAGCACAAGGAAGACATCAACAACCAAGGGCAAGAGTAAAGTGACAATTGATCTCGAGGTTGCAGAAGAACCACCTATGGTAGATAGTGTACCTAAACCCAAGAAATCACTAATGAATACTAAGAGTTAGGAGGGTAATCTTGCCTTGGCTAAGTTCTCCCCTACAATATTATGTGGATAATATTGATAGTTAAAATCAAGTGGTTCTTTAGCATAAAAATATATTTTATATTGATGGGATAGAATAAGTTGATTCAACATTGTTAGCAGATTGTATTTTTGAAAATATCTTTCTGTTGAGTTTAGAGATCAAAAATCATTATTTGCAATAAAGGTAGCCATGCCTATTTTATTGAAGAAACTTTAAGTAGAGAATTCCTTAGTCCTGTAAAGGAATTCATTTGTTGGTATACATTTTTCTCTATTTTGCATATAAAATCATTTGAGAAAAACTATTTACTAACAGTTTTTGGCGACTCTACTGGGCAGACTAGAAATGGTTTTACCTCATCATGAAATTTTTCTAGTACTTCAACCCGGCTTAGGGTTTGACAACACTCAAGAGCACATTATTTTAGATCTAAGTGGACAAGCCTGGAAATTGAAAACTAGTCTAGGATAGTTTGCACAAGTTAATCAAGTACTCGAAAGAGAAGAAGAAAGGGCATAACTCATTAGAGGTGTACCTATTGCTAATGAAGAAGCAATGGTTGATAGACTAGTTCCTAGACCATTTTGAATACTAAATGTTAGTTCTATTGTGATAAACTAGCTAGTAGGAAGTATACTCGAAGTGAAGAAAGGAAGGGGTTTATTGATCAATCCTACGAATTTGTAAAGAGTCTTAATTTTGCTCCTAATCTCTCTAAGAAACACAAAAAATTTGTTAAAAGCAAAAGTATACCAACATCTCCTCAAAAACCAACCCCTACAACTATAAGCCTCCAAGCCTTAATCTTACCAAGGACACTAGTAACTTCTCATTTTAACACTCAACCTTTGAGTTTCATCCCACCAAGAATGGCTGCTAACCTGTGGGGTGCACAAGTAAGTCCCTTGGCCCTTGGAGCTAACTTGAATCCTCTTCCTAAAGGTGCTAGAGAACTATTACCTAAATTAAATGGAGTTGAGAAGAATTCTACTAATGAACATCTCAATGCCTTTAACACCACATGTGCAGTTCTTGTTGTCGCTCATGAAGATGTAGTTGTAAGGCTATTTGTATAAACCTTGATTGATGATGCCACAGATTGGTTACACCATCCCCCACAAGGGTCCATCACCACCTGGGGTGAGATGCAAAATGCTTTTGAAAATAGGTTTAAATTTGTTGATGATGAACATACCTTACCCCTCCAATTGACCTAGTTAAAGAAAGAAGTACATGAGCCCATGAGAGATTTTGTAGCAAAATTCAATAAAATGCTTCATAAAATCCCTGCTACTAAGAGACCTAATGCATAAAATTGCAAAGGTTTCTTTGTTAATGCAATGCCTCCAGATATCAGTTTTCACTTAAGGAGAGACAAGGTAGTGGATGTTGATGCTGCTCAAAGACTTGCTGTTGAATTAGAGGATGATCTTTTAGCCATAGGGAAGTGGAAATGGGAAATGAAGACTTCAAAGTCACAACCATCTACTTCTAAAAAATCAAACCCATTAGTTCAGAAACTCATGAATGATGTGATGACTATTAATAAGCAAATTCGTAAGATGAATACCCAGTACCAAGACATTCATAGAAAGTATCTAGGTCAAAGCAACTTTCAAGGAAAGCAAATTACTTTACCCCCAAATCAACAAAAATTGCAAATTGAAGCTCTACTTAATAAAAATAACATGTGTGTTTTTCATCTTACAAATGATCATGAAGGAAATTCCTGTCCTAAGAATATAAGATATCAACAAATTGAAGTAGAGAAAGCGGCCTCAACTAATGTTAAAATAGAGGAAGAACCTTTTGAAGAACCTAGAAACTTCGTAAGCTATTACCTTGAATATGAATCCAATTCTAACAAAAGTGGTGATATCCTTGTAACCTTAGAACAAGTTGCATGTTCAGTCTTAACCCATGGACAGAGGGCTGCTAAAGCCACTGATTCTAAAAATAATGCAGCTCCTACTCAGGCAAAAGAATAAAAAACAAAGGGGTAAAGTGAAAATAAGTCATCACCCACACAGACCAAAACTCCTCAAATCTTGAGAAGATCTAATCTCGATTCTTCATTTAACATTGTCAAATTCTGTAAAGAATCCAAAATACAAATTTCTCTTGCTGAGTATTTAAGAATGAACCCTGAGAGTTGAATAAACTGATTGAATATGTTCATTATTCTTCTCTTGATGTAGCAACTAAGAAAATTAATGAAGTCAAAGTCTCAGGAAGTAATGAGATGTCTACCAATCAAACAAGTGAAACCCCTCAAGCAAAGAAACTTCAAACCAAAGCGTCTGATAACCGAGAAAAGATAGTCCAACTAGAAAAAGTTAGCCTTGAATTTCCCTCTTTTCATAAATTTGAACCATTTTATGTATCCCTCTTCCTTCATGGTTTTAAGTTAAACAACTATATCATAGATTCAAGTGCTTCTAATAACATAATGCTAACTGCAGTGGCAAAGGCTCTTGATCTTCCTCTAACCAAAAATTTTGGGAAGTGTTATTCCATGGATTCCAAGAAGGTGCCTTTAATAAGTCAGATTAAAGATGCACAAGTTTCTTTAGCAGCTTACCCTTATAAAAGAATTAAGCTTACTATTTTAGTGGCAGGCATTCCTACCAGTTATGGTATGCTTCTTAGTCAAACTTTCTGCCAAGACCTGGGAGGGGAAGTTAAAATGGATTGGTCTCAAGCTATCATACCCGTGGGGAAAGAAAAAGTAACTTTGTTACTTGAAACTAAATCCAAATACACAGTCTTTCCATCTAATGATCCCAAATCTCAGATCCTTTATCAAGAGAATGATTTTGCTAACTATTTGATTTTGTCTGAAAATGAGAAAACAGGTGAGAAATTAGAAGTTGAAGACTCGCTATGGACTTTAGAGTTTGATGGGAGCTACTGTTTCAATGGATCCGAGGCAAGCATAGTGCTAATATCTCCCAATGGTCAGAATTTTCTATCCTCTTACAAACTTTCTTTTGAAAACACCAATAATACAATAGAATATGAAGCTCTACTTCTAGGTATAGAAGAAGCCAAGAAAAGAAATATTAAACTACTAAAGGCAAGGGGAGATGCTGAATTAATAGTAAAGCAAGTTAAAAAAATGTTCTCAGTTAAGAATCAAAGACTGAAACATTATAGGAATTGTGTGTGGGATGAGATCAAAGATTTTGAAGCCTTTGCAATTGAAGCTATCCCTAGAGAACTAAATGATAAAGAAAACTCTCTAGCAGTATCAACCTCTTTACTGATTCCTCACCCAGACTTTATAAATAGAAAATATTCAGTTGAGATCATTCACAGGCCAAACGTCCTAAATAATAACAATTCATGGCAAGTATTTAAGGATAATGTTCACATTAATGCTTTTTTACAAAGTATTGAAAAATTCTCTACTAATTATTTTGAAGGTTCAGATTCTAAATGTAGAGAGTTTTGTCCTAATCTCACTAATGAAAGTGATGTGTTACAATTAAAAGGAAATGTGATACCAAAAGGCCTAGTTGAACATGAAAAACTCTTTGAAAAGCGAGATGTTTTCCTAGCCCAAGAATTATTACCTAAAGAAGATCCAAATGCTGATTATGAAAAGGTCAATTTGGGAGACAAACATGATCCCAAAATTATCAACTTGGGAACCTGTTGCAAAGAAGATGAGAAAGAAATATTCATCAAACTTCTTACAGAGTACATTGATGTCTTTGGTTGGTCTTATGAAGAATTAAAAGCTTTCATAAATGGACAATTCAAAAATCACATCACTCTAAAACCAGGTACTACCCCTTTTAGGCAAAAGTTGAGAACATACAATCCAAAGGTTTCTGATGCAATTTTCAAAGAAATAAACAAAATGCTTAAAGCTTGCACCATCTTTCCAATTCATCATTCCACCTGGGTGGCGAACATAGTACCAGTAATAAAGAGGAATGGGGAGATAAGGATCTATGTTGAGTTTAGAAACCTTAATCAAGCAAGCTTGAAAGATAATTTTTCCTTACCTATAATGAACCAAATCCTTCAAACAGTTGCTGGCTCAGAGATGATGTCCTTTTTAGATGGCTTCTTAGGCTATAATTAGATACAAGTTGTCGAAGAAAATCAACACAAAACAACATTCACAACACCTTAGGGCACTTTTGCCTATAAGATGATGCCTTTTAGCTTAATAAATGCAGGTGCCACCTTTTAGTGAGCCATGAATTCAACCTTTGGTCATTTGTTGGATAGATGTATCACAGTGTATCTTGATGACATGACTATGTTTTCCAGAAGACGAAAGAAACACCTAAAAGATCTAAGGAAAGTACTTGAAAAATGTAGGGAATACAAAATTTTGTTGAACCCTAAGAAATAAATTTTTGTTGTAACTGAGGGAAAGTTGCTTAGGCACATGGTTTTAAAAGAAGGAATCAAAATTGATCTAGAGAGAGTAAAATCTATTCAGTAGTTGTGTCTTCCTATAGATTGTAATGGTGTTAAATCCTTCTTTGGGTAGATCAATTTCCTTAGGAAATTTGTACCTAATTTTGTAGAGACTATCAAACCAATGGCCAAGTTGCTAAGTGAGAAGCAAAATTTCAAATGGGATGAGCTAGCATCTAAAGAATTCAAAGAGGTAAAAGAGGCTATTGCTAAGGCTCCAACACTTTTTCATCCCAATTTCAAAAAAGATTTTATAATGTACTGCTATGCGTCAGAACATACCATGTCAGAAATATTACTTCAAAAGAATGACAAAGGAGAAGAGATGCCTATCTCTTTTATGAGTGTCCTATTGAAGAAACATGAGCTAAATTACTCCCTATCTAGAAAACAAGCCTTTACTATTGTGAAAGTAGTGAAATATTTTTGGTGCTATATTCTACATTCACATTCTTTAGTTTATGTACCATCCACTACAATCAAGAGTATCCTCACACAACAAGATGTAGCAATCAATAATTGAGCAACTTGGGTAGCAAAAGTGTAAGAGTTTGACCTAGATATTTGGCCAACTAAATTGGTTCAAGGGCAAGGACTGTGTAAAATTATTGTAGAAGGAGAAAAAGAAGAACCATATCCCAATTGTTTGTTTGTTGGCTTGAAAGATGAATGGTTTTCTAACATAGCTTATTTCTTGACATATGGGAGATGTCTACATCATTTAAAAGGAAAGGATCAAAGGAGTCTTCAACTCAAAGCATCTAAATATGTGATCATTGATGATATCTTATACAAAAGGGGTTAGATGGCATGTTTTTAAGATGTGTTGATGCTGACCAGAAAGAGAAACTACTGAAAACATTCCATGATGGGGCTTGTAGAGGACATTTTTCATCAACAATGATAGCCTTCAAAATCTTAAGAAACGAATACTACTAGCTAGGTATGTTCAGGGTTGCCTACAATTGGGTGAGGAATTGTGAGAAATGTAAATTGTTTACTGGAAAACCACCATTAGCTACTCTCCATCTAAAACCTGTGATTATAGAAGCACCCTTTCAACAATGGGGATTGGATTTTATAGGGCCTATCAATCCAAATTCAAGTGCAGGGCATACACACATCCCCACTGCTACTAATTACTTTACTAAATAGGTTGAAGTAGTTCCTATTAAAGAAACAAAATCACAAGTAGTGTGTAAATTCTTAACTAAAAATATTTTGACCATTTTGGTACACCAAAAAAAATAGTGACTGACAACGCACAAAATTTTTCTTCTCGGGAGATTAAATTGTATTGCTATGATCATGGTGTCCAGCTGTCTCATGCTCCAAATTATTTTCCCCAAGGCAATGGACACGTAGAGTCCACAAATAAAAATCTGGTGAATATTATGAAAAAGTTAGTAGATGAAAAGTGAAAGGATTAGCACAAGAAGTTATACGAAGCAATTTGGGCTGATAGAACTTCTCCCAAAAGAGCCATTGGCATGACACCTTTTTAGCTAGTGTATGGAGTTGAAGCACAATTGTCCCTACCTTTGGAAATGGCTACCTTGAATTTGCAAAAAATAATTGAAGATGAAGTGTTTGATCCTCCCAAAGAAAAGAGAATATTGTACCTCTAGAAAATAGAAGAAGAAAGAAGGGAGTTGGTAGATCATATCACCAACCATCAAGCAAGGGTCAAAAGAATTTTTGATCGAAGATCAAGGCCATGAAGATTCATAAAAGGAGATTAGGTGCTACTATGGGACAAGAGGAAGGAACCTAAAGGAGCTCACACCAAATTTGAGAGCTTATGGAAAGGCCCATTTGTAATATCTAAGGAGTTGGGTTCAAATGCCTTCAAGCTGTAGTATCTTAATGGAGATGATCTTCCCCTATCCTATAATGGGTAGGACCTCAAACTCTTCTAGTTTTAAGTCTATTTTTTGTCTCATTGTAAATACCATCTTTTTGGGTTTTGTTCTTTCCTTGTTATGTTCTTCTATTTTTGTCTTTTTGAGTTGGTCTGCAAAACCAAAGATCCCGAGTTCATCTATGATCCTTCCAATCTCATTCCCCAACTAGAGCCAATTGTTACCACTTACATTTTTCTTTTCCTAAGGCAGTTCAGTCTTAAGTCATTTCTTAATCATGAAGTTGAACTTGAAGTTTCAATTAACTTCAAGTTCAAGTTTGAGATCCCTTCTGTCCTCCAGATGAAAAAGTTCACTTTCTCCACCTGAGTCAGTCTTGGTGAGGTCGAAGTTGAAGTTGAAGCCCAATCATCTCAAACTTCAACTTCAACTTTGATACTAATTTGTATACTAACGTTATGTTTTCATGCAGGCATTCAACCTTTGAATTAAAAAAAGCAAGGTGGGTTCCAATAAAGACACTTCCCAAGGCATGCGAGATAATAAACAAGAACTTTAAGATGGCATGTGTTCTGATATGGAAAGATTTGGCAAAAAGGAAAATTTGTCATTTCATGATGAGATGGAGCATTAATAGGCATGTGGGTTTCATGGGCATTTATAAAAAATTACTCATAGGGTCTTTTTCGATGTGCGACACATGAATAGTAATTATTACATTTACTTGCCATATCTATACTATGATTTCCTTTGTAATTTATCCCTTAAATGCATTCTTTTTGCCATTTCATTAGTCATTCTACCATCTACAAAAGAAATTCTAGCATCATCTGGTAGGGAGAACAAGCCGCAACATATAGCTCTATCAAACTGTAAGTGCACTGCCATGACCCTTTGCAATTTTATTTGTGCTTTCTTTTGTTAAACAATATTTCCATTTGTATCTTTAGACCCTATTATCTCATAGTGAGCCATGATGTTGTTTCACCCCAAAATGCCCAAATTTGAAAGGCCATGTCTCCTTAGCTCTTTGCCTAAAATTCATGACACATTTCTAGTTAATAAAAATTTAACTGATGTCACTAAAAGAGCTAGAAACACCCAGTCAGGTCCCATATACTGGAGACTAGTTAATAGTGGGTTGCTTGAAGTTGCCACCTTTCCCACAACAATCACATGCCCAGAGCTAGTTATTGAGTGCACATGTCATCATGATCCTAGCACAAGGTGTATCAAGAAAATTTCTAGGGAAGTAATAGTTAAGATCAACAGAACTAGTGTTTATTCAACCTTTAGGATCCCTCACAAAGAACCCTATGAATCATGGATGTTTGACAAAGAAAAATGCCTATATGCTGAAAGAAAAAGAAATTATGATAATAAGGTAGCCCAGTCTTGGCTTCTAAAACTGGCAGAAGGTGGGTCAAGGTTGCCCAAACCATTAACCATTAAGCATTTCATCAAGGAAATTGTAGACATTGTACTCTTGTTGAATAGAATTAAGGGAAATGAACATGCATTTCATTGGGAGACATGGATGTATTTCTTCATCCAAAAGATTTTTTAAGGAGATAAGTTCATTGACTAGGCAGACCTAATTGCCGAGAATTTGCACAAAGGTTTAGTGGCCGTCAACAACTTTGGTCCATTTTTCTTGACTTCCTTCTTGATTTATGTCCTAGCAGTGTCTAAAGAATGGGAAAACCTCCCACATTCAACAATATTATAGTGACCTTCAAGAAGCTACCTTGTGTAAAGAGTTTAGGAAGGTAATGATGTCTTTTTGGGAAGGCTAGTCTTTGGACTTCAAGGTCACAAAAACAATAGACTGTCTAAAGAAGCCATGCAAGCTATACAAGTCTATGGTTTCTTTTACATTCAGTTCCCTAGGTTTACATATCTTAGAGTAGGTGGTTTTTCGAGTGAACCATTGAAGTTACCTCATTATTGCCTAGACTTTATTGTTTTATCTGAAATGTGTAGACAATTTGTCTCTATGATATAGTCTTTTGAAATTTCTAAGAGGTCTTCTTCTGTATTCTTTTCTATTGAAATTGGCCACTATAGGTGTCCTAGTCTAAAGCAAGCCATGTTAATAGAAGCATCATTGACCTGTCTGTGCTTTAAACCCTTCTCCCCTCAGGAAGATTTTGATTATACAAGGTTTGTCAAGAACAATGTTAAAAATGCAGTCTCTCTTGATCACATTACATAGTTAGAAGACTACTAGAAAAATTGCCCTAACAAATTTGAAGTAAGGAAAAGGTTGTGGTCAAGGCTAATAGTTAAACAAATCAATATGTTTAGTGTGGATCTTGATACATGCGGGCTGAAAGAAGAAGATTCTAAAGAAGTGCTTGACCCATTTTACATTGACCATATTGAGTGCATGCTTATTCCTAAAATTGATTGGGGAAGAAGAGAAGAGGATGATGTATTCTCTCACACTAAGGATGTGCTAGCTAGGACTCCAAGTTAGATAAAATCAAAAATTGTTTCCATCCCTGACTCGATTGGGAAGTCTTCAAAAATCAAAAGTAAAAAGGCTCCTCAAAAGCAAAAAGTGATCATTAATCAAGATATTCATGGTTCTATTGTAGGTTCAGTTGAAGTTGAAGCTAAAGCAGTTCCAACAACACTTCAACTTCAAGTTCAAGCAAGGACCCCTAAAACTAAAAGGGTGACCCATTCAAGCACAAGGAAGACATCAACAACCAAGGGCAAGAGTAAAGTGATAGTTAATCTTGAGGTTGCAGAAGAACCACCTATGGTAGATAGTGTACTTGAACCCTAGAAATCACTAGTGAATACTGAGAGCTAGGAGAGTAATCTTGCCTTGGCTAAGTTCTCCCCTACCATTGATAAAGAACTAGTCACACCTAAATGGTTGAAGACTTCTATTGAAAAGAAGCAGAGCATGCTTACCCTTTCCATGCCAATTGATGATTTAGTCAGTAAATTATTGGGAAAAACACCTAAAGTGAAGAAAGCCAAGACAAAATCGAGGATCAGGTTTGATAAAAAAAATTAGGGCATTGGTAAGCTATAATAGTCATGCCACTAGATAGAAGCTCATGTGAATCCCTGGCTCCTTAGGCCTACTAGATAACAAAGGTTGATTTGGGAAAAAGGAAATCGTGAAGTAGATATGGAATTCTTTGAAGCCTCTAACAAGAAAATTGCACATAGAGTATGGAAGGATGGACAATATAAACAAGAGATGAATGAGACAATAAAGAGTATGGAACAATATATCAATGCCATCCTTCATCCCAAAGAAAAACCTATTAGTGAGATGTCAAAAATTGTTGATGTGTCCTTTGCAACCAACTAGCAATCTCTTGATAACTTGCACAAATGCAAAGCAATTGCATAGACAATAGGGGAATGGGTACAAGCCATCCTAGATGACACTATGAAACATATAAGTCTCCTGGATAAGGCTTTTAAAGAAATATCAACCATCACTAAAAAGGTAGAACTAAGGAATGAAGGATATGCGAAGGAAACAAACAATTGGGCAAAGGTAGTGATATGGCTCGAAGACATTCAAGAGTTTGGACTACAAAATTTTCAGGCTAAATGTCCTGTGGCGGGTTTAGATGAGAAATAATTGTACATGATCAAAGATTGTATTGAATGGAGGAATGAAGCATCAATACAAGGTGTGACTTAAACCAAAGAAACACTGCAAGAACTTAAGGTCATACATCAAATAATTTAGGGAGACTTTAAGTGGTTTGTCAAGCATTTCATAGGAAAAGAAGAAGACTCTGTTGCCCAATCTGAGGAAGTGATCAAAGAGGTTTAGGAGAAATTCTAGGAACTTCAAGACAAGAAGATACCAACTAAGAAAAACTTCTTGAATGTAGCACACACTAAAGCCATGCTGATAATTAATCTGAAACATTTAGAAATGCATGAAGAAAAGATAGTGGAATTGAAGAAAGAAAAGGAAATCTAGAAGCAATAGCTTTCCTACATTTCTCTACCCCATCAATCCATTATTTTAGCATTTTCAACTACCTACGAGGCATGGAAATCAACAAGAAATGTGGCCAGCAGGGATAGTGCTACCTGATCAAAAGATGTAGTTACAGATAGTTGCTTAGTTGTTCTTTTCTATTTTTTTACTTTTCTTAAATTTTGGTTAACACAGTTGTGTTAACCAAAAGAGTATTTTAGTCCTGGTGGGGTAATGTTGGCAACTATCCAACCCCATGCCTTATAAATATGTAATAACTAGTATGGCATAGGGTTAACCTCCTGTAGGCCAATAGATAAAACTATTTTTATTTCAGGTTTAATCCTAAGTTTTAGAAGTAGCATTTCATATTTTAGCTAATACAAAGAAAACTCTATGGCTTGATTTTGTTGAAAGCTTTTGGCAGTAGATACTATTACCTACTCGTTTGAATTAGTATTTTTGAAGATACTATTTATATAAAAGTTTTTGTTGTGTTTGTCGCCAATTCTGAAATTTCCATTTCAAAGTTTAGAACATTGTGAGAAGTGAGTTTTATTAAATCTGCCTACTCGATTACTTAATTTTCAATTATGTGGATATTATTGATAGTTAAAATCGAGTGGTTCTTTAGCATAAAAATCTATTTTATATCGATGAGATAGAATAAGTTGATTCAACATTGTCAACATATTGTATTTTTGAAAATATCTTTCTATTGAGTTTAAAGATAAAAAATTATTATTTGCAATAAAGGTAGTTGTGCCTGTTTTATTGAAGAAACTTTAAGAAGAGATTTCCTTAGTCTTGTAAAGGAATTCATTTGTTGGTATACATATTTCTCTATTTTTCATATAAAATCATTTGAGAAAAATTGTTTACTAACATTCTTCATGACCAATTTCTTGCAATAAGCACACTTTTTCTTGTCCTTATTATTGTCTCCCTTCTTATTTGAATTCGAATACTTTCCTTGTTGATTTGATTGTGGTGTTTTCTTTTCTACATCCTTTGATTTATTATTCTTTCATTTCTTATTCTTGCCCTTTCCTTTATTTGAAGATTGACCAGCTAAATGTTGAGAACCCTCATTATTCGCCACCAATGCCTTAGACTTTGGCAAATTGAGAATCCCCATTGATTTAAACTTCTTTTCTTCTTTATCCAACAAATTAGCATAATCATCAAAAGATACTTTCTGATAAGTAGACCCTAATGTAGTCTTTGAGGTGTTATAAGTAGAAACAAATGTGGAGTACTCAGATGGCAACTTATTATGAATGAGATAGATTAACCTATCATCTTTAATAGGACTCCCACAATCATCTAGTTTCATTCTTAATTCATTCACCTTTATGATAAAATCATGTATGGAATCAAATGCCTTAGGATCTAAGGAGACAAGCTCATCTTCAATTTTGAAAACATCTTCCTCAGACACTTTACCATATAGGTTTTGGAGGGTATCCCAAGCTTCCTTAGATGTACGAGACTTCTGAATCTGATATATGATTTTGTCTTCAACCCCCAAACAAATATCACCTAGGGCTTTCCTATCCATAGTTTTCCAATAAGTGATTTCACTAGTAGATTCTTGATCACCTGTTGGTTTAGGAAGGGTACCATCTACATATTGAGAAACTTCTTTATGCATTAAATGAAACCACATTTTAATGGATCATGTAACATAGTTATTTGGAGTTAATTTTGGAAACTTAAAATTTCCCATAATGCAGAAAATGAAAGAGAATTGTAAAAAAAGAGGAACACAACACCAAGAACACCCCCCTTTTCACTCAATCAAGAAACCCCCCCAAAAAAGATGCATTGGGCACTTTATATGTAGTGTGATTACAATGGCCACTTGCGAACTTTGGCCTTAGTGGACTTTTGATTTGTTTTTTACAACCTCCTTGTAGAGTTCAAAACTAGAACATTACAATGTATCTCATATATACAACCATTCTGAAGATTTATCAAAGTATTACAATGCAAAAAAATGACCTAATTCTAAAAGTGATAGTTTTTTCCACACAACCCTATAATTTGAGTACAGATTTGGAAAGTAGACAAAAAATAATGCACTTTCAAAAAAAATAGAACCTATTTTTGTGTCCAGATGAGCCCGTATGGAGCATTTGAAGTTGCAAAATGTAGGATTTGATAGGTACAATCACCAAAAGATGCAATTTTTGACAAATCCATGCACCAAAACTAGAAAAAAGTTGCACCACTAAAAAGTTTACAAAATTACACCCACTTTAAAATAAAAAAAGACACTTGATTTGGAGTTTGAATGACTGAGATATGGCCTCCCAAAGTCAAACTGCAAAATCAAAAATCAATCTAGAGAGGGGTTGTATTAGCAAAAGATGGGGTTAAATTTGATGTTCATATGACCATCATAGTAGTTCAAATTTTCCCTGAATGATGGTCAAATGGCTATCAAATTTAGGCTTAGGAAATGATGACATCAACGTACCCAGGCCCTCTAATGATGTCAGCATGACATCATGATGACATCAACACCATACAGAATTGTATGCACTATACAACAAAAAATGACGTGGTTGCTTGCATTGGTGTATGAATGTGATTGGGTGTCAACTATACTATGTATGAGGTGGTGCTAAGGTGTCGCCATGTGTCTCTATGATGAGGTGGTACAATTGGTGGTTCTATGTGGCAGCCTGGGTGAATAAAATGGTGTTGCATGGCACATATTGCACTAGGCCACATGGCTAAGTCATAGTGATGGCCAAA
Organism: Cupressus sempervirens; assembly: GCA_028749045.1. Classification (NCBI taxonomy): domain Eukaryota; kingdom Viridiplantae; phylum Streptophyta; class Pinopsida; order Cupressales; family Cupressaceae; genus Cupressus; species Cupressus sempervirens. The sequence goes on from CM053783.1 coordinate 886,165,892, forward strand.
GTTGAACTTTCATCGTGGAAAAACCTCAAACAGTGCCAGGAAACTCTACACAGGGGCAATCTGAGCCTTAAATTAAGTCTGCACTAGAAACTATTTTCTGTGTGCTAGATTTATTAAAATGACACCAAGAATTAAGTGGAATAATCCCAAATTAGTGGGGAAGCTACATGTGAGGTGGGATAAATACGTGAGCCCACGTATCTTAAAACAAAGTCACGCCTACTATGATTTGTGAGTTTGGTCCACCGCTGCAAGGTGATATCGAAATCCAGGGAATATTCGTTGGAATCGATGGAATATGGTGTAGACAACCAAAATTAAGTCAAACTTAGGATAAATGCCACCAAACAAATATAAAATATTTCCTTTGAATATTCTCTGCAGGGCTGGGGTGTCACTGCCTAGTTCTACCAAAAAAAAAATTCTCTGCTAGTTTTATTGGGCAATTTTTTTTCTAAAAATAGAAATTTAAAAAATAATTATATATAATTAATTAATTTAGATCTAAAAAAAATTCACATATCAATTAAATGACCATACCCAAATTGCAAATCGGTGCCTTCAAGTGTCGGTTTGCAAAAACCTCACAATCGACTTTAGCCCAACATAGGCAAATTTATAGCCAATTTTTACCGAATTGATGTTTCAGACGTAATGGCAAGGTCTAATTTGGCTCTAGATGCTCCCAATTTCTACTGATTCTCTAAATTTAGGTCAAGGTGATGAAGCATGAATGGTCTCGAACAACTATGTGAAGAGAATGTCCTCAGGCTCTGATACCATGTAATAATTTGGCTTAGGAAAAAATTCACCCAAGACCAAGGAAATCAAACACAAGCACAACAGTAGACCAAAGAGAGTATGATCAGAATGATGATATATTCATTCAATATTGATGGTGAAAGTACATTAGGAATGCCTATATATAAAGGCCTCTGGAATGCTTCTAGAATGCCTAGAAATCAGCATCATGATAAGTCATACAACCATGCACATGTCCACTAGATATAGATTATCCTCCATTAAGCACAAGAGTAAGTGCGATGATGTGAGGATAAGCCTAAAATGGTGTAGCACACAAATTAATGTTGTAGATAGCATGTGCTAAAATGGGAGTGTGAATAACTATGTTGTCTACATGACAACTCAATGAATGATACAAACTCTAGTGTTGTAGACACCATGTGCTAAATTAAAGTTGCATACTTCTGTGTTGTCAACATGATAACTCGTGAGAGTGCACAAACTCCTAAGTGTCTCACCTAAATAAATAATAAAATAATGCAATATAATAAAAATAATGCATTAACCTAAGTAAACTTAAGTAAAGTGTAAATAGTTAATACTTATTTACACCGACAATATGTTGGGAGAGTTTTTGTATATTGTGTTAGATGATTTACCTAACGGATTACCCCCAGTGAGGAAGATTAGTCATTGGATGGATTTGATGCTAGGAGCCAATTTTCCAAACAAGGCAGCATACAAAATGACACCAATAGAAAGTGAAGAGTTGAACAGACAAGTTCATGACTTGTTGCAAAAGGGGTTAATTCAAGAGAGTTTGAGTCCATGTGATATACTAGCAATATTAGCACCAAAGAAGAACGAAGAATGGAGGATGTGCAAAAATTCTTGCACTGTTGACAAGATTATAATCAAGTATATATTTCCATTGCCAAGGATGGATAATGTTATGGATTATTTGAGTGGGGATGAGTATTTCACAAAGATAGATCTAAAGAGTGGGTACCATCATATTCATATAAGAGGAGGCAATGAGTGGAAGACTACTTTCAAGACAAGGGAAGGATTGTTTGAGTGGTTACTCATGCCTTTTGGGCTAACCAATGCACCAAGCACCTTCATGCAGCTTGGGAATGAGGTATTTAAGGAGTTTCTAGGTAAGTTTGTCATTATTTAACTAGATGATATTTTGATCTTTAGTAAGACATTGGAGGAGCATTTGATTCATATTCAAAATGTGTTTGATAAGTTGAGTGAAGAAAAGTTGCTAATAAACTTGAAGAAGTGTAGTTTTGTGAAGGTTTTGGTGTACTTAGGATTTGTAGTCTCAGTAGAAGGTCTGAAAATGGACCTGGAGAAAGTGAAGGCTATACTTGAATGGCCTACTCCAAAGAGTGCTACAGAGATGAGATCTTTTCATGGATTGGCTAGTTTTTACAGAAAGTTCATATGAGGTTTAAGCAATATTTGTGGACCCTTGATTGAAACAATGAGATGGGATAGGAAAGAAATTGAGTGGACTGTAGGAGAAAATAAGAGTTTTAATCTGTTGAAATAGAAAGTCACTGAACAACTTATTTTAGCACTTCCAAATTTTAACATCGTGTTTCAAGTAGATTGTGATGCTAGTGGTACTACAATAAGAATTGTTTTGACTCAATAAGGTAGACCTGTTCCTTATTTCAATGAGAAGTTGAATGATACAAAAAGAAAATATTCCATTTATGATCAAGAATTTTAGGCTATAATTCAAGCATGGATGAAGTGGAGACACTATCTTCTTCCTAAGGAGTTTGTTTTGTATACAAGGTATCAAGTTTTGCAATATTTGAATAGTCAAGGAAAATTGAACCAAAGGCATTTGAAGTGGGTTGATTTTTTGCAAAGTTATACATTTTTTTTGAAACACAAGAGTGGGAAGTCTAACAAAGTTCTAGATGCTCTTAGCAGAAGATAGCTTTTGCTGACAAAAATGCAGATTGAGGTGGTTGGGTTCAAGGATCTCAAGAATTTTTATCCAAAGGATCCTAATTTTGGTGAATTTCGAAAGGCCTATATAGAACCTTTACATTTGACAAGACAAAGTGGCTAGACTTCATGATATAGGATAGTATGTTGTTCAAAGGAAGCCAGTTGTGCATTCCCAGAAGTTCAATGAGAGAATCACATCAAGGAGAAGCATAGTGGAGGATTGGCTAGACATTTTGGTAGAGATAAAACCATAGCTTTGGTTGCTAAGAATTATTACTAGCCACAGTTGTAGCAAGATGTGAAGAAGTTTGTACAAATTTGTAGAGTATGTCAAATGGAAAAAGGAATGAAGCAGAATACGAGGTTGTATTAGCCATTACTTGTACCAGAGAAGCCATGGGAGGATGTCAACATGGATTTTGTTCTTGGATTACCAAGAACTCAATGAGGACATGATTCTATTTTTGTGCTGATTGACAGGTTTTCAAAGATGGAACATTTCATTTCTTGCAAGAAGACTAGTGATGTTGCTCATGTGACAAAGTTGTTTTTCAGAGAAGTGGTGAGATTACATGGTCTACCAAAGGGTATAGTTTCAGATTGAGATACCAAATTTGTTGGGTATTTCTAGCTTACATTGTGGAAGAAATTGAAGACATATTTGAAGTTTAGTTCATCACATCACCCACAGACTAATGGACAAACACAAGTGGTGAATAGGAGTTTGAGAAATTTACTGAGATGGTTGGTTGGAGAAAAGCCAAAAGGATGAGATGTGATTTTACCATAGGAAAAATTTCCATTTAATAATTTTGTCAACAAGAGTACTGGTAAATCACCATTCCAGATTGTATATGAGAGCAGTCCCAAAAATTCTTCTGAATTGTGATAGTTGGGTAAAGGAAAGATAAGTAGTACTGAAGCAAAAGACTTTGTTGAACATTTGAACAACATCCATGAGGAGGTGAGGAATCACATTATAAAGATGAATACATAGTACAAGGCTAAGGAAGATGTGAAAAGGAAGTATAAGGAATTTTAGATTGGAGATGAAATCAGGGTTCATTTGACAAAGGAGTGTTTTCTAGTGGGTACATATAATAAGATGAAGATGAAGAAGTTTGGATCATGCAAGATAGTGACAAGGCATGATTCTTGAAATGCCTATGAAGTGGAGTTTCTTGCTGAATTGAATATTTCACCAATATTTAACATTTTAGATTTGACAACATATAATGAAAGAAGTGATGGAGATGAAGTTGCTAAAGTGTAGTGGAGTATTCCAGCAGCTAGTTTGGCTATAAAGCAGATTGAGGAGATACTAGGTAGTCGTGTTGAAAAAAGTACAAGGAACAAGATTTATGAAGAATACCTAGTCAAATGGAAAGGGAGGCCAATAGAGGATTCATCATGGCTAACAAGGGTGGAGGTTAACTATCTTGGTTTTCCTTTGAACATCTAAGATGTGATGGAGTCACTTCTCAAATTACTTTGGGTGTCTGATGCAAGGACATCCTGGGTGTGAGGGCAATCTTGCATCACCCAAAAATATTTTTGTTTTTGGCCTTTTCTATTTTAATTAGGAATAGTAGATAGTGGGTTATTATTTTTTGGAGCTTACTATTTTTATTAATTTTATCATACGAGCTTAGAATGTTTTGATTTTCTACATGAAGGTTCATTTCAGAATTATAAGCCTACCATAAAAATCTCATTGCTCCAGCTTCAGTATCAAATAAGTTATTGTAGATTTTTGATGGAAAATTTTAGAGAAAAATCTTTTGACTCAATTTTGATGGCCTTAGAAGCCCCATATGAGGTTTGAAAACTTGACAAATTGGTGCTTGCATGGAACCAAGCCTATAGATCAAAAATTGAGGTTTTTGAAAAGAGGTTATGATAGCTAATCACAACAACAGTTTGAGAGTTATGGCCTTCCAAAGTTGGGATGCCAAAAATTTCTAAAATAAATGTAAAAGGTGTATTTTGTCAACTCTATATGTATTATTCGGCCCTAGGTATTAAGTTTGAGTGTCTAGAACCTTCTCGGGTGGTATAAAATAGTCTATTTAAGAAAGGTCTAAACATTATCTAGGACAACTCTAGGTGATAGTTCACAACTTTTTCTTGCAAATTATTGTAACGAATGAACCCATGTGGGTTAGCATATTGTAATTGTGAATTTTGTAATTCCACATTTGTGGTGATAATAAGAAGCCCCTATTTTGTTATCGTAATTGTTGTTGTTTCTTTGTTTTTGTTATGTGTTTATGGTATTAAGGGGAGCACCTGTCATCAAATGGTCATACCTTGTTGTCCAAGTATGATAGTTTGATCCTATCTATGGATTCCTTGAATAAAGTCCTCATTTGGATTCTTTATCTTCTAAAATAATTCTTAATACATTAAAATACTCTCATTACTCTCCTTACACTCCCTTTATATCCTTGATACCTCCCTTCCATCATGAATGAAGTGGACAAAGCCATGCTCACTTTTATCTCTTCTTAGAATAAGAAATTATTGACATCTATGATAGACCCACACAAACATGAATAAACCTTGAACTAGAACTTTTCTTTTTAGTCAAATCATTGACCTTGGGCATAACTTGACCCCCATAAACATATCCAAATCTTAGCAAGATCTAATGGTGGAATGTTGACATATGGACCCCACAAAAGACTATATTTTTCATAACAATTATGTTCTTATATTCTCAAAACCAATCAACTTCTGCCACCTCAATAACATGCCCAATTAGTTAATGGTTCCTTACAAATTACTTGAATAGTTAATATATATCTTCCTACTCATTACTACCCACAATGAGATGCTTATTCAACTTGAGTCATGAAAAATATTACATTTTGATGCTCTCAGTCTAACCTACTTAAATGTTAGTAGTTATTCTTGAAAACCTCAATTTCTCTCTATTTTCCCAACCAGATAGAATGATCCAAAGAATTATTTAAAGATAATTTATATCTCCAACTTTATCAGATAATAAGGTTTCAATAAAGGTCAATCAACAATGAAAATTGATTTACAAACCTACTGAAGGTCTGTCAGAAACATAAGAAAAATACAAAATACAATATTTTCATTACTTAAAACTTCCTTGCATTAGCTTATTCTTTAACACCCTCTTGAATTGACATTCAATTCCATTATAACTCCTTGCTTACTATTATTTTACCAACTGACTACCACAATTACCCATTTATAACTTCCTACAATTGACTCTTATTAACTTCCTCCATATTTGGCAATTGCAAATAAGTTGTCATGTTGACAACCTTGATATGTTATATCTTTCTTCTCATTTATTATTCAAAACATTATTCAAAGGTATTAATGTGACCTTGACACCTCACTAAGCCCTATTAACCCTTACATCTTCATTATTATCCCTTTATATGTCTTACTTGGCATATTATGCATCTTTTACATCATGACATTATTAATGCAATTTACCAATGTTAAGGGTTCTAATGACCCATATTATAGTGTTTCAGGACCTTATGGTCATGTTTAACTCTATCATCCAATAAATATTCATTTTATTCCTTCTATGGTCTTAGATTATCAAGATCTTATTGCTTTGTTAAGGTGCTCCTACACCATACTCCCCAACTTTGAAGTGTTGCCAAGTCCTCTTGTAAATGTTCCTACAACAAAACACGTTAGAGAGAAATTACATCTCATCTTTATTCTTGGTTTGTATTGATCATCATTGATGATCCATGGCATCCTTTCCTAGTGTTTCTCCCTAAGACTTCCCTTTATCTTGAATTTAGGCTTGCCTCCCTTGGGAAAAATATATACCACCTATTGCGACGCATTAACCTCTATCATTCCTATTACAAATACCTACACCTTTATCAAATGTACCCCCCATAGGTACATATAAAAACTACATGTTTCTCATTTCTTGCCAACATCATTAAAATCTGAATATCAATTGTTTCATACAACTACAGCTTTATCAAATCTTCTTCCAAATAAGACTAATATTTATTTCCATCATCAACATACCTTTTCTCCCTAGTTGGAGAATAAATACATTCTTGAGCCCTTTCATGGCCCATCACCACCATTTCAGTTGCTTCTTACAAGGCTTCTTCATCTTGTGTTTACTTTTTCAATCTTTCATAATGACTCCATAATTTTCCAATAAATCAAGTTCCTCTTGTGTACTTGTTGTTGTTGGAAATATAAGAGGAGTGACTGAGAGGGGAGGGGTTAATTAGTGACCAATAAAATAAATCATAGATCCCTTAGATGTCAATAAAAATCAAACTACAACTCTGCTCAAACTAAATTACTATTTTTACTCGATTAACATGGAAGCACTCAGTTAAGACTAATAAAAGAAATAGCATGAACACAATAGACAACATGATTTAATCTAAAAACTCAATTTGGGAAAAAACACCAATTGCAACTAGTTACTATTTTTCACTCTTCTAAAGTGAGCCCTATTAGGAGCCAACCTTGTTAAAGGTTACAAACCACACTATTAGGTATGGCCCTATTAAAGGATTTAATCACCCTATTAGGAGTAGTTTTGTTAGAGGTCTTTAGACACTTCAATCTAGAAATGTTTCCTTGTTAGAGGATTTACAAAATAGTTGTTAGGATAACTCTGCTAAGAGATTTGATTCACTACTATAATGGTTAGAAAGTAACAATGACTTGACCTAATTTCTAATGCAACTATCTTTGCTGATTCAAATCTCAATTTTGGCTTGAATACTCGATCCTTTTAGATCAATATATTTATCTTTGCAGCTCAATGAGGATATTCTTCTTATCCTTCCAATTCACTTTCTCTAAGCATCTTCTTATCTTCCACACATTCTCATAGATTCAATCCCAAACTTGACCTTATACTTATATCATATACATTGTCAAGTTGGCTTGTATATGATATATGATATGACATTTTGTGTAACATCAAATACAATATACAATTGATCAATTATTTTCAACAATCTCCCTCTTTGACATTGATGGCAATACAACATGTTATAATACAATGAAATTTTAGGGAAAATAAAGTACGGATAATATCCTTAGTTTGATTCTAATTCTCATCCATGAGAACTCCCTCTATTAGTGTGAGCTCCTTCTGACATCAATCTCTCCCTCTGGAATGATTCTTTGACCATAGTTTCTCCCTCTATCAACAAACTCTCCATGTTTACTCTTTGTGAAACTCTTCCTCTTTGACTGCAAACCCTTCTTCTTTGGAAATCAAAAAATTTCTCGGATATGTGATGGCAAAATATCCCTTCACAAAATTTCTATGATATGATAGAAAAATCTCCCTCTTTGACATATTATGCCAAAGACAATATTTAGTGGATTTCACTATACTTGATGTAGAGGTTCATATGCAATCTTCCCTTTCATTACTACATCAACTTGATTGATCTTCAAAAATGCTTAGTAGATTCATTGCTAAATATTTTTTAGTGAGCTTTTGATCGGGGAATGATCCCTAACTTACCTCTTAGATACAAAAATGGATCCTTAGCTAATGGGTTGCTGAATATGTCTATAATTTATTCTTTTGTATTCACATATTCCAATCTCACCTCTTTTTCTTGCACCAATTCTCTCAGAAAATGATATTTTATTGCAATGTGCTTGGTCTTAGTATGCATCACAAGATTCTTTGATATATTAATTGTACTAGTGTTATCACATAAGATAACCACTAGATCCTTGATTTCTACCTTTATACCTCCTAACAATTTCTTGAACCAAACAATACTTGAACAATCAACTATTGTTGCAACATATCTTGCCTTTGTTATAGACTGAGAGATGCAATTATTCTTCTTACTTGTCCAAGACACAAGTCTCCTCCAAGAAACAATGCTCCACCATTGGTGTTCTTCCTGTCATCAATACTTCCTACGCAATCTACATCAATAAAGGATTTAAAATCAAGGTTGCCTCCTTTCTTATACCATAATCCATAATCTTCAGTACCTTTTAGATACCTCATGATTCTCTTTATTTATATCATATGATTTTCTTTAGGATTAGTTGAAAATCTTGCCACCATACCAATTGCAAGTGCAATATCAGGTCATGTATGCCCTACATACTAAAGTTTCCCAATCATGGATCTATATGTGGTCTGATCTACCTCCTTGGAATCATAATTTTTTGAAAGCTTACGTCATGTAGGCATAGGTGTTCCAACTAGTCTTCAATCCTCCATTACAAACTTCTTCAATATCTCCTTGATATAATTTGATTGAGTAATGTAGATGTCATCCTTCTTCTATTAAATCTATAAGCCAACAAAGAATTTGATCTCTCCAAATATTGACATCTCAAATTCCTTACTCATTTAATTAGAAAAGGATTTACATAAGTCATCATAACTAGTAAACTAACTATCATCTACAAATATTTTTTCCAACAATATCCCCTTCTCTTTTCCTTCTTTGATGTATAGATTTTTGTTATCATTTTTCCTTTGAAAAACAATCTTTATCAAATAACCATGCAATCTTTCATACCATGCTCTAGGGGCTTGTTTGAGACCATATAATGCTTTGTGTAGTTTTCAAACCATATCCCTTTTTCTAGTATCTACAAAACCTTCAAGATGTTCATGTTGGAATTCTTTAGAATAACTGGGGGGGGGGGGTGAATAAGCCATCCAAGGTCCAAATGTACGAATAAAATTTTTCATAGCTTAGTGAACCCATTTCCATAAAACATATTCATCATTAGCATGCTACTTATTCTCACTCTTCTGAAGTGATGCCCTCTAAAAGGTCAACCTTGTTAAAGGTTACAATGCACACCATTAAATGTGCCCTAGTTAGATGATTTCAATCACCCTATTAGGAGTGAGCCTTGTTAGAGGACTTTAGATTGTTCACTTGGAATGTCACCCAGTTAAAGGATTTACAAATGACTGTTAGGTCAACCTTAATCCAAAGGAATTACCCTAGACTAATACAATGATTAGAAAGTAATGGTAAGGCTTGATCAATAACAACTTACAACTCACTTTGTAGGTAATAGATCTCTATTTCAGTCCTCTGTTATGCTTATCTTTCACACATTTCAGCTCTAATAGCTTGTCCACCCTTCAAGCATCCATACCCTTAAGCCTTCTTTCTTTGCTTGCTAAAAGTAGTCTCTTCTCTTTGGTCATTGAATGAAGAAATACCCTATACTCCTTGTCTTCCTTAGGATCTTTCTCATGACAAGCTTTGGTTCTCACCAACCATCTCTATAAATAGAGAAATTAGATCTTTTTCCATTCATCCTTTATTGTCCATTTTATGGTTAGGTAGGATTAGGTAGGATTCAATGAATCTACCTATCTTTAAATTTCATTCCCTTCTAGAAATTTATCCTTCAATCCTCTTTGAATTATCCTTAAATGGTTCATCTTGAATTTTGTGCCACTAGCTCATCAAGCTTACCTTCCACATAATTCACATAATCCAAGAAATCAAACTTGTTGGCTTAGATTCATCAAATGCATGATCTTTCTCATAATATTGACACTCAACATTAACTTTCTTTTGATGCTCGACATAAATTGCATTACTCAACATCCATTATCAAATCACTTAGCATGAACTAAAGTTTACTGGTGCTCAGCATCAACTAAACTTTACTTAGCTTACACTGTATCACTCGGCATACAATAAAATTAACGTTTCTGGGCTCCAACTGATTTTCTACTCGACTTACACTAACATTGCTCAACACCTACTATGCAGATTATTAAGCTTGGAAAACTCAATTTGTTTTAATTTTTCTTCTAAACTTAATCAATGTATCCATCCTTTGCAACCTTAAGTAGATACTCAATGCATTATAACATCACTATCTTAACTGATCTTTGTACTCCTTTTCCATATCATAACTCAATCTTTCCTCTAGGTGCTATTGTTACCCCATTTGATCAAATCATCTTCATCAATCAAACAAATGATATTACTTAAATCATCTAAGAAACTATCTTACTAGCAAGTAGTAGTTTTGACATCAATGATAAAATAATGATTGAGACACATTCTCGTACTTGTATCAATATGTTTTCAACAATCTCCCTCTTTGGCATTGATGGCAAACCAAAATTAATCATTAAAACCAAAAATAATACTAAAAAGAAAATAATTCCTTGTATTGAAATCTCTCCCTATATCATCAACTTTCATCTTTTGAATAGGTTACAAAAGTCTGTTATGATCAACAAACAATCAACTCATTTCATCCTGATGACTCCCTCTGGATCACTTCTTATATCTCCCTCTCTGGATTGCAAGATTTATCCCTTCATTTCTCCCTTTATTTGTCTTTATCCCTATTTGAAAACAATGCAAAAAACTTTTCATCTTAATATGCAAATATGAACAATTTTAGTTTATCCCTCTATCACCTAGCTTGTGACTAATTTGTAGCTCTAGCTCTTTGATTACTTTAGGCAGCTCCTAAAATAAGATCCACTGCATCAATGTGTAACATATGTCAATCATCTTGTTTGATGTAGGACACTTATTATGCTTCTTAAATATCCTTGGACCCCTACTTTACCTCTTAGATACTCATGAGCATCCTTAGGCAACACTTTTGTGAAGATATCAACTATTTACTCTTTTGTGTTAACATATTCCATCTTCACCTCTTTATTTTGAACTAATTCTCTGAACTAATGCTACTTGATTGCAATGTGCTTAGTCTTTGTATACATTACATGATTCTTTAATATATTTATAGTACTTGTATTATCACAATAAAGAATCACAGGTTCAGTGATTTCCTCCTTCATACTTTTGAGTAGTTTTTTGATCCATACAATGTTTGTACAATTTACTATTGTAGACACCTAAATTTGATAACATAAATAGGTAATCATATTTATTCATCTCCTAGGACATTATTGATTAAATATTTACTATTTAATTAATTAATCATCATCCCCTAGTTTATTTATTTATTTAATTAACTATACTCCAATTGATAAAATCAAAGGATAACCTAAAACCAATTTATCAATTAAATTTCTATTCCTCTATTAAATTAAATAAATCCTCAAATCTATTTAATTTAATTCCATATCCCCATTTTATTAAATAAATCATTTAATAAAATATCTAAAACCCTAAAAGCACCCCTAAACCCTATCCTAACCCCTAATCTAACCCATTCACCCATACTAACCTCACTTAGCCACCTAACTAACCCATCCCATCAAAGCTAAACCACTTAAACCCTAACCCCCTTTCTAAGCTAATCCTAATCCCCCTCCTAAGTATGTGCACAACTTTAAGCAAGAGTTAAGACTTGTTAACCCAAACTAAAGTCAACAATCTCATCCTCACCCTCACCCTCCAACATTTATGGCTCTTACAAAGCATTTATGATCATTTATGGAGCCCTTATCTCTTGAGCCTCCTTTTTTGACCATCCACCTTGCCCTTCCCTTTATCCAATCACCCTATGACATGTGTCACTTCCATATTGGCCCTAAACAAGCATAATCCATGTGCTCCCTTTTGAGTGCATCTTGACCCTCCCTCACCATTTTGTCATCCTTGCATCCTGACCATCCATCTCTCTACCCCTTAGTCTATAAATTGAACCCTCTCCCTTCACAAACATGATCCACCTTTTCATGCAATGTTACATTGCTATTTTGAGAGCTTAAAAACTACCAAAATACCATTATGATGCCAAAATCCCTCCATACCTCCATTGTTAAAACCATCCTCCATGCACACCATCCATCCAATTGAAGCTTGAGCACAATTGTGAGCATACATATCCACCCATTAGGGACACAACTATGTCATCAAAATTTTATACCATAAGGAGCTTACCATTCTTGGTTTGCCTTCTTTCGTGGTGATAACCATATAGTCCTATCTTAAGTGTTAGCTTTGTTTAGTTTTGTTAATGCTCTTGTTAGTATTAGTTTTGAATTTGCACTACTAGATATTAGGTGATAAAAATATAGTACCAACCTATTCAACTTCAGTAGTAGATTGAGATATGCAATTTGTTTCTTGCTAGTCCATATAACTAGATTTTTTCCTAAGAAAAATGCTCCCCCACAATTGCTCTTTCTGTCATCAATATATCTAGCCCAATCAACATCAGTGTAGGCCCTCAATTCAAATTTCTCATTTTTCTTATAGTATAGACCATATTCTTCTATTCCTTTTAGATATCTCATTATTCTCTTAACAACCATCAAATAATTCTCATTGGGATTAACAAAGAATCTTGTAATTATCCCAACAGATAATGCAATATTAGGTCTATTGTATGCTACATATTGTAATTTTCCAATCATAGACCTATACAATGTTTGATTCACCTCTGTTGAATCATCATTCTTTGACAATTTGTGTCCTATCACCATAGGTGTGCTTACTATCTTGGAATCTTCCAATCCAAAAGTTTTTAGTATCTCCTTTACATACTTTGACTTAGTGGTTTATATACCATATTTCATCTAATGTACTTACAAACCCACAAAGAACTTGATCTCTCTGAACATAGACATCTCAAATTCTTTCTTCATTTCATTTGCAAAAGCTATACATAAAGTATCTTGACCTCCAAATATGATATCATCAACAATTTCAGATAGTAAAATATATTTTCCTTTCTCTATCTTCAAGTACAAATTATTGGTATCATCGATCCTCTCAAATCCAAACTTCACAAGATAATTATGAAGCCTTTCATACCATGCTCTTGGTGCTTTCTTCAAACCGTATAAAGTTTTGTGTAGTTTACATACCATGTTTTTGTTGTTAGCATCAAAAAGTCCTTCTGCTTGTTCTATAGACCTCTTCTTCCAATATATCATTCAAAAATTCATGTTTAAAATTGATTTGATAAAATTTGAAACCTTGGTATGCAGAGTAAGCAAGTAGAGTTATTACTCCTTCCAATCTTACAATAGGAGTGAATTTTTCTCCATATTCTATCCATTCTTCTTGTGCACATCCTTTACAAACTAATCGTGCCTTGTTCCTTGTGACTTCACCATTTTCATCTAACTTTTTCCTGTACACCCTCTTGGTGCCAATCAATTTTTTATCTTTTGGTCTAGGAACTAGAGCCCATTTCTTATTTTTCTAAATTTTGTTCAATCTATTCTTACATGGGTTTACTCCAATCCACATCTTCTAAAGCATCTTTCATTATTTTAGGTCTCCAATCCACATCTTCTAAAGCATCTTTCATTGTTTTAGGTCCATGCATGCTAAGAAAACATGTATCATTTCTCAACTTGTTTCTTGTTATTGCTCTTGCATCTTTATCTCTAATGTTTTGTGTTGCAAGGGGGTGTCTCTTAACATACTTTGACAATCTTGGTTCTGCTCTATTTTCTTCGTTTGGTCTCTCAACTTCTAAATCACTATTTACATCTCTATTAGGTAGTTCAACATCTTTTTCATGTACACTAATCTCAGAATTAGAATGTGCCTCAACTTCATTCTATAACTTGGCACCTAAATGTAGCTTGATTCCTGAATGCAACTCAGCATTCATAATATGTGACTTTATAGTCACTGAAACTTCTTGTTGATTTGCAACTTGATTTACAACATCTTCATCAACAAGCATACATTCATAAAAATAAACAAATGATTTGTATTCCTCTAGTTCCTTCATAGGTTCAGCCTCATGTGCTTTTGTATATTCATCAAATTTTACATTTGCACTTGTTGACTTTACAGTCATGTTTGTTATCAGTGACACACACTTATTTAGACAAATAGTATCTATCAAGCTTATTGTGTAGTTAATAGTGTTAACTGAGAATTTCAAGCTTTACCAAGTTCTATAGTTGCTACCGAGTTGAAGGAACAATATTTAGTTTGCACCGAGCAGTTTCTACCAAGTTGGTGATCAATAGTGTAAACTAAGCATCTCAGTGTATGCCAAATCCTCAATAAAAACTAAGTTTTATTAGTGTTTATCAATTTTTTAGTTACAGTGATGTGAATCTAGTGTTAAATGAGCCATTCAATGTTAACTAAGTAATTTAGTTTATACCAAGCTCATTGTAATAACATTGACCAAGCTATCTAGTGTGAATCAAGTGATTTAGTTTATATGCCAAGTTTCATAGTATCCACTGAGTCACCAGTGTAGACCAAATTCAAACTACTTGGAAGTGATCATTATGGACTAAGCTTCTATGTCTATTGAATGAATGATGATGTTGAGCATTGATAGTAGATACCAAGTATCAGAACCTCACCGAGCTAGTCTTTAGAACCCAAGTTCTTGCAGTTGGGCTGACTTTGAGTATTTTATGTAAACTTGTATTGTAGCTAACTTTGTTAAATTATAAATTGGATTGGTATATATGTAATATATTGTATCACATCCAAAAAAACATATGGAAGTAATGTAACAAGTAGAGAAGAACAAAAAATGTGAAGTACAAAGGCTACAATAGTATAAGGAGCAACATAGATTTATCTATCATAGAATGGTGATCATTACACTCAAAGGAATTTCATTCAATAAACCAAGTTGTAGATCAAAGATCAACCACTATTTCATCCTAATAGGTGGATCAATTAAATCCTTTCACAAGGTAGAATTAACAGTCTTTTGTAAATCTCTTTACCGAGTGCATATTTCATTGTATGTTTGTAAATCCTTTTGAAAGGTGGACCTAGTAGTCCTTATTGCTCCTAATAGGGCAGATCATTAGAAGTGATCATTGTAAGCCTTAACATGCCAACTTTATAATTTAGTACTAAAGCTTGTGGGTATCATCCCCACCCTAGTTTTACTTTCTATTTGGAAGGTTTTTGGGTCATAATATTGCGCATCAAAAGTGTTATGAATGTTTTGATATTTTCAATTTTTCATGCATGCAATTAGATTAGAATATTCAAGAAGCATTAATTTCTAATAAAGGATTAATTTTTATAGGTTATTTATTTGACCCTCTCCTTTTAGTAACTTAGCCTATCACATATATTTCCAACAATTAGTATTAGAGCATTGTGTTTCTCAGGAAAGAAGTTTAACAGCTTGACCAAAGATCAAAGGCTATGGAGGTATTAAGACTTGATAAGGCTATTAACAATGAGAAGCTATATTTGGAATTGGCTATTGGACAACTCAAGAACGCAAAGGAACAACTCTTTTTATCCTTGAAAAGAAGAAAATATCTTGCAATCTAGATGAATGACAAACTCTACATTGAAGAAAGAATTGAAGACATCCATTCAAACAATTTAGATGAAACCAATGAAGCAATCAAAAAAATATTAGAGAAAAATGGTAACCTTTAGGAAGAAGTAAGAAAACTAAAAAGAGAGCAATAAATTCTGTCAGTAAGGTTGTGTGAAGTCATGGAAGAGAAAAATAAGACAAAAGAAGAGATAGAAGGAAAGAATAATGAAATTCAACACTTATCCCTTCAATAGGAAGACTTCATTAATTAGCTCACCATTGAAAATGAAGAAATCATGAATCTAAGATCAAAAAATGAAAGATTTCTGAATGATCTTAACATTGAAAAGCAAATCAATGAGAGGATGATGAAATCTCAAGCATACATGGATCAATTGAATGAGAAAAGCCATTACAAACAAAAAGGGAAAGCAAGAATTGGATATATAGAAATAGGTGAATCATCCAAGCAAGGAGCTCAAAAGAATCAGAGACCTACTTGCAATCATTGTGGTAAGATAGGCCATACATCAAACAAATGTTGGAGCAATGAGAAAGATAAATTCAATGGAAAATGTTACAATCACAATCAGCATGGTCATAGAGCTAATGAATGCAAAGAGAAACCTAAATTTGAAGGCAAATGTCACAAATGTAAGAAGCATGGGAAAAAATCTTCAAAATGCAAAACTAAGGTATTGAACCTAGCAGAACAGATTGTAAAAGCCATATTTTGTTGGGACTATAACACTTGGTGTGGATGCCATTTCTATGGATAATTTGGACACATTAGAATGAATTGTGTAAAACATCACATGAGGACAAGAGACACTACTAGGAGATGTTTTATTTGTGCAGAACTTGGTCATCTTGTCAAGAATTGTATGAATATGGGAAGAATTGAAGATGAAAAGAAAGCCACGACTGATAACATCAGAAAGTAGATGAGACATCAATGGATTCCAATGAGAATGCAAGTCTAAACAATGATGAACATGTCACTCAAGAATTGGGTGACTCAAGAATTTCCACTTTAACTCTCACAAGGAGAACTAGAACCAGGATTGTAAAGAAGACATCTCACATCAGTTCCAATCAGAAAAATGAAAGATCCATATTAGCTTCAAGATGCAAAAAAAATATCAAGCATTCAAGGAGGTGCCAATCATTACCAAGTGAGGTTAGGTTACAAACTCTACCAAGCATAGTCAAGAGTTACTAAGATTGTTGTGTGGACATTGAGTCATGGATGACTCTATTGAGTATTTAATTCAAGCTAAGTGGAAGATAATCTATCATTATCAAAGTGATCGTACCAGGCATTTATGGCAATTAGAAGGCAAAATTTGATAAAAAGGATAAAATTTAATTCATTTCTCACCATAAATTTTTTGAGAGCTATTTGTGCAGAGTGTTCTTGGTGCATCCAAGTGATCTATGTGAATTACTATGAAATTTTTTCGTGTTCTCTCAAACCCTACCAAGTGAAATGACATCCACTAGTAGCAAATAAAAGAAATGATCTGATATGTTGGTTCAAGGCATGGAATAGAAGGCACTAGACTTCAAGCTGAGTCCAGTTGTCATAGAAACCCTAGATCCGAGTGGAGCACAATCTCAAATTCCATCAAAGATACTGTTGATAAATGATATGCGTATGCATTTTTGTTCTACTATCCAAGATATTGGAACCCTAGAAATGGATGAAACCTTAGAGAAGCTATGTATGAATGGCATACTAAAATCATAACATCAACACCTTGAAGCCAAAGGTTTGACTCATATTCCACACATGACATGAGATTTTTAGATCAAATGAATAAGATTTATCCACAATTGTGTGCATAATGATCATTTGTTATGATAACAAAGAAGATGATCCATAGGATCACTAGTCTTCCTATGCTAGAAAAAGCTAAAATAACTAAAACCCTAAGTCAGGTTGAGCTAGAAAACAAAACCCTTGTTGAGTGGGATGGAAGGGGAATGAAGATTAGCCATGTTACAAATATGAAATTAAAGTTCATAATTCATGTCATTGTGCACAAAATATATAGCTCGAGCAAACTCAATAGTGTATCATGTGAAGCAGTGGATCTCACATACAAAGTGGTCAAAAATAACTTGTCACTGGACCTTGTCGAGTTGATGGTGAATCAGTTCAACAAAAATATGGAGAGTATAAGAACTTCAAAGAACAATCCTTGTAAATTCAATTCACTCTTAACTTCTCTATTTTTCTATGTGCAAAAGTTTTTCCCATCTAAAGGTACTGTCATATGGAGGAAGAATGTACCTATTATTTATTAGATCAAAGAATATATAACTAAAATGGGAGAAAACTATACTAGTATTATGGATAACTACTTTGATGCATTTAAGGACAAGATGAATAACAGATTCAGGATATCAAAGAAACTTGTTGATGATTACAAAGATGATTTTTTTTTTATAGTTGACTATGATAAAGTATATATTGAAGCAGTTAGACTAAGAAATGTATGGGTCAAGCCTCTAGGTTATGAGGTTAACATTGATGAAACCAAGGGCATTATTGAAGCACTATTAAATGAGCCTGTATATCCAAAAGCTATATACTTTGGTAGCTATAATGAAGCAAAGGAAAGAATAGAAATTGAAATAAAACTCCCTCAAGCAGTCAAAAAAGGAAAGAAGAGAATTGCAAAACTAAAAACCAACTCCACTCTTCTATTGACTGAAGGTAAAGGAGATGGCATTAAGGATGATGAAGTAGAAGATGAAGAAAAGTCAGAGGAAGTAGAGCCTGTAAAGAAGAAAGGTAAGGTTATTATAACCAAACCTTTCAAACCATCTATTAATGTGTTCACAAGGAGGGCATCCAAGAAGAAATAAGGTGGAGATGTAATCTTCAAAAAGCAACCACTTTCTTCCCAAGAAAAGTTGAAAGAAATTAACATTGGAGCTGGTATGGAAAACTTCAAAGCACCATGGTATGAAATAAGAACTACAAAGGAGAAAAAGAAAACTGAAGACATGGTTATGTCTAAGATGGGAAAATTGAAATATTCTCCAAACAATCTTGTTTAGTAGATTCTAAGCGAATTAATGGAGAAAGTTAAGCCAACATGGGAGCATACAAGGAAAACTACTAAAGACATATATGAGAAGACCCTAAGGAAACTTATGTTGAGCTTAAGTGACAAGAAAGTAAAAGAATCCTCAAATAAGAATGAAGAAAATCTTACCTTGAAATTTAACACTTGTCTAATTTTGATCAATGACATTGAACATGTAGTGAAAAATACTACCAATAGATGGAAAAACATTTATAATCTTCATAAGAAGAGTGATTTTGTTGTTAATGTTAGTGACAAGGATGATGATAAAGGTGATGATGATTGCAAGGAAGAATAAGGTAATAATGATGAAGAAGTAACATTTTATGATAACATAGATGATGAGGAACAGAAAAAGAGACTTAAGCTACTAAGGAAGATTTACCTGGTGTTCAAAACATAGAGGAGACTGACCCAGAGAAAATTGTAGCAACAGTCATAGCCTCACTTCCTCATTCTTCGAGTGAAGTATTGAAAACATCAAGCCCAAAGAAATCTACTATAGGATTGATTGTATCAAACATTGCAAGTATCAACACTCAATCAATTGATAGAAGTGACAAGAACTTCATCTACTAAGTAGTTAACACTTCCTCCTATATTAGTTTTGATTACACAAGGTATTTCATCAATGAGTACAATATCAACTTTTTAAGTTGGTCCTACTATTTCTACCATTGTTTCCATTCCTAGTATACAAATAATAAGTACAAGGATAGTTGAGACAAAGCCTCAATTGAGTACAAATTTTTTTAGTAAAGGAAAAGAGAAAGAAGAGGAAAATGATCTTGATGAGTAGATTGTTATTCTAAATTGGGACATCTCAAATCTTAATCCTGATCAAGATGCAAAAAATATTCTAGCAGAGGCACTCAGCATGAAAGTTGACACTTCTCAATCAATTTTGGATCAATTAGTAGAGGTAGTCTTGAAATTCAATGAAGATTTAAATGGATAGGAGAAATTTTTGCAGAGGGTAGAGAAGAAATTTGAGAATAAATTTTTTGAGCTAATTGCACAAAAGATTGCAATTCATCAAGTAGATCTATCTACTATTCTAATCTCATTGAAGATCTCTTGTAACAATGTAACTTCATTACTTGGTAAACTCTATGATACTTCAATTTTCACCAAAGAAATCAAAGAAAAACTTTTCAAGATTGATAAAGATCTAAAGACAAGTGCATAGTAGTTGCAACTTGACCATAGTTACAACTCTACCCACTACACAATAATCATATTTTTAACTGATATGCAGGTAGAATTGCTAAGAGAAGAAGCCAAAATAAGAGCTACACTAGTAAACATACAGGACATGATTTTTCTAAACATGGATGCATTGCAAAAACATATTATGCATGGTAAAACCCTCATCCATGATAAAAAATTCTCAATTGCAGTTCACATGATAGAATTTCCAACAAAAGTTCAAGTTGCATTGCACACATGCAAGGTGTTGCGAGAAAATTGGGACAAGAAAATGATGCTAATTCTCAAAATATATTCAAATTTTTTGTCACATTTTGGCATTATTATATAGTATACAACATATATCTTTGGAATTAATGTCAAAAAGGGTGAGAAGATATATATTGTAAAGAAAAAAGATATAATATAAGATGTAGTATACATAAAGGGGGAGAAAATGTATATTTTAGATGTGAAAAGATGTAAAGTATAGCATATATATGTATGGGGGAGAATTATCATATCATATATGTATAGATACTCAAAGAAACATCTCTTACAAAAAACAATTTTGAAAAATCCCAAAAAAGAGTACTCTACCGAGTTGGAGGCATAGATGATGAATAAAAGGTGTTCTAGAAATTTTTGAATTTAGTTTTGACTAATAAGTGTTTTTGTCACTAATGCCAAAGGGGGATATTATTGACTTTACAGTCATGTTTGATATTAGTGACACACACTTATTTAGATAGATAGTTACTATCAAGCTTATTGTATAGTTAATAGTGTTAACCAAGCATTTCAAGCTTTACCAAGTTCTACAATTGCTACCAAGTTCAAGGAATAGTATTCAGTTTGTGCTGAGCATTCTACCAAGTTGGTGATCAATAGTGTAAACCAAGTATCTTAGTGTATGTCAAGTTCCTTAGTAAAAACCAAGTTTGCGAATCAAGTGATTCAATTTATATGTCGAGTTTCATAGTATTCACTGTGTAACCAGTGCAAACTAATTTTAGACTACTTGGAAGTGATCAATATGGACTAATCTTCTACGTCTACCAAATGGATGAAGATGTCGAGCATTGATAGTAGATGCTAAGTATTAGAACCTCACTGAGCTAGTCTTCAAAACCCGAGTTCTTGTAGTTGGGTTGACTTTGTGTATTTTTTGTAAACTTGTATTGTATCCAACTTTGTTAAATTATAATTTGGATTGGTATATATGTAATGTATTGAATCAAATCCAAAACAACATATGGAAGTAATGTAACAAGTAGAGAAGAATAAAAAGTGTGAAGTACAAAAGGTTGTAATAGTATAAGAAGCAACAAAGATTTATCTATCACAACAAGGTGATCATTATACTCAAAGGAATCTCATTCAACAAACCAAGTTGTAGATCAGAGATCATCCACTATTTCATCCTAACAGGTGGATTAGTTAAATCCTTTCACAAGGTAGACTTAACAGTCTTTTGTAAATCTCTTTACCAAGTGCATACTTCATTGTATGTTTGTAAATCCTTTTGCAAGCTGGACCTAGCAGTCCTTATTGCTCCTAATAGGGTAAATCATTAGAAGTGATCATTGTAAGCCTTAATAGGCTAACTTTATACTATAGTACTAAAGCTTGTGGGTATCATCCCCACCCTAGTTTTACTTTCTATCTGGAAGGTTTTCGAGTCACCATATTGTGTGTCAAAAGTGTTATGAATGTTTTTTATGCTTTTAGTTTTTCTTGCATGCAATTAGATCAAAATATTAAAGAAAGATTCATTGCTAATAAAATATTAGATTTTATAGGTTACTAATTCACCCCTCCCCTTTCAGTAACTTAGCCTATCACATATATTTTCAATAGCACTTTTCACAACTTTGTTAGTGTTAGAATTTAAACACTTGTAAGCTTTGCTTCTTATGGAATAGCCAAAGAATATACCTTCTTCACTTTTTGCATCTAGTTTACCATTCCTAAAATCCTTGAGAATATAATAATTGCTTCCAAATACCTTAAAATATTTTACATTAGGTGAGTATCCACACCATAGTTCAAAAGGTGTTGAATGAGTACCTTTCTTGACTTGCACACAATTCAAGGTATAGATAGTTTTACTTACAACTTCTCTCTAGTATTTCAGTGCAACATTTTTCTCCATCATAAGTTTCTTAGCACACTCTATTATAGATTTTTTACTCCATTCAACAATTCCCTTTTTTGGAGGGGTCCTAGGGGCAAATATTTGTCTTTTGATTGCTCTATCTTTACAAAAAATCTCAAACTCATTTGGTGTAAATTCTACTCCTTTGCCAATCTCAAACATTCTAAACTTTTACATGTTTCCTTCTCAACTCTTGATAAGCACCACTTAAACATTTGGAAAGCATCAAATTTCTATTTTAGAAACACAACTGTCATCAATCTAGAATAATTATCAACAAATAGCATAATGTACTTATATCCTTTGTAGCTTTTCAAATCAATTATTTCACACAAGTTAGTATGAAAAATCTCTAATATTCTTTTTGATGTATGAATCTTACCTTTAAAACTTGACTTTACCATTTTTCCTGATTAACATTGCTTGCAAATTTATATTGTCTGGATTCTTCAACTTAGGCAAACCTTTGACTCTTCTCATGTTACTGATACTAACCAAGTTATCAAAATTAACATGACATAACCTCTTGTGCCATAGCCACACATCATAAAATTCTACAATTAAAAAAGTAGCATCCTCCATATCATGGTAGAATAAATTAAATCTAATTTGGTCACCTTTTCCAATTAGTTTTTCATCAGTATCATATATCTTAGCAATCTTGTTCTCAAATTCAACCTTACAACCTAAACTATTCAGTTGTGACACACTCAACAAATTATAGTTATGTCCTTCAACATAATAAACATTGTCACATAAAATCTTTTCTTTGAGTTTGATATAACCTTTTCCTTTTATCAGACATGATGCATCATTACCAAACCTCACACTATTTTGATCATAATAATTCAAGGTAAAGAACTTATTTTTGTCTCCAATCATGTGATGTGAACACCCACTGTCAATGATCCATCTTGCATTCTTGTTCACACAAGACAGTAGTGTAGTTGCCTCATCCTAATTGAAATCATCCTTCCTTGCAACATAAAACACTTCATCATCATGATCATCAAATCCAGCTTTAGTTTCCTCTTGAAAAATGTAGCAAGACTTCTTGCCTTTTTCTTTGTGATCTTTGTTGTCTTCATCTCTTCTACTTTTGTACTTGTCTCCACCTCTATAATTCTTCTTCTCTAGAAATCTAGCAACAATATGAAAAAATTCATTGCAATTAAAACACATGATAGGTAACTTACCTTTGAATTTTCCTTTACCTTTGTGAAATCTCCTTGCTACTAATGCTTCAATTTGTTCTACATCCTCCTCATCTATATCACTATCACTACAAACATATTATACCTTTTTCTTCTTCTTTTCATTAGGTTCCTTCAATGATATCTTGGGTTTGAAATTAGATTCAACATTGTTAGATTTGAATTTATCAAAATTAGATAGCTCAAAAGTAGTGAGCCTACCTACTAGACCTTCAAGAGTTAGATTAGAACCTGGTGCATATCTTAGTTCTTGTATTCTAGAAACTCTAATAGCATAGATGGGAAGCAATATTCTCAAAAATTTACCTAGTAAAGACTCATCATCTATCTTACAAGTAGACCCTCTTATAGAATTAACAACATCTTTTATCCTAGAGCAATATTGAGCAACATTTTCACCTTCTTGCATTTTCATATCATCAAACCTACCTCTAAGACTTTTAGATTTGGCTCTCAAAACATTTGGATCACCTCCATAGATGCTGTGAAAATCATCCCACATCTACTTTGTACTATCACAACCCTTGATATCATCATACTTGGCATAACTTAGGGTAGAGGCAATCTCCAACATTTCTTGGTTGTGTTCTTTCTTCTTTTTCAAATCTTTAGCAATTAGGGTTCCAACAGGATCAACATTGCTCGGTGGCTATGGTAGATTGTGCATGATCTCCAAGACCTCCTAGGTGTAGTTTCATCAGACTTTTCCATACAAGAAAGTTATCTCAATTAACCTTGGGTACCTCTCTTTTTGACATCTTGATCTTTTGCTTCTAGTACATTCAAACTAGTACTCTTAAGCAGATGACTCTGACACCAATTGTTGGAATTCTTTAGAACAACTGAGGGGGGTGGGGGGGGAATCTATTATCCAAGATCAAGATGTACAAATAAAATCTTTCACAACTTAGTGAATCCATATCCATAAAACATATTCATCATTGCATGCATCCATAAGATCATACAATCACTTAAATTTTGTAGGTTATTGTCAAATTAACTTTGTAGAAATGTAAGCATGAAACATAATAGATTCAATAACACATTTGACACAATGATTTTACATAGAAATCCAATTTGGGAAAAATCACTAGTAACATGCTACTCATTCTCACTCTTTTGAAGTGATGCCCCTATAAAAGACCAATCTTGTTAAAGGTTACAATGCACACTATTAAATGTGACCTAGTTAGAGGATTTCAATCACCTGTTAGGAGTGAGCCTTGTTAGAGGCCTTTAGATCATTCACTTGGAATGTGACCCAGTTAAAGTATTTACAAATGACTATTAGGTTAACCTTAATATAAAGGATTTACCCTAGACTGGCAACAAATCTTTGTTTTAGTCCTCCATTCTACTTGGCTTTCACATATTTAAGCTCTGATAGCTTTTCCAACCTTTAAGCATCCATACCCTTAAGCATTTAGTTGGTCTGAATTTTTGCATGATAAAATTCCTTTGTCCATGTATACAAATTTATATTGTATCCATTAATGGTGAATAGGGTTTATCATCTTTGGTCATCCAGATTTGTTAACTTTTGAAAAAAAATTGTTAAAACCCTTTTTCTTCTTCCTTTTGTAATTTTTGGGCACGAACCCTTTTTAAAAATAGGCGAATATTTTGTTTTCTTTTGAAATTTTTATTCACCCTAAAGTAACCTTTCCTCTCAAGTTCCTCACCATTTGATTTGAATAGATCTACCATTGTCGCTACCTCGCTATGAAGAGTTGAGCACTTTTTATACATAGCGAGGTAGCGAGTGCCAACAAGTTTCTAAGATGGGACCGTAAAATGAAGATATGGTAGTCAGGGATTTGTTTTCTGGCTAACTTTTCAGTCACTTGCACCTTGTAAGTACTATCAGAATAGGAAAAGGGACCCAGTAGAAGCAGCCTGAAGTTGATGCCAAAACAAAAGTCTTTCCAATGTCTCGCTACCTCACTATCAGAAAAACTAAGCATCTTATTGTTAGCGAAGTAGCAAGGGGCCGTGAAATCAAAGACACAGTGGCCTCCAAGTTTCTCTATAACCATAATCTATCCAAGTGTCATGACGAGTAATAACTGCTATTGTCAGAAGCAGTTAGTAGGGGTGATGGTGATTTGATGGGTTTTTATTTTTTTCAGCACCAAGTTTTATTAAAGTCACTGGAGCTCACTACCTTGCTATCGTAAAAATTTGACATCTCACCATTAACAAATTAGTGAGACACCATGAAAAGAACAGCTAGTGGGACCTCAAATAACATGGAAGGGTGACTAGGATTAAAAGTAAGGTCTTATTGGGTGCCAACAGTGCAAATTTTCCTACGTCACTAGTGCCTCAGACCCACGCCCCATTCATAAATCATATAAGGGATCCTGATCATCAGATCAAATTAGAATCAACAATCCTCACTATCTCACTATGAAAAGTTGCAAGTTATTTAATCTATGTGACATAGTGAGTATGGGACCCACCACTTTTTAGGGTACTTTATGCAGTTTCTTTACCTTTGATTTGATCTTAGATCAACGACCATCACTATCTCACCATGAAGAGTTGCTCGGAGGATATGATAGCAAGGTAGCAAATGAGGGCCCACCACTGTTCTTCTAAGCAATGTAGTAATTTGTCGTCCATAAGATCAAGATTGAATCAATGGCTGTCATTGCTTCACTATGGCAAGGTGCTCATTCTCTATGTATAGTGAAGTAGCGACCTATTGACATGTGTCTTCAGCCACCAGTAGGTCAAGATGGAAGTGCCATTAAGGAAGGAGTTGTATACATGGGCAATTTTCATTGGATTGACTAGCCAACTTGTCAAGTGGAATGCCAAGTTGTCTTTCTTCGTATCCCATGATTGTAGGATTTTTAAAGATTGACAGTGCAGATTTAAATGCAGAAGATGGTACCACTCTATGTATTAATTAGACATGAAAGGTTCACATGTGAGGAAAAATAGAGTATACTATAGAAGGTTTTATTAGTTTCGCCTTATGTGACCAAATATTTTGAGCCTTTCTTGAGCAGAAGGAATTATTGAAGAAAATCATGCTGAGGTTTGGCAAGATTGTGTAGCTTGTTCACAAAAAAATTGTAGAAATACAGAGGAAAATGAGCATAGAATTCAAGTAAGTAATCCTACTATAATCTCTGTAAGTATCTTAGTTCTCTAAAGCATAATCAAAGATGCCTCTGAAGAAGAATTTTTCAAATCAAGTAAATTATTTGGATAGAAATGTACATGATGATTTTCTTGAGTTGCTTCCTGAGTCTACTATAGAGACAGTGCAAGTTAAAAAGTTGACCTTATTAAACCCTAGGTTGAGGATAGCAGATGGATTGTATGATAAGGGTAATTGGGTCCAAGATGCTCAAACCTCGCAAGTTGGTTTAAATTTGTTCAAGAAATGGTTTGTAGAAAGGAAATTGTTTGCCCCACATGCCAATATATGGAATTTTGACCTGGGAAAACTAGTTGTTCCTAGTGTCTTTATGGATTATGATCTCCTTAAGGCCATGGAAAAGATTTATGATCAAGCCACTAGAGTAGTGAGAAGAGTAGATGATGAAATTTCAATCACCATCAGTCCAGAAGAGATTACGAAAGCTTTTTGTTTTGGACCTCTCACCAGGTATCATGTGCACATTAACTTGCAAATTTAGAAAAGAAATATATGTAATAGAAGAACATAGTTAGACAAGGTGCACTGAAGGCCCACGTTGGAAGAATTTGAACCCTACTAGCAATAACATCATCATCTAAAGAACCTTTCAAGAAAGCATGCTTCAATGCCAAGGCAGTAGAGATACACAGTACCCTGTGTAGAGTTTTTGGAGAGGGTGAAGAAGACTTTATCCCTATGAGTTTCATGTATATGATCACTCAAATATCCTCTTTCAGTGTGGAAATGATTTTAGATTTTTCTTCTTACCTAGCTGATGAGATTCATAGTGGATTGGTTGAGATTGCTAAAGGCAATGTGGAGAAGGTTTGGGGCCAATACTCCCTATTGATGCACATGTTTCTATTTAAAGGGGCTACATACTTTGGTAAAGAAATGGTTTTGAACAAAGAACAAGAGGGGGAAGCACTACCAGTTCAATTATGGAGTGCAGATATGATTGGGGAAGTAGAAAATGCTAGTTTTGTTAGATTTGACAGGTACTTCACCTCCAAATTAAGGTGCCTCATATTAAGAGACAATCCCAAGATCCATAAGGCACTAATGCACCTTGTCAGGCCTATGGATAAACCCCATAATTTGAAGGTTTCACATAATTGGGCAGATTTCATCCCATATTCAGTTTCAACTATTATTAGAATTTATGGATTTAAGGGAACACCTCATGTACTACCTTACTAGGTGCCCTTAAAGGTAGGAGTAGCTGAATTCTTGTGGCTATTGGGAGGAGTAGAAGAAGCCTTTTTGCACGAAAGGCAAACAGGATCAAATTTTCCCACTTGCACAATAGCCCACCAGTTTGTGATAACCAAGGAAGGATGGGTTTCCCTTTACAAATTTTTGGATCAGTATAAGATGGTAGTATCTCACCCTCATTTTTGTGATGTAGAAGGTTTCTTTCATTTGGCTCTTAGGCTTAGGATCAAACTTCATCCAGTTGAGCATGAATTTTATTTCCCTGAAGATGTAATAAGGAATGAGTACTCTCTGTAGGAGCATGAAATAAAGAAAGAAAAATGGAGAGTCTATTCAAATATTTTGAGTTTCATTAATTGTTTTCACAAAGATTACAACCCTCTAAGTAATGCTATAACTACTGTAGATAGATTTAATAAGCTTATGAATATATTCCCTAAAATAATGGAGGTGATGAATGAGAAAAAACAATATTTCATTGATTCTTTTCTAGATAAGGCCAGAGAAATAATGAGGAGATTGGACTTCACTCCTAATATAGGGGCAAGCCCACTAGTTGTTCAAAGGAGGTTAGGATATACTATCATTCAGGGTGAAAGGCCCATTGTGGGTAAAGGAAAATAGATAGTTGAATCTACTAGTGTTGTTTTTGAAGAAAGGCCTCCTGAACCTTCTCCTAAGAGGAGAAAGATAATAAGGGAAGAGGAACCACATGATGAGAGTTACTCACCTTCCCAAACCCCCATGAGAATTGAGGGTGAGCAGTTCACTGATGAGAAAATTGAACAAATTAGATCACAAGGGGGGGTTTTTGTTACCCAAGTAGAGATTGATGAAGGGAACCCCCAAGAGCCTCATGTGCCAAGTTTTGACTTGACTGTAGTAGATTTTAGAGGAAGAGAATTAGATCCTATTTTGGAACAAGCAAGTCAGCAATTTTTATCTGACAATAGTTTTGTAAAGTCTAGGGCTTTTCACCAACTTGCTTGGAGGGAAAACATCCACATTTTTTAGGAAAGATGTAAGAATATGAAAATAGAGCATCTAAAAATGGATTAAGCCTCCATTCAAAATCAAATAAAGGAAAAAATGATTCAAGAGTTCTAGAATATAACCCCTAAAGAAGGGAGATAGATGGTAAAGGCTTTAAATATTTTATTGTTATCCAATTGGGACATTGCTGATGCCTTGATTTTCAATTCTGTGTCAAATAATTTGGGATTGCAAGATCCAAATAAAAGAGAGTTCTTTGGAACTACATTCAGTAATGACCAAGCTACTCTTATCATGTGGTCATTAAGAAGAGGATCCGGGGCTGCTCCATCATAGCCTGATGATTCAAGACTAATAGGGAGTATCATTGTGAGGAGATTTGTAGATACCTCACATGTACATGTAGCCCACATGAATGTAGATTACTCTCAATTTTCCTTGGCTACTACAGAAAGGGAGGAAAAAGAAATGACTGAGTTGTAGAGCAAGTATGAGGTAGTTGTGGATGTTTACAATAAAGAGGTAAACAGGAGAATTGTGCTTGAGAACAAGGTAATGGGGAGGTCCAAAAGACCAAGAATAACATACCCTTGCCCCCCAGTTGAACCCTTCAAATCCACCCCCCTCATAGAAATACCATATACACCCCAAAGGCTAGACTATTATACTACTGAGGACTTTGAAGAAAAAAAGAATAAACTATTGGCCCTACATATAGAGTTGGAGGCAAAATATGAAGATAAATTAAGAAAAGCTCTTACATATTTGGGGGATAAAATTGATGAGAAAATTGAACAAATTGGATCACAAGGGGGATTTTTTGTTACCCAAGCAGAGATTGATGAAGGGAATCCCCAGGAGCCTCTTCTGCCAAGTTTTGACTTGACTGTAGTAGATTTCAAAGGAAGAGAATTGGATCCTATTTTGGAACAAGCAAGTCAGCAATTTTTATCTGATGATAATTTTGTAAAGTCTACGGCTTTCCACCAATTTTCTTGGAGGGAAAACATGTACATATTCGAGGAAAGATGTAAGAATATGAAAAGAGAGCATCTAGAAATGGATGAAGCCTCCATTCAAAATCAAATAAAGGAAAAAATGATTCAAGAGTTCCAAAATATAACCTCTGAAGAAGGGAGATAGATGGTAAAGGTTGCAAATATTTTATTGTTACCCAATTGGGACATTGCTGATGCCTTGATTTTCAATTCTGTGTCAAATAATTTGGGATTGCAAGATAAAAATAAAAAAGAGTTCTTGGGAACTACATTAAGTAATAATCAAGCTGCTCTTGTCATGTGGTCAATTAAGAAGAGGATCCAGGGCTGCTCCATCACAACCTGATGATTCATGACTAACAGGGAGTATCATTGTGAGGAAAGTTGCAAATACCTCACATGTATTGGCAGCCCACATGAATGTAGATTACTCTCAATTTTTCTTGGCTACTGTAGAGAGGGAGGAAAAAGAAATGACTCAGTTACAGAGCAAGTATGAGGTAGTTGTGGATGCCTATAATAAAGAGGTAAAGAGGAGAATTGAGCTTGAGAATAAGCTAATGGGGAGGTCCACAAGACTAAGAATAACATTCCCTCACCCCCTAGTTGAACCCTTCAAATCCACCCCCCTCATAGAAATACTAGATACACCCCAAAGGCTAAAATATTATACTACTGAGGACTTTGAAGAAGAAAAGAATAAAATATGGGCCCTACATGTAGAGTTGGAGGCAAAATATGAAGATAAATTAAGAAAAGCTCTTACATATTTGGGGGATAAAATTGATGAGCAAATTGAAAAAATTGGATCACAAGGGAGAGTTTTTGTTACCCAAGTAGAGATTGATGAAGGGAATCCCCAGGAGCCTCTTGTGCCAAGTTTTGACTTGACTGTAGTAGATTTCAAAGGAAGAGAATTGGATCCTATTTTGGAACAAGCAAGTCAGCAATTTTTATTTGACGACAGTTTTGTAAAGTCTACAGCTTTCCACCAATTTGCTTGGAGGGCAAACATGCACACATTTGAGGAAAGATGTAAGAATATGAAAAGAGAGCATCCAAAAATGGATGAAGCCTCCATTCAAAATCAAATAAAGGAATAAATGATTCAAGAGTTCCAAAATATAACCCCTAAAGAAGGGAGATAGATGGTAAAGGCTGCAAATATTTTATTGGTACCCAATTGGGACATTGCTAATGCCTTGATTTTCAATTCTGTGTCAAATAATTTGGGATTGCAAGATACAAATAAAAAAGAGTTCTTGGGAACTGCATTTAGTAATAATCAAGTTGCTCTTGTCATGTGGTCAATTAAGAAGAGGATCCAGGGCTGCTCCATCACAACCTGATGATTCATGACTAACAGGGAGTATCATTGTGAGGAAAGTTGCAAATACCTCACATGTCAGAACAAACTTCATCATTGGATAATTTGGTAGTTGCATACAAAGAGGGATCAGAATAGCAACCAAGTCAACAACAATACAGGATTTGATAGAAGCAGACCCACCAAAAGGAATGTTTGATCTAGACATCTTCTGTTACCCACATTTTTTTCATTTTATGATAGGTGTATGTAATTATCTCTTGTAAAGGACACCTGTCATTTCCTCTTAGCTTGTAGCTTGTTGCATCTCACATTATATAAGTGAGATTCCAAGGCTAGAGAATGGTTCGATTTCTAATGTTTTCTAGGTGATATACTTAGTTTTTTTTTCGGTCCAATGTTTGGAACAAGTTTATGATATATTTTCTCTATTAGTTCGTTAGAATACATGAATATAGAATGATCTTTGTGTTTCTTCCTAAAGTCATTTTGAGTTTACTGCAAATGTTTACAATTTTCAAAGAAAATGAATACAAATTATGAGTTGTCCCCATATCAGTTCTTTCTAAATTTTGTCTCCTTTTAGTTACTTGGTCATCTTGATATTGTATGAGTAAAGGCTTGTGCAATTAAATGCAATCCAGTTAGGTTGTATATCTGTTCACCACTACTATTAGTTCAATGGATTAAGTAAAACCTTTGATGAATTTGATAAGGTTTCTATAGCAGTAGGAAGGATTTTTTGAATGATGAATTCTGATAAGAATTGCTGATAATATTTGTTGTAAGGCAACAAATTAGATCTATGGATTTGTAGTAGACTCTGAACCCTAATGGATTAGGCACTGGTCAAATTGGTTCAGCTGGAAGAGAAATATGTCATAAATGGTTTTCAAATGTAGAATTATAATTAATTTTACTTTTATTTCTTGAAGATCTTCAAAGTTGGTCGATACTTGTTTGCATAGAGTGTTTTAGCTTTAGTTAGCCACTATTGCTAAGAACAGGTACAGATCTATAGAAGAATTTTGTCCAAATCTGTTATATGGGACATGTTTATCAAATTGTCAAGAATTATGCACGTATTTGAGGATTTGAGATGAGAATCATAATGAAACTAAAATAATTCTCATACAGTGTTTTCCAATCTTAAATCATCCTTGGGTATACCCACCCTATTTTGTAGAGCCTAAAGAGTAGAAAACCACCCTTGGTTTTGTTGAAGTTTGGTTCAAATGGTTTGCACATATAATTGTTAATAGGAATTGGCTAATCCTTAGATTGTGTGAGTGATATCATTCTGGTATTAAAATTTTTTTTGCTTAGTAGTTTTAAAACACCAACAAAATGGTGACTCTGCTAGGAAGTTGTCCAACACATCTATGAAAAGTACTACAATTTCTTTGGTCCTATTGGGTACCTGTGTGTCAAATTATCTAAGTTTTTCCCTTGGTCATAAGGGGATATTTTAGTAACAAACCTTGAGAATTTAAAGAAAAATCCAAATGCCACGAAGATGTATTGATGTGTCTAGCCTTTCCAAGTATCTTATCTAACAAGCAAGAGTTGCAGTCGTATGATCTCAGTGATTGGTCTATCTGTGTTAGATATTTCTATTTCTATTTGTGTGTTTTTTCCTTGGAGTTAGGAATAATTGTCATTGTGTACTTTCCCAAGAAAATGGTGGCATCTCAGTCAAGGTTTTGAAGCTAGTGCTTGTTTTAACAAAAGGTGAATATGGCTAACAAGAGAAAGAACATAAGAGCTTACATGAGAGCCAATCTTGATGTACCAATGTATACTAATTTACCCCAAGGTGGTAGGAAGAACCAAAATAAGAAAAGGACAAATCCAAATCCCACCTAGAAACCCAGAGGTAGTGAATCTATCAATTCTCAGTATCAACCCATATTAAGGAGAGAGTCTTCTTCACTCAGTTCTAAATCTGAAACTACAAGACTCTTAGGAGGCATTTTTAGTACCCCAGTACCAGATGAAAGAACCTATCAAGATAAAGACATGACACTAGTATGAAATGCTTCACCAAGGCTAGATCTCATAGAAAATATGAACTGTAGGCTAGGATTTAGGAGTTCATTTGTTGATCCTTTTAATCCCAGAGTAGCCCCATAAATGGAGCCCAATCTTATAGATTTGGATGATCCTATTGATTCAGAGGCTACTTCTATAGACCCTAAAGAAGTGCAATCTGAGATAGGATTTTTAAAGAAATGGGTTGCTGAGGAAGAAGCTAAACACATTCATCTTGAAAAAGAGAAGGAACAAGCCACCTTGGATGCCATAATAGAAAGAGGTGCTCTGCTGAGAAGGATGGCTACCTTGAAGGAGCAAAATAAAAAGTTAGAAGAAAAACTTTGACTCTCCATACTGATGTTTTTGGAGATGTAGATACTTTGAGATCTAAGGTTCAAGAACAAGAAAAACTCTTATGCCAAAGACAAGACCCTATTATTACCCAAGTCCAAACCTATAAACCCATTCAAGTAGACCCTGTAGAACCCACTATAAAAGCTACAAATAAAGGGAAAGGAAAAGCCATAAGAATCCAAATAAATGAACCTCAAGCTCTACCAAGAAAATCTATAAACCCTCCCATGTCAAAATTAGATCTAGACCTAGAAAAAGCTAGAAAGGAGAAGGAAGATCTTGCAAAAGAACTTGAGAAGGTTGAGAATGAAGCTCAAGCTGAAGAAACTAGGAGAAAAATCTAATTCTACATTGGGTTCATGACCAAATTTGTCTATCCCATCTACAACTCCTGCACTAGCTAGTGGTCCAACAATCTCAACTCGAGGAATATCTCAGTCTGCTCCTGCCTCATCATCCACCACTTATACTCAAGTCCCTGTTGTCCAACCTCAACAATCCCAAGCTGCTCCTCTAAACCAAGCTAACATAGCGAGTACCTCAAATGTTCCTGGTTTCCAGAAGAAACCTGTATACCTTTAAAAGTATAGACAAATATCATTTGTTGGTATTCCTGGTGCTCCACATCCCATGTCGTTTGATTTAAGAGACAAAGTGGTTATGTTTTTTGGGAATAATGTTGTTACTGGTGAAGAAAATTTGAGGATTTTCATTGATATGTTAAATTATTATTAAGTTGAACATCAAGATGTGGTCATGAATTTATTTGTTCATTCACTAACTGAGGATGCAAGGGATTGGTTCAGAAGGTTGCTTGATGATAGTATCACCTCATGGAGTGACTTGGAGAAATTATTTAAAGAGCAATATAGAGACAACACCAATGTAGGATTCATGTTAAATGAATTCAATAACATCAAGAAGAATCCTAATGAGTCCACATTCAACTTCAATGTAAGATTCCAGAAAGGTATGTACAAACTATTTCAAGTTATGAGGTTGAATGAGGATGTTTGTCTCACAACATATTTCAATGCTTTTGATCGCAAAATGGCTTATCAATTGAGGGATAAAGATCCCAAAACTTTAAGGGATGCCTATAAAGTTGCAATAAATATATAGAATAATAGGAAGGCATTTGGAAAACTAGGTAGGAAGGATGATCCAAAGCTTTTTAATCCCAAGAATAGTAACAAAAGGGAGGATGATAAAACTCCTATAGCAAAGAAGCCAGAAGAACCTACTATAGGCCAAGTGTTAGAATTGCTAAAGAAGATGAACCCCACTAATTTCAATGTACATAAGTCTAATGTTGGAGAAAAGGCCCCTGTGAATAACAACAGTTTCAATAGACAACCTAGAAAGCAAAATTACCCTTACACCACCCAGTGGAAAGATGGTAAACTAGTTCCTAACCAAACACAAAATGTGAAGGATAAGGCTACCCTAGACCCCCTGCAAAGGAACACTATAAATATGAATGATGATGTACCATGGTGCAATGTATGTCAATCACCTCATTCTTCTAATTATTGTCCTATTGCTCAATCATTTTCCCTAGATCAAGGTGTGCAACTTGAAGAAGAAAATGAAGAGAAAAGCCATGATGATATAAGTTGCAATATGGTAAGCATGTGTGATGATTTTATAGATTTTGATTATGAAGAACTTGAAAATGATATTACCAGTCAGAGAATTATTTACCATTTACATCATCAACAAGTTCTTTCAAATGATGAAGGTTATGATGAAGATAAGGTATGTGTTACATCTTCTGATGTAGGTCACATAAGCTTAAGAATGCCCTCCAAAGAGGAGATTGACGGAATCACAGCATAAATGATTTCTCAAGTCCACAATAACTACAATTTGAGAAATAGAATAGTAAATAATGATGCAAGAAAATAATCTAGTGTATTCATCAAAGATATTACCCATAAGATGAATGATGAAAATAAGAAGTTCAATATAGATGTGCCTAAGATCAAAGATAACAAGGATAAGAAGTGGGAACCAAAAAAGAAGGTCCAATTTCAAACAAATGAAACAACAAAAGCAGTGGTGTAAGGAAAGAAGTCAGGACCTGATACTATCAAGAAAACAATGGTGGATGTTGCTCAAAAGACTTCAACTCCAGGTATTCTTGTAAAACCCACTATTGTCGAACTTGTTGATATAATATCCACATTGTCCCAAATAACTGTAAAAGTTCCTTTCTCTAAACTTCTTAGAATTGAAGAACATAAAATCAAGGATTTATCATGTTTGGGAGGGATAGGAAACAACAATAGTGTTGTAGAATAAAGTGTTATCCAGAAAACCCCATTAGTAGTAGAGGATAGTGGTATCATATCTTAGATTCTCCAAATGTTTTTAGATGATTCCTCAGTGGCATACATAGAAGAGATTGACCCATTTTTCCTCAATCTGATCATAAATGGAAAGACCCTAAAAAATTGCATGATAGATTTAGGAGCCTCTAATACCATCATACCCTTCAAGATAATGGAACCATTAGGTTTGAAAGTAGACACTAAGCAGGGCAGATGCATAGGTATGGATGCTAGGGAAGTCCCAGTCATAGGTACCATAACTGCCTTACCATTCAAATTAGCTGCATATCTTGAAGTAGAGTTAATCATGTCAGTCCTTGTAGTGGATATACCTCCACACTATGGAATGTTGCTTTCTAGAAAATGGAGTGCTGCTATGAGAGGTAGTCTGCAATGTGAATTAACCTATGCTAGTTTTCACATTAGAGATAAATCTATCAAGGTAAATAGAGAGCCAAGGGTTAGTCACATCTTGGGTAAAGAAATTGATAAAGATGCTACTTGCTTTTTAGATACTAGTGTGAATGCATTCAGAGCTGAATTGATTATCCAGGAAGTTGACAATTTTCCTATTGTAATTGAACATGAATTTGAGTGTTGTATGAATTCATCAAAGTTATGGACAATGTTCTTTGACGAGGCTAGTTCTAAGGAAGCTGCAGGGGTAGGGGTAGTTTTTGTATCTCCTAAGAAAAACACTTTTAGATACTCTTTTACATTAATCTTCTCATGCACCAACAATATAGCTGTGTATGAAGCCTTGATTTTAGGATTGAAAGTGGATACACATCATGGGATCAAGAAGTTACATGTTATAGGTGATTCAAAATTGATTATCTCACAAGTAAGGGGAAAATATGCTTCTAAGAACTTAAGGCTGAAATAGTATAGAAATGTTGTGTGGGATCAAATAGAATATTTTGATGCATTTGGTATCTCATGGAGAGATAAGACTCAAAATAAGATGGCTGATTTATTAGAAAATGTAGCAATCAAACCTAAGGAGATATCATTTGTAGGAATTTCTCAAATTGAAGTATAGAGCAAACCTTCAATACCTGATAATATTGAAAATTGGCAAGTCTTTGAAGATGACAAAGACATTATAAATTTTTTATTAAATGAAGACAAATACCATGGTCAAGAAATGGATTTTAGTGATTTAATTGAAACTATAGATGGTAAGGAAACCATTTTTGGCTAGGAGATTATGCAGTTGAAAACCAACAAGGTGCCTAAGGGGTTAGTGGTTTTGGAAAGTATTTTTGATAATCAAGATAGAATTAAACTAGGAGTTAAGGACCCTAAGCCTCAAGAATTAGAAGAGATAAACCTTGGTACTGATGAAGCTCCCAAAAAAAATTATATTGGCCAAAATCTACCTATTGAAATCAGAAAACCATTGATTGACTTGCTTAGGAAGTATAGACATGTTTTTGCATGGTCATATGACGACCTTAAGGCTTATAGGGAAGATTTCTTCCAACATGTCATACCACTAAAGGATAATGTAAAACCTTTCAGATAGAAACAAAGACCAGTAAACCCTACCTTAGCTCCCAAAATGTAGGAAGAATTGATGAAATTAAGGGATGGGGGGATAATCAAACCAATTAGACATTCCACATGGGTTTTAAATTTGGTACCTATCAGAAAGAAAAATGGAGACATAAGATTATGTGAGGATTTCAAGAATTTGAACATTGCATCCTTGAAGGATAATTATGGATTACCAAATATGGAAGCCATGTTGCACCAAGTGACTGGTTTTGAGCTAATGTCCATGATGGATGGTTTCTCTAGGTATAATAGAGTTCTAGTAAAGGAAAATAAACAATTTAAGACAACCTTCACAACCCCACGGGGAACCTATGTATATGTAAAGATGCCATTTGGCTTGATTAATGCAGGAGCTACTTTCTAAAGAGCCATGGATGTGGCATTTCATGATTATATCAAAAAATTTATGGTTGCATACTAGGATGATCTTATAGCCTATTCTAAGAAGGTTGGGGATCATTGTAGGCATTTGGAGAATTTATTTTATCAAAGCTTTGGAATATGGAGCATCATTGAACCTAAACAAATGTACATTTGGGGTGACAAAAGGCAGATTGCTAGGACATATAGTGTCTAAAGATGGTGTGAAAATAGATCTTGAGAGAGTAGTAGCTATTGATAAAGTCTCCAAGCCAAAGAGTGTAAAGGAATTCAATCTTTCTTTGGCCAAGTTAATTTTCTTAGAAGGTTTCTTACTAACTTTTCTGAAATTAGTAGACCTATCTCAAAGATGCTCAAGAAGGGAGCTATTATAGATTGGAATGGTGAGCCCTCACAAGCATTCTAGGATATTAAAGTTGCAATAAAAAATGCTCCAGTACTAAGAACTCTAGATTATACAAAGCCTATGCACATTTTTTCTTTTGCATCCTTTCACACTGTAGCCGCAGTCTTGTTGCAAAAAAATGAAGAAGGATATGAACAACCCATTTCTTTTTTTAGTAAGTCACTAAAACCTACTGAATTGAAATATGACATAAATGAAAAATAAGCATATGCTTTAGTAAAGGCTGTTAAGGCTTTTAGATGATACTTGATAGGTGCTATTGTCATTGCATTTGTGCCTAGTGCTACTATTAAAGACATATTTTCTTAGTAAGAGGTGTCAAGAAGAAGGTGTAGATGGATCAATAGGATCCAAGAATTCAATATTGAATTATAGATAACTAAGTTGGTAAGAGGTCAAGGTTTGACTAAACTCATGGCTAAATCTAATTTGGATGCTAATCAAATAAATGTGGTAGTTGATAACCTCGGATCTGACTTATGTGACATGGATCATTGTGATTGGTATGTAAATTTTATCTATTATCTTCAACACATGGAAGCTCCTTCCCATTTGATGGAAAATAAAAAAAGGAATACTAAATTGCAAGCCATCAGATACATAATTGTCAAAGGCGGTCTATGGTGGAGAAATTTTGAGGGAGTGTTATTGAAATGTATTGATCAAGAAAAGGCAAAAGAAGTTTTAAACAAAATGCATGCTAGAGTTTGTGGAGGACACTATATGGCCAAGACCACTGCACATAAGGTGACGAGAGATAGATTTTGGTGGCCCTCTCTTTTGAAGGATGCTCAAATCATGATTAGAAATTGTGATGCTTGCCAAAGATTTGCTAAAAAGTTGAAATTCTTAGGTAATACTCCACTAAAGCCTGTTGAGGTCCAAGCACCTTTTCAACAATGGGGTATGAATTTCATACATGAAATTTCTCCCAAATCTAGCACTAGCTATTCCTGGATCTTAGTTGCTACTGACAATTTTACAAAGTAGGTAGAGGCTATCCCCACAAGGAATGCAACAAGTAAAGTTGTCAACAATTTCTTGCTGAATAACATTATTTCTAGTTTTGGTTGTCCTCAAAAAATTGTAATAGATAATGTAATGTATTTTAGGTCTGAAGAATTCAAGAAATTCTGTGACAAATATGGAATCACTAGATCAACATCTTCTCCATATCATCCACAAGGAAATGGACAAGATGAGTCCACAAATAAGAGTTTATTGAAAATAATAAAAAGGACATTGGATGATAATAAGAAAGCCTAGGATTCTAAAATGCAATTAGCCATATGGGATGATAGGGTGACTATTAAAAAGGCTATTGGTGCGGCACCATTTGATCTGGTATATGGAATTCAGGCCAGGATGCCTCACAACAACTTGGTAGGACTCTACAATTACATTTAGTTATATGATGAAGATATTATTGATGACATGCAAGAAAGGCTAGATGAACCTGTAGGATTAGTAGAAACTAGAAAGGAAGCATCTCTCCATAACCAAAGGTTGCAACTGCAAGTTGAGACACTCTATGATAAAAGGATAGTAAGTAGAAAGTTTGAAGATGGAGAACTAGTCTTGATGTGGAATGCTAGAATGGAGGATAAAGGAAAACATGGTAAATTTGATCCTATTTGGTTAGATCCTTATCTGATTGTAAATTCATGGGGAGGAGACTCCTATATTCTTAAAGATTTATCGGAAAACATTCTTGAACTACTAGTTCATGGACAATTCTTGAAGAGGTATTTTTGCTGAAATACTTGTTTTTCCATGAATAGTAGTTTAAGATTTCTTGTACATATGTGTACATCCTTTCTTCTTTGTATATTTTCCTATGCATAGTTTTCTTGTGTGTGTTGTTCTCTTAGTAGTGGTTGGTTTATAGGGAGTTTGGTTGGTCTGCTTCCCCTAGAAATTCTGAGCCCTCATTTGAATCCAGAGAATTCAATGTCCCCAGATAGAGCCACTGTTGGTCTAAATTTTTGCATGATAAAATTCCTTTGTCTAGGTATAAAAATTTAAATTGTATCCATTAATGGTGAATAGGGTTTATGGTCTTTGGTCATTCAAATTTGTTAATCTTTGAAAAAAATTTGTTAAGACCCTTTGTCTTCTTCCTTTTGTAATTTTTGGGTGCGAAACCCTTTTTAAAATTGGGCAAATATTTTATTTTCTTTTGAAATTTTCCCGTACCCTCAAGTAACCTTTCCTCTCAAATTCCTCACCGTCTGATTTGAATAGATCTAGTGTTGTTGCTACCTCACTATGAAGAGTTGAGCACTTTTTATACATAGTGAGGTAGTGTGTGCCAAAAATTTTATAAGATGGGATTGTAAAATGAAGATATGGTGGTCAGGGATTTGTTTTCTAGTTGACTTTTTAGTCACATGCACCTTGTAAGTACTGTCAAAATAGGAAAAGGGACCCAGTAGAAGCAACCAAAAGTTTATGCTGGAATAAAGGTCTTTTCAATGCCTCGCTACCTCGATATCAAAAAAACTAAGCATCTTGCCATTGTTAGGAATAAGGTGTCTCAACCTTGTATAATTCCTATTCTTATTTTTTTTTTTGTAAAATGTATTTCTTGCAAATAATGTTGATGTGTCGACATCTTGAATTATGTGTAAGGAGATCATGGCTAAAATGATTATGACATATTCCTATGACACGTAAGAGCTATGTTCGGAAGATTCAATGACAGGTGAAGAAATGTGGCAACTAAGATATTTAAGTACTGTACACTCTACCACAATAGTGGGGTTCGGGGCATCGGCCCAAATTTTTTTTTTAGGGTTCCTATTTTCTTGAAGAATGGTAAAACCCTAATACAGTTTACCTTTGGGAGTAGCCCTAAAGTGAAGGGCATGTTATAAGCATTTTTAGGGTTGCGAAGAGAGATGATGTGAAATAGGTGTATTGTTGGTATTGTGAGTAGCTACTAGAGTCTTCTGTTGTCTATGTTGAACTTGCATTGCAAGTGTATTGTAACCTTGTATTGAAGATAATACATTGTGCAAGTTCTGAAGGGATGGGGTTGTTTTACCAAAAGGTTTTTCCCCACCAGCAAATCCTTGTGTTATGTGTTCCTTTCTTTGTCTATTTTCTGTATGCATGGTTGGCTGCAATATTGTTGTTTACATGATATTGAATCTGGAAGTGTAGAAGATTTTAATAGGATTTGCATCATACTTTCCTTATGAGATTAGTGTAGGAAGTTGTTTCCACACCTAAGTTTCCTTACAAGTGGTATCAAAGCTTGATCAACTTTTGATCCTAGTTGTTGGGTAGGGTTTTTTGAGCTAATGTTAGTTGAGTGGGAGTCTTGTGTAGAGCATCTTGAATCTTATTTGCAGATTGAGATGGTGAGTTCATCATATGGAAGAATGGAGGTGGAGAAATTTAATGGCACTAATTTCGAGTTGTGGAAACTCAAGATGGAAGACATTTTGGAAGATCGTGACCTATGGGAAGTGACTACAAGTGCTACAAGACTAGCAACTATAGCTCAAGCAGATTGGGATATCAAAGATCATAAAGCTAAGGGTCTCATAAGACTCTATTTAACCGATGTAGTCCTTCTAAATGTTCTAGATGAGAAAATTGCATATAGTTTGTGGGAGAGACTTGGGGCCGTGTATTAGGCCAAATCTTTGGTGAATAAGTGGTTCCTAAGGAAGAAGTTGTATTCTCTACAAATGGAGGAAGGTGGATCCTTAATGGATCATTTAAATTCATTTAATCTGTTGGCTACACAGTTGACATTAGCTGGTGTCAAGTTAGAGGAGGAGGATTGTTGCTACACACTTTTTTGTTCTTTACTAGATTCATGGGACCATCTTGTGATGGCTCTCGAAAGTACATTAGTCTTTCTGCTATCAAAGTAGATGCGGAGAAAGGCTTCCATTTTGAAAAAAGAAGCCCTTGCTATTCGTGGGAGATCCACAGAAAGAGGGAAGAAAAATGACAATAAGTCTGACAATAAGGGTAGATCCAAATCCCATGGGAAGTCAAAGACTTCCAATAAGTCCAAGGCAAAATGTTGGAACTGTGATAAGGCTGGGCACTTTTGTAAAGACTATAAATAGCCTAAGAAGAAGAAGAAAGCCTCAGATTCTGGTTCTAAAAAATCTCAAGAAGATGGTGATGCATTCATCGTAGCTTTGTCAGCCCATGCATCTGATGATGTGTGGTTGGTTGACTTGGGTGCATCTTTTCACATGACCTCTCATCAAAACTGGTTCTCAAAATATGAAGAGTTCAATGGTGGAAAGGTGTACTTGGGTGATGGTTCTCACCTAAAGATAGTTGGACGTGGTAGGGTCACTATCAAATTTCCTAATGGATGAGTAAAGGGAATCAATGGAGTTATGCACATTCCAGGTTTGGCACAAAACCTATTATCTGTAAGTATGCTGAATGATGTAGGTGTGCAAGTTATTTTTTCTAAAGATGGATGTAAGATGATGAGAGGAGCTATGGTGCTTGCTAAGGGTACTAGGAGAGGTACTTCGTTTCAGCTTGATGCACACATTTCTCAATGTAATAGTTCTTCTGTTTCAAAGAAGAGAGTAGCTATCACTTCATCCCCACCATCTAAACAAGCAGTAAAGAAGATTGTGGTTAGTGGTTCTGATGGTAGTGCAACAAGTGTACCTAAGGGTGCAAACACTTTGGAAGGAAAGCTTCCTACAAAAAAGACAATGTTGTGGCATTTGAGATTTGGTCACATTGGTGAGAAGGGTCTCAGAACCCTAAAAAACAAAAATATCGTTGAGGGGTTAAATGATTGCAATCTTGAGTTTGACTTCTGTGAACACTGTGTATATGGTAAACAAAATCATGTTCAGTTTTACTCTAGTTCTCACAAATCTTCTGATGTTTTGGATCTTATTCATTCTGATGTATTTGGTCCTGAAAA
Source organism: Cupressus sempervirens (assembly GCA_028749045.1). Lineage (NCBI taxonomy): Eukaryota > Viridiplantae > Streptophyta > Pinopsida > Cupressales > Cupressaceae > Cupressus > Cupressus sempervirens. The sequence continues at coordinate 886,209,147 of CM053783.1, forward strand.
AGTTCCTTCAATCTCCAAGTCTATATTTTTTGTATCTTTCATAGATGATTATAGTAGAAGGACATGGATTTATTTCCTTAAAAGTAAGATACAAGTCTTTAGTCGATTCAAGGAATTTAAAGCCCTTGTAGAGAATCAGACTAGTAAGAAGATTAAGTGTGTGAGAACTGACAATGGTGGTGAGTTTTTCTCAGCAGAGTTTGAACAGTTCTTAAAGAACAAGGTATCAAGAGGCATAAGACAACTCCGTATACCCCACAACAAAATGGAGTTGCAGAGACAATGAACAAGACACTGATGGAGAAGGTTAGGAGTATGCTTAGTGGAGCTGGTTTAGAACAAAGGTTTTGGGCCGAAGCTGTGGCCACTACTTGTTATCTAGTTAATAGATCTCCTACATTGGCCCTTGTTGGTAAGACACCCATGGAGGTGTGGTCTGGTAAGAAGCCTTCAATTAGACATCTTCGTGTTTTTGGTTGTGAAGCTTATGCACATGTTCCAATGGAGAAAAGATCTAAGTTGGAAAAAAAAGCTGTTAAATATATTTTCATCAGGTACAGTGCTGGTGTGAAAGGATACAAGCTTTGGGATACTGTGACTAGTAAGGTGTTGTATAGTAGAAATGTTATTTTTAGAGAGTTAACATCTTCTCCTATTGTGCTACAGCTAGATGAAAAAGAAAAGGAAAAAGATGTTGTTCAGTTGCCTCCTACCCCTGAGAAGACTGAACAGAGAGACCATGTTGGGTCTAATGATGAGGAGAGCTCTTGCAGCTCTGATAGTTCAAAAGAAGAGGAAGAACAACCTCAACCTCAACCCTTGAGGAGATCCATGAGAGAAAGACAGCAACCAAAAAGGTTTAGTTATTCTATGTTAGATTCCAGTTGTGCTTTTGCTTTGATTACTAACACTGATGAACCTAGATCTATGAAAGAGGCTTTGGGCATGGAAGATGCAGGTTCCTGGATTGAGGCTATGGATGATGAGATGGCTTCATTAGAGAAAAAAAAAAACATGGGACCTTGTACCTTTTCCTAAAGGGAGAAAATTTGTTGGCTGTAAATGGGTGTTCAAGAAGAAATTTTGTGCAGATGGTAGTGTTAAAAGGTACAAAGCTAGATTGGTTGCAAAGGGGTATTCACAGGTAGAGGGAATAGATTATGGTGAAATATTCTCTCCTGTTACAAAGTTGACATCCATTAGATTTATGTTATCTCTTGCTGCATCATATGATTTAGAGATAGAATAGATGGATGTGAAGACAGCTTTCCTTCATGGTGATTTGGAGGAAGAGATTTATATGTTACAGCCCGAGCACTACATTGTTAAAGGTAAAGAATCCTTAGTTTGCAGATTAAAGAAATCTCTATATGGTTTGAAGAAATCTCCTAGGATGTGGTACCTTAAGTTTGATGCCTTTGTGTTGTCAATTGGATTTGTAAGATCGAAATCAGATCATTGTGTTTATTTCAGAATTGAAAATGATTGCCTTCTTATTGTTGCACTATATGTTGATGATATGTTGTTGTTTGGGAAGGGTAAGGGTATGATTTTTGATTTTAAATCTCAGTTGTCAACATAGTTTGAGATGAAAGATCTTGGGGCAGCTAGGTACATCTTGGGTATGGAAATCAGTAGAGACAGATCTAACAGAAAACTTTGGTTAAGTCAGAGTAAGTATGTGAAGTCTGTGTTGGACAGGTTCAACATGGCAGATTGTAGACCACTATGTGTTCCTATTCCTGTGGGAACAAATTTATCTGTAGATAATTGTCCAAAATCTCCTAGTGAGGTGGAGGACATGAGTAGAGTACCTTATGCTAGTGCAATTGGCAGTCTTATGTATACTATGGTCTGTAATAGACTAGACATTTCCCAAGCAATGGGAGTCCTGAGTCAATTTATGGCTAATCCTAGACGGATACATTGGGATGCAGTTAAGTGGGTATTCACATATTTGAGGGGTACATCAGATTACTCCATATGTTATCAAGGTAACTCTTTTGGATCTCCGCATTCAGTTTGTATTCATGGGTTTGTGGATTTAGATTGGGCAGGTGATATTAACTGTAGGAGATCCTCCAATGCTCATGTGTTCACTATGTTTGGTGGTGCCATCAATTGGATGAGCAAGCAACAACCTATGGTTGCTTTGTCCACTATAGAAGCTGAGTACATGGCTGCTACTCATGCTTGTAAGGAAGCCATTTGGCTTAAGAGATTGTGTTTTGATGTTGGTGTTGCTGCAGAACAAATTACTATTTGGTGTGACAGTTAGAGTGCTATTTGCCTTATGAAGAATCCAACTTTCCATGCCAGAATGAAGCACATTGATGTGCAGTTTCACTTTGTGAGAGATATGGTGGAAGATGGAAAGGTAAATTTGGAAAAGGTAGATACTATGAAGAATGTTGTAGATGCATTAATGAAACCAGTGGGCACTGAGAAGTTCAGATGGTGTTCAAAGTCTATGGGCCTTTCGGCCTATAGCGGTTAGTTCCTGTTATGTTCTTGTTTCTCTTCCAAGGTGTTTGACAAGTGGGAGAATGTTAGGAATAAGGTTTCTCAACCTTGTCTAATTCCTATTCTTATTATTTTTTTTGTAAAATGTATTTCTTGCAAATAATGTTGATGTGTCAACATCTTGAATTGTGTGTAAGGAGATCATGGCTAAAATGATTATGATAGATTCCTATGACACGTAAGAGCTATGTTAGGAAGATTCAATGATAGGTGAAGACATGTGGCAACTAAGATATTTGAGTACTGTACACTCTACCCCAATAGTGGGGTTTGGGGCATCGGCCCAAAATTTTTTTTGGGGTTCCTATTTTCTTGGAGAATTGTAAAACCCTAATACGATTTACCTTTGGGAGTAGCCCTAAAGTGAAGCACATGTTATAAGAATTTTTAGGGTTGCAAAGAGAGATGATGTGAAATAGGTGTATTGTTGGTACTGTGAGTAGCTACTGGAGTCTTCTGTTGTCTATGTTGAACTTGCATTGCAAGTGTATTGTAACCTTGTATTAAAGATAATACATTGTGAAGGTTCTAAAGGGGTGGGGTTGTTTTATCGAAAGGTTTTTCTCCATTAGAAAATCCTTGTGTTATGTGTTCCTTTCTTTGTCTATTTTATGTATGCATGGTTGGCTGCAATATTGTTGTTTACATGATATTGAATCTGTAAGTGTAGAAGATTTTAATAGGATTTGCATCATACTTTCCTTATGAGATTAGTGTAGGAAGCTGTTTCCACACCTAAGTTTCCTTAAATCCATTAGTGAAGTAGTGAGGTGCCATGAAATCAGAGACATAGTGGCCTCCAAGTTTCTTAATAACCATAATCTATCCAGGTGGCATGATGAGTAATAACTACTATTGTCAGAAGTAGTTAATAGGGGCAATGGCGATTTGATGAGTTTTTATTTTTTCCAATTCCAAGTTTTATTAAAGTCACCAGAGCTCGCTACCTCACTATCAAAAAAATTTGACATCTTACCATTAGTGAATTAGCGAGGCACCATAAAAAGAATAGCCAGTGGGACTTCAAATGACATGGAAGGGTGACTAGGATTAAAAGTAAGGTCTTGTTGGGTGTAGTAGTGCAAATTTTCCTATGTCACTAGTGCCCCGGACCCATGCTCCATTCATAAAGCATAGAAGGGATATCAATCATCAGATCAAATTAGAATCAATAGTCCTCACTATCTCACTATGGAAAGTTGTAAGTTGTTTAATCTATGTGACATAGTGAGTATGGGACCCACCACTTTTTAGGGTACTTTGTGCAATTTCTTTACCTTTGATTTGATCTCAGATCAACAACCATTGCTATCTCACCATGAAGAGTTGCTCAAAGGATATATATAGCGAGGTAGTGAATGAGGGCCCACCACTATTCTTCTAAGCAATGCATTAATTTTTCATCCATAAGATTGAGATCGAATCAATGGCTATCACTACTTCACTATGGCAAGGTGCTCATTCTTTATGTATAGCAAAGTAGTGACCTATTAACATGTGTCCTCAATCACCAGTGGGTCCAGATGAAAGTTCCATCAAGGAAGGAGCTTTGTACATGGTTAGTTTTCATTGGATTGACTAGCCAACTTGTCAAGTGGAATGCCAAGTTGTCTTTCTTTGTATCCCATGATCGTAGGATTTTTAAAGATTGACGGTGCAAATTTAAATGCAAAAGATGGTGCCACTCTGTGTATTAATTAGACATAAAAGCTTTGCATGTGAGGAAAAATAAAGTATAATATAGAAGGTTTTATAAGTTTCACCTTACATGAAAAAAGATTTTGAGCCTTTTCTGAGTAGAAGGAATTACTGAAGAAAATTGTGCTGAAGTTTAGCAAGCTTGTGAAGTAGTTTGTTCACAATTTTTTTTCAAAAATACAGAGGAAATGAGGATAGAATTCAAGAAAGTAATCATACTATAATCTCTACAAGTATCTTAGTTTGGTAAAGAATAATCAAAGATGCCTCCAAAGAAGGATTTTTGCAGGTCAAGTAAATTATTTGGATAGAAATGTACATGATGATTTGCTTGAGTTGCTTCCTAAGTCTAGTGTAGAGACAGTGCAAGTTAAAAAGTTGACCTCATTAAACCCTAGGTTTAGGATAGTAGATGGATTGTATGATAAGGGTAATTGGGTCCAAGATGCTCAAACCTCACAAACTAGTTTACATTTTTTCAAGAAGTGGTTTGCAGAAAGGAAACTATTTGCCCCACATGCAAATATATGGAATTTTGACTTGGGAAAACTAGTTGTTCCCAGTGTGTTTATGGATTATGATCTCCTTGAGGCTATGGCAAAGAGTTATGATCAAGCCACTAGGGTAGTGAGAAGAGCAGATGGTGAAATTCTAATCACCATCAGTCGAGAAGAGATCAGGGAAGCTTTTCATTTGGGACCTCTCACTAGGTATCATGTGCCCATTAACTTGACAGATTTAGAAAAGGAATATATGTCAAAGAAGGACATAGTTAGACAAGGTGCACTAAAGGCCCACATTGGCAGAATTGGAACCCTACCAGCAATAACATCATCATCTAAAGAACCTTTAAAGAAAGCATTCTTTAATGCCAGGGCAATAGAGATATACAGGACCCTGTGCAGAGTTTTTGGAGAGGGTAAAGAAGACTTTATCTTGTGAGTTTCATGTATATGATCACTCAAATCTCTTTTTTTAGTGTGGAAATAATTTTAGATTTTTCTTCTTACCTAGCTGATGAGATTCACAGTGGATTGGTTGAGATTGCTAAGGGCAAGGTGGAGAAGGTTTGGGGCCAATACTCCCCATTGATGCACATGTTTCTATTTAAAGGGGCTACATACTTTGGTAAAGAAATGTTTTTGAACAAATAACAAGAGGGGGAAGCACTGCCAGTTCAATTGTGGAGTGTAGATATGACTGGGGAAGCAAAAAATGCTAGTTTTGTTAGATTTGATAGGTACTTCACCTCCAAACTGAGGTGCCTCGTATTAAGAAACAATCCCAGGATCCCTAAGGCACTAATGCACCTTGTTAGGCCTATAGATAAACCCCATAATCTAAAGGTTTCACATAATTGGGGAGATATCATCCCATATTCAGTTTGAAGTGTTATCAAAATTTATGGATTCAAGGGAACACCTCATGTACTACCTTAACAGGTGCCCTTAAAGGTAGGAGTAGCTGAATTCTTGTGGCAATTGGGAGGAGTAGAAGAAGCCTTTTTGCACAAAAGGGGAATAGGATCAATTTTTCCCACTTGCACAAGAGCCCACCAATTTGTGATAACCAAGTAAGGATGGGTTTCCCTTTACAAATTTTTGGATCAGTATAAGATGGTAGTATCTCACCCTTATTTTTGTGATGTAGAAGGATTCTTTCATTTGGCTCTTAGGCATAGGATCAAACTTTGTCCATTTGACCATGAATTTTATTTCCCTGAAGATGTAATAAGGAATGAGTACTCTCTACAGGAGCAAGAAACAAAGAAAGAAAAATGGAGAGTCTATTCAAAAGTTTTGAGTTTCATTAATTTTTTTGACAAAGATTACAACCCTCTAAGTAATGGTGTAGCTACTATAGATAGAATTAATAAGCTTATGAATACATTCCATAAAATAATGGAGGTGATGAATGAGAAAAAACAATATTTCATTGATCCTTTTCTAGATAAGGCCAGAGCAATAATGAGGAGATTGGGCTTCACTCCTAATATAGGGGCATGCCCACTAGTTGTTCAAAGGAGGTTAGGATATACTGTCATTCAGGGTGAAAGGCCCATTGTGGATAAATTAAAATAGATAGTTGAATCTACTATGACTTTTTTTGAAGAAAGAACTCCTGAACATTCTCCTAAGTGAAGAAAGATAATAAGGGAAGAGGAACCACATTATGAGAGTTACTCACCTTCCCAAAACCCCATGAGAATTGAGGGTGAGCAGATCATTGATGAGCAAATTGAACAAATTGGATCACAAGGGGGAGTTTTTGTTACCCAAGTAGATATTGATGAAGGGAACCCCCAAGAGCCTCATGTGCCAAGTTTGTACTTGACTATAGTAGATTTTAGAAGAAGAGAATTGGATCCTATTTTGGAACAAGCAAGTCAGTAATTTTTATCTGACGATAGTTTTGTAAAGTCTAGGTCTTTCCATCAATTTTCTTGGAGGGAAAGCATGCACATATTTGAGGAAAGATGTAAGAATATGAAAAGAGAGCATCCAAAAATGGATGGAGCCTCCATTCAAAATCAAATAAAGGAACAAATGATTCAAGAGTTCTAGAATATAACCCCTGAAGAAGGGAGATAGATGGTAAAGGCTGCAAATATTTTATTGTTACCCAATTGGGACATTGTTGATGCCTTGATTTTCAATTCTGTGTCAAATAATTCGTGATTGCAAGATCCAAATAAAAAAGAGTTCTTGGGAACTACATTCAGTAATAATCAAGCTACTCTTGTCATGTGGTCAATTAAGAAGAGGATCCGGGGCTGCTCCATCACAACCTGATGATTCAAGACTAACAGGGAGTACCATTGTGAGGAGAGTTGCAAATACCTCACTTGTATAGGTAGCCCACATGAATGTAGATTACTCTCAATTTTCCTTGGCTATTGTAGAGAGGGAGGAAAAAGAAATGACTCAATTATAGAGCAAGTATGAGGTAGTTGTGGATGCCTATAATAAAGAGGTAAAGAGGAGAATTGAGCTTGAGAATAGGCTAATGGGGAGGTCCACAAGACTAAGAATAACATACCCTCACCCCCCAATTGAACCCTTCAAATCCACCCCCCTCATAGAAATACCAGATACACCCCAAAGGACAGAATATTATACTACTGAGGACTTTGAAGAAGAGAAGAATAAACTGTGGGCCCTACATGTAGAGTTGGAGGCAAAATATGAAGATAAATTAAGAAAAGCTCTTACATATTTGGAGATAAAATTGAATGGCCACTAGTTTATGATGAGTTGGCTAGGCGGATCAATATCTGGGATGAAATGAAAGCAAGTGATGAGGCTCTAAAACCCATTGTGAATAAGTGGGTAAGAAGGAGGAAGGAGATGATATTTTTATGCTATTCTGTTATAAAAATCATCTATGATCAAATTGAGAAAACTTTTGATATTGTTTCTAATCTTATTGACTTTGAAAATAAGAGAGTTCACTTGCAAAGAATAATAGTTGGCTACTTAGATAAGTACAAGAGCCAAAAGTTTAGTCTCTTTCCTCATGCCCTAGATAAGAAGAATAATTTTAAAAACAAAGATGAATGGGCAAAGGAACTTGATGATTTATTTTGTTTAAGAATGAATCATGTTATCAATGAAATAGGGCATGCATGGTGGGCCACAACAACTGAAGAAATAGTAAAAGCCCAAATATTCTTTGATTCTTTGAAACAAAATTTTGTTACTATTGATAATGAGGCTGGGTATGTGCTCAAGAGGTAGAGCAATATTTTGCAATTCAATTGGCTAGATGACACACTATATGACAAGTGGGAATAGTTGGAGGAAATAAAAATTGACAATGATGAGGTGCAGGGTGATGAGATCCAAATCATTGACACCATCACTATACAAGGCCAATAGGGAGAAGAAGAAAAGAATGATCAGTCTCTTTTAGTTGCAGACACAGGCCCACAAGACACTGATACAACCAAAGAAGAGGGAAAAGTAGAAATTACTCCCACTGTACAAGATAAAGATTGTGAAAACTCACAAGTGGAGACTAACTTGCAATCATCAGAAGAAACTTCATCGTTGGCTAATTTGGCAGTTGGATACAAAGAGGGATTAGAATAGCATCCAAGTCAACAACAATAAAGGATGTGATAGAAGCAAACCCACCAAAAGGAATGTTTGATCTAGACATCTTCTATTACCCACATTTTTTTCATTTTATGATAGGTGTATGTAATTATCTCTTGTAAAGGACACCTATCATTTTCTCTTAGCTTGTAGCTTGTTGCATCTCACATTATATAAGTGAGATTCCAGGGCTAGAGCATGGTCTAATTTCTAATGTTTTCTAGGTGATATGCTTAGTTTTTTTTTGTTCCAATGTTTGGAACAAGTTTATGATGTATTTTCTCTGTTAGTTTGTGAGAATACATGAATATAGAATGATCTCTATATTTCTTCCTAAAGTCATTTCGAGTTTACTACAAATGTATACAATTTTCAAAGAAAATGAATACAAATAATGAGCTATCCCCATATCAGTTCTTTCTAAATTTTGTCTCCTTTTAGTTACTTGGTCATCTTGATATTGTATGAGTAAAGGCATGTGCAATTGAATGCAATCTAGCTAGGTTCTATATCTGTTCACCACTGCTATTAGTACAATGGATTAAGTAAAAGATTTGATAAATTTGATAAGATTTCTATAGTAGTAGGAAGGATTTTTTGAATGATGAATTCTGATAATATTTGTTGTAAGGCAAAAAATTAGATCTATGGATTTGTAGTAGACTCTAAACCCTAATGGATTAGGCACTAGTCAAATTGGTTTAGCAGGAAGAGAAATATGTCATAGATGGTTTTCAAATGCAGAATTATAATCAATTTTACTTTTATTTCCTAAATATCTTCAAAGTTTGTTCATACTTGTTTTCATAGAGTGTTTTAGCTTCAGTTAGCCACTATTGCTGAGAACATGTGCAAATCTATAGAAGAATTTTGTCCAAATCTGTTATATGGGATGTGTTTATCAAATTGTCAAGAATTATGCACATATTTGAGGATTTGAGATGAGAATTAGAATGAAACTAAAATAATTCTCATACATTGTTTTCTAATCTTGAATCATCCCTAGGTATACCCACCCTGGTTTTTTAGAACCTAAAGAGTAGAAAACCACCCTTGGTTTTGTTGAAGTTGGGTCCAAATGGTTTGCATATATAATTGTTAATAGGAATTGGCTAATACTTAGATTGTGTGAGTGATATCATTTTGGTATTAAGCATTTATTTGCTTAGTAGTTTTAAAACACCGACACATTCTTTCTTTGCTTGCCAATACCAGTCTCTTCTCTTTGGTCTCTAAATGAAGAAATACCCTAGACTCCTTATCTTCCTTAGGGTCTTTCTCATGAAAACTTTTGCTTCTCACCAAACATCTTTATAAATAAAAAATTTATATCTTTTGGTGTTCATCCTTTATCATCAATTTTAGGGTTAGGTAGGATTAGTTAGGATTCAATGAATTTACCTATATTTTTATTTTATTCCCTTCTAGAAATGTCTCCTCCAATCGTCTTTGAATTCACCTCAAAATGGTTCATCTTGAATTCTTTGCCATGAGCTCATCAAGCTTATCTTGCACACAGTTCACACAATCTAAGAAATTAATCTTGTTGGCTCAAATTCATCAAATTCATGATCTTTCTCATAATGTTGACACTTAGGATTAACTTTCTTCTAATGCTTAACACAAATTGCATTGCTTAGCATCCACTATCAAATCACTTGACACAAACTAAAGTTTACTCGTGCTTGACATCAACTAAAATTTACACGGATTACATTATATCATTTGGCATACACTAAAATTTGACTTTGTTTGACTCCAACTAATTTTCTACTTGACTTACACTAACATTTCTCAACACCTACTATGTAGATTTTTAAGCTTGGCAGACATAATTTGTTTTACTTATTATTTTGAACTTCATCAATGTATCCATCCTTTACAACCTTAAGTACATAATCAATGCACTATAAAATCACTATCTTAACTGATCTTTGTACTCCTTTTCCATATCATAACTCAACCTTTCCTCTAGGTGCTATTTTTACCTCATTTGATCAAATTCTCTTCATCAATCAAAAAAATAATAGTACTCAAATCATTTTAAAAATTATCTTACTAGAAAGTAGCAGGTTTGACATCAGTGACAAAATAATGATTGCAACACAGTCTCATACTTGTATCAATCTATTTTCTATAGTTCAATGTAGACTTCCTCTTCTAAAATTTCATTTAAGAACATTGATTTGACATCAATCTGATACAATTTAAATCCTTTACATGCAACATAAGAAAATAGAGTCCTAACACCTTCTAATCTTGCAACATGAGAAAAAGTTTCACCATAATCACTACCTTCCTCTTGAGAATAACTTTTGAATTCTAACCTTGCTTTGTTTCTTGAAACTTCTCCATCTTCATTCAAATTATTTCTAAAGATCCATTTTGTGCCAATTACATTCTTATCCTTGGGTCTAGGAACAAGAGTCCAAGTTTTGTTCCTCTCTATTTGTTCAATTTCTTAATTCGTTGCTTCAATCCAATTTTCATTATCTAAAGCATCTTTAACATTTTTAGGTTCAAATTTAGTAAGAAAACATGTACCTTTCAATTTTTTCTTTGTCATTGTACCTTATAACTTGTCTCCAATGATTTTCTTAGGTACATGACGCCTTCTGATATATCTGGAGAGCACTAGTGCTTTGGATTTAGAGCTTGTTTCACTTGGCTTAATATGAGCTTCTAAATCATGCTCGAGTCCCACTATCTGTGACTTGGGCCCTTTAGACTGAGACTTGGTTTCCTTTAGCTCAAACTTGGGTCCTTCTAACTGTAGCTCAAGTTGTTAAGACTATGACTCGAGTTCTTCTAGAGATTTTGGGGACTCAGCAGGTGAAGTCTATTGACTTCTAATTGGATTTGATTAAGCATTAGTCAATGTATCAAATTCAATATAAAAAAAACTTTATGTAGTCTTTAGGTTCTTTATTGCTCTCTTCTTCACTCTTTTCTACATATTCATCTATCTTCACATGTGCAATTTCTATGATCTTATGAGTAGTTAGATTCAAACATTTGTATGTTTTGCTTTTGCTGGAGTATCCTACAAATATGCCTTCATCAATTTTGATGTTAAATTTCTGTTTGCTAGTCTCCTTCAAGATATAATATTTACTACCAAATACTTTGAAGTAACTTATATTGGGTTTATAGCCATACCATAGTTCATAAGGAGTCTGATTTGTGTCTTTCTTCAGCTATACTCTATTTAAGGTATGAACTATTCCACTGATTGCTTCATTCTAATATTTGATTGCAATATTCTTCTCTATTATCTAGGTTCTTGCACAATCCATGATAGATCCATTTCTTCTTCGTACTATGCTATTTTTCTAAAGTATAACAAGGGTTGATACTTTTCTTTTGATTCCTTTTTTAGTGCAAAATTCATTGAATTCGTTTGAGATGAATTCAACTCCTCTATCCAACCTCACACATTCTTTCCAATTTCTTTCTCAACTCTAGCCAAATACCACTTGAACTTTTGAAAAGCTTCAGACTTATCTTTCAAATACATTATTGTCATCATCTTAGAATAGTCATCAACAAGTAAAATGAAATACTTATCTCCGATGTAGTTTTCTATGCCAATAGGTCCACAAAGGTCTGTATGAACTAGCTACAAGACTTCTACTTTCTTTTTAAACTTGTCTTTCCCATCTTTTCAATTCAATAATTTTTGCACTTTCCCATATTAGGTTTCCTCAGCCTAGGAATACCTCTCACTCTTTTTTTCTTGTTTGTTTTGATCAGGTTATCAAAATTCACATGACACAATCTTTTATGCCATAACTAGTTCTCTTCTACTTTAGCTCTGAAACATGAACTTTCACTAAGATCTAGGTAGAATAGATTACCTTTTTTTTTATCACCATACCCAAGTAGATTTCCTTTTCCATCTAGTAGCTTTGCCTTCCCATTCATAAATTCTACCTTGAATCCAATGTTGTTCAACTATGCCACACTTAATAGATTATGCTTTAGTCTTTCAACCCAATAGGCATTGTCACATTTGAGATCATTGGTTGGTGCAATACAACCTTTTCATTTTATACAACAAGGTTCATTACTTTCAAATCTAACACTCCCACCATCATAGTGTTTCATGTGTTCAAACTTTATTTTATCACCAATTATATGGTGAGAACAACCACTATCAATAATCCATGTATCATTTTTACTAACATGAGAAATAAGTGTCATCTTATTATCTTCATCATCTTATCATCTCTTATAGCTATATAAACCATTTCATCATCATCACTACCATCAAATTCTTTAGCCATGTAACATGACTTCTTACCTTTATCCTTGTAGTCCTTGTAGTTTTTGAAATCCTTCTTGCCTTTGTAGTTGTTTCTTTTCTTTTCTTCTTTGTCTTCTTTGTTTGGACACCTTGTAGTAATATGACCAACCTCTTCACAAGAAAAATAGATTAGAGGAATTCTACCTTTGTACTTTCCTTTGCCATTGGGATATCTTCTTGCAAGTAGGGCTTCAATAACTTCAAGATCACTGTCAGAACTATCTTCTTCTTCAATTTTAGATTTTTTCCCTTTAAATCTTCCACTTTTATTTTTTAGTGAAAGCTTATCTTGAAATTTAGGCTCAATGCTTCTAGAGTTAGGAACATAGTTGTCATAGTTATCTAACTCAAAGTTTGTCAATCTTCCCACTAGTGCATCCAAATTTATGTCATTCTTGGGATCACATCTCATTTTTTGAATAGTTGAAACTCCAATTGCATAGACAAGAATAAGAGTTTTGAGTACCTTGATGACCACTGTTATATCATCAATTTTCCCTTCAGAGGCTTTGATTGCACTAACACTTGCTTTGATTCTTTCATTGTATTTTACAATTTTTTCATCCTCTCTCATCTTCGTTTGATCAAACTAACCTCTTAAACTTTTTTCCTTGGCTCTTCTCACATGGTCATCTCCTCCATATATATTTTTTAGCTTGACCCATATTTCATGAGAAGTAGAAAAGTCTTTGATTTCATCAAATTCAACATAAGTAAGAGTAGATGCAATGTCAATCATCATAATGTTATAATTCTTTTTTTCAACAATTTCTTCCATAGTCAAGGTTCTAGTAGGTGTCTTATACTTGGTGTTCAAATATTTTAGGCCCAAGTCACTAATGATTGCCAAATGTTGATTTAAATGTTCCTACCATGCCTTGAAGTTATCTTTGTTCAACCTGGGAATCTCTCTTCTGTAAGATATCTTGATCTTTAGCTTAGCCTCTTGAAACCTTCTCTGTAAGCACCAAAAGATATGATACCAATTGTTGGAAATATAAGAGGAGTAACTAAGAGGGGAGGGGTGAATCAGTTACCACTAAAATAAATCCTAAATCCCTTAGATGTCAATATAAATCAAACCAAAACTCTAATCAAACTAAATTAATATTGTTACTTGGTTAACACTAACAATTTACTATCACTCCGCAAGTACTATAATATAAAATTTACTTGATAAATACTGAATATATGAATATTAAGATATTAAGTTTGATTAACCTTAATTAACTTAGTTGCATAAATATAAAATAAATAGCATGAACACAAGAGAAAACAAGATTTAACATGGAAACTCAATTTTGGAAAAGCCACCAATTACAACTAGTTACTATTTTTCACTCTTGTGAAGTGAGCCCTATTAGGATCTAACCCTATTAAATGTTACAAGACATACTATTACGTGTGACTTTATTAAAGGATTTAATCACCCTGTTAGGAGTGGGCTTTTGAGAGGTCTTTAGACCCTTCAATCTATAAATTCCACCTTGTTAGAGGATTTACAAAATAGTTGTTAGGTTAACTCTATTAAGAGATTTGATTCACTACTACAATGGTTAGAGTGTAACAATGTTTTGACCTGATTGTTGATGCAACTATCCTTTTTGATTTAGATCTCAATTCTAGCTTGAATACTCAATCCTTCTTGATCATATTTAGCTTTGCATCTCAACAAGGATATTCTACTTATCCTTCCAATTTGTTTCCTCTAAGCATCTTCTTATCTTCCACACATTCTCACACATTCAATCCTCAACTTGACCTTGTAAGGAAACTCAAGTGTAGAAAGAACTTCCTACACTAATTCTTAAGGAAAGTATTATGCAAATTATTTTAAATCCTTACAATTTTAGATTAGATTTACTTTCAGTAGAACAACAATATTGAAATCAACCATGAATACATAAAATAGATAGAGAAAGAAAACACAAACAAAAAGATATGTCGATAGGGAAAAACCTTTTGGTAAAACAACCCCATCCCTCCAAAACCTACACAATGTATTATCTTCAACACAAAGATTACAACACACTTGCAGTGCAAGCTCTTTCAGAACATGGAAGACTTATCCAATAGCTACCAACAATATACTACTCACACACACATATCAACTATCTACAGCCCTCAAAGTGCTTATATAATGTGCTTAGGGAATTTTCCAAAGATAGTACTTACATGCCATAGGAATTTGTCATAATCGCTTCAGTTATGATTTCCTTACACACAATTAAATCTTCTAAAGATAGCTCTTACATGTCATAGGAATCTATCATAAATATTTTAGTCATGATCTCCCTACACACCATTAAATATTCCAAAGATAGCTCTTACGCATCATAGGAATTCATCATAGGAATCTGTTATAGTTCAAGATGTTGACACATGCAAGTGGAGTGACACATCAACATGCTAACTAGACATGTACGCTCACACTTAATTACATTATGTGCAAAAAAAATATTTACAAAACAAATAATAAGAATAAGAATTATCCAAGGTTGAGAGACCTTATTCCTAACATTCTCCCACTTGTCAAACACCTTATAAGAGCAACAGAAACATAACAAGAACTAATCGCTATAGACTGAAAGGCCCATAGATTTCAAACACCATCTAAACTTCTCTGTGCCCACTAGTTTCATCAATACATCTACAACATTCTTTATAGTATCTACCTTCTCCAAATTTACCTTTACATCTTCCACCATATCTCTCACAAAGTGAAATTGCACATCAATGTGCTTCATTCTAGCATGGAAAGTTGGATTCTTTGCAAAGAAAATAGCACTCTAACTATTGTAACAAATAGTAATCTATCTTGCATCAATGCCAATATTAGAACACAATCTCCTAGGCCAAATGGATTCCTTATAAGCATGAGTAGCATCCATGTACTCAGCTTCTATAGTGAACAAAGCAACCACAGGTTGTCGCTTACTCATCCAATTGATGGCACCACCAAACATAGTGAACACATAAGCACTAGTAGATCTCCTACTATCAATATTGCTTGCCCAATTTGAATTCACAAACCCACAAATACAAACTAAATGTAGAGCTCTAGAAGAGTTACCATGATAACAATTATATTAATTTTTTTTACCCCTCAGATATCTAAATACTTGCTTAACTACATCTCAATTTACCTGTCACGAATTAGCCATAAATTAACTTAAAAATCTCACTGCTTGGGCAATGTATGGTCTAGTACAGATCATAGCATACATAAGACTAAAAACTATAGTAGCATAAGGTACTCTACTCATGTCCTCCACCTCTTTAGGATATTTTTGAGGATCATCTATAGATAAATTTCTTCCCATAGAAACAGGAACACACAATGGTCTACAATCTTCCATGTTGAACCTGTCCAACATAGACTTCACATACTTACTCTGACTCAACCAAAGTTTTCTGTTAGACCTATGTCTACTGATTTCCATACCCAAGATGTACCTTTCTACCTCAAGATCTTTCATCTCAAACTATGCTAATAATTGAGATTTACAATCATAAATCATACCTTACCCTTCCCAAATAGCAACATATCATCAACATATAATGCAACAATAAGAAGGCGATCATTTTCAACTCTAAAGTAAAGACAATGATCTAATTTTGATCTTATAGATCCAATTGAAAACACAAAGGCATCAAACCTAAGGTACCACATTCTAGGAGATTATTTTAAACCATATAGAGACTTCTTTAATCTACAAACCAAAGATTCTTTACCTTTGACAATGTAGTGCTTAGGTTGTGACATATAAATCTCTTCCTCCAAATCACCATGAAGGAAAGTTGTCTTCACATCCATTGTCTCTATCTCTAAATCATATGATTTAGCAAGAGATAACAAAAATCTAATGTATGTCAACTTTGCAACATGAGAGAATATGTCACCATAATATATTCCTTCTACCTGTGAATACCCCTTTGCACCAATCTAGCTTTGTACCTTTCAACACTGCCATCAGCACAAAATTTCTTCTTGAACACCCATTTCCTTCCAATAGGTTTCCATCCTTTAGGCAAAGGTATAAGATCCCAAATTTTGTTTTTATCCAATGAATTCATCTCATCATCCATGACCTCGATCCAAGAACCTGCATCTTCCATATCCAAAGCCTCTTTCACATATCTAGGCTCATCAATGTTAGTAATCAAAGAAAAAGCACAACTAGAATCTAACATAGAATAACCAAACCTTTCTAGATGCTTTCTTACTCTCATGGATCTCCTCAAGGGCTGAGGTTGAGGTTTTTGTTCCTCTTCTTCTAAACTATCAGAGCTACTAGAGCTCTCCTCATCACTAGACCCAACATGGTATTTCTATTCAATCTTCTCAAGGGTAGGAGGAAACTAAACAATATCTTCATTCTTTTTTTTTTCTTCTAGTTGTAGAACATTAGGAGAAGACGTTCTCTCTAAAAATTACATTTCTACTATACAACACCTTACTACTCACAAGATCCCAAAACTTGTACCCTTTCATACCAACACCATATCCAATGAAAATACATTTGATAGCTTTTTTTTCTAACTTAGATCTTTTCTCTTTTGGAACATGTGCATAAGCTTCACAACCAAAAACATGAATATATCTAATTGAAGGCTTCTTACCAGACCACACCTCCATGGGTGTCTTACCAACAAGAGTTGATGTAGGAGATTTGTTAACTAGATAGAAAGTAGTGGCCATAACTTCAGCCCAAAACTTTTATTCAAGACTAGCTCCACTAAGCATACTCCTAGCCTTCTCCATCAATGTCCTATTCATTCTTTCTACAACTCCAATTTGGTGTGGGGTAGTTGTCTTATGCCTCTCAATACATTTTTCTTTATAGAACTATTCAAACTCTACTAAGAAAAACTCACCACAATTGCCAGTTCTCACACACTTAATCTTCTTACTAGTCTAATTCTCTACAAGGGCTTTAAATTCCTTGAACTAACTAAAGACTTATGTCTTAATTTTTAGGAAATAAATCCATGTCCTTTTACTGTAATCATCTATGAAAGATACAAAAATATAGACTTGGATATTGAAGGAACTTTTACAAGACCAAATACATCAGAATGAATAAGATCCAAAACATCAAAATATTTGTGAGAGCTAGAGTAAAATTGAATAGGATTTTTATTTTCCATAGACACAATGCTCATAGAAATCAAATTGGATATTACAATCATTTAACCCCTCAACAAGGTTCTTTTTTTTTTAGGGTTCTAAGGCCCTTCTCACCAATCTATCCAAATCTCATATGCCGCAACATTTTCTTTTCTATAGGAAGCTCTCCTTCCAATGTGTTTACACCCTTAGGTACACATGTTGCACTGCCATCAGAACTGATAACCATAGTCTTCTTTACTACTCATTCAGATGGTGGGGATGAAGTGATGGCTATTCTCTTCTTTGAAATAGAAGAGCTATTGCACTGAGAATGCATACGTCAAGCTAAAATAGAGTACCTCTCCTAGTACCTTAGCAAGCATCATAACTCCTCTCATCATCTTACATCCATCTTTAGAAAGAACAACTTGCACACTTACATCATTCAACATACTTACAGATAACAACTTTCATGCCAAACCAAGGATTTGCATTATCCCGTTCATCCCCTTTACTCATCCATTAGGGAATTTGATAGTGATCCATCCTCATCCAACTATCTTTAGGTGAGAATTATCACCTAGGTACACCTTTCTACTATTGAAAACTTCATACTTTGAAAACCAACTTTGATGAGAGTTCATGTCAAAAGAAGCACTCGAGTCTATCAACCACACATCATTAGATGCATGCATTGCCAAGGCTGCAATGAAATCATCACCATCTTCTTGAGATTTTTCTAAACTTGAATCTGAGGCCTTCTTCTTCTTCTTTATCTCTTTATAGTCTTTACAAAACTACCCAATCTTATCATATTTCCCGCATTTTTCCTTGGACTTTCTAGGAGTCATTGATTTTCTATGGGATTTGGATCTACCCTTTCCAAACTTGTTATCATTTTGCCTGCCTCTGTCATTAGATCTACCATGAAAACAAGAGCTTCCTTAGTCAAATCTAATGACTTTCTCCCTGTCTCCTTAGATAATAGCCAAGACACCACATCATCCATTTTGAAAGTGACTAAAGTACTTCCAAGAGCCATCACAAGATGGTCCCATGAATTTGGCAAGGAATATAATAGGGTCATACATTGATCCTCCTCCTCTATCTTGACACCAAATGATGTCAACTATGAAATCAATAATTTAAAAGCATTTAGATGATCTATAATATATACTCCTTCCCCCATTCTTAGAGAATAAAACTTCTTCCTCAAGAAAAACTTGTTCACTAGAGATTTGGCCTGATATACAGACCCAAGCCATGTCCTCAAACTGTTTGTAGTCTTCTCATCTAGAACATTCAAGAGAACTAAATCAGCTAGATAGAGTTTAATGAGACCCTTAGTTTTTTGATCATTGAGATCCTAATCTGCATGAGATATTGTTGTGGGTCTCACATCAAGTGAAGTCACCTCCCATAGATCATGATCTTCAAGCAAGTCTTCCATCTTGAGTTTCCATAGCTCAAAATTACTGCCATTAAATTTCTCCACCTCCATTTTTCTATATGATGAACTATTCATCTCAATCTACAAATAAGATTTAGAATGCTCTGCACAAAACTACCACTCAACTTGATATTAGCTCAAAAAACTCTACCCAACAACTAGGATCAAATGTTGATCGAGCTCTGAAACCACTTGTAAGGAAACTTAGGTGTAGAAACAACTTCCTACACTAATCTCTTAAGGAAAGTATTGTGCAAATTCTTTTAAATCCTTAAAATTTCAGATTCACTTTTGATAGAACAAAAATATTTTTATCAACCATGAATACAAAAAATAGATAGATAAAGAAAACAAAAACATAGAGATATGTCAATGGGGAAAAACCTTTTGGTAAAACAACCCCACCCCTCCAAAACCTACACAATGTATTATCTTCAACACCAACACACTTTCAATGCAAGCTCTTTCAAGAAATGGAAGACTTATCTAGTAGCTACCAACAATACACTACTCACTCACACATATCAACTATCTACAACCCTCAAAGTGCTTATATAATTCACTTAGGGAATCTTCCAAAGATAGCTCCTATGCGTCATAGGAATTTGTCATAACCATTTCGGTTATGATTTCCTTACACACAATTAAACCTTCCAAAGATAGCTCTTACGCATCATAGGAATCCATCATAATCATTTTAGTCATGATCTCCTTACACACAATTAAATATTCCAAAGATAGATCTTATGCATCATAGGAATCCATCATAGTTCAAGATGCCAATAGATGCAAGTGGAGTGACACATCAACATGCCAACTAGACATGTACACTCACACTTAATTACATTATTTTCCAAAAATACATTTACAAAATAAATAATAAGAATAATAATTATCCAAGGCTGAGACACCTTATTCCTAACAAATCTTATACTTATATCATATACATTGTCAATTCAACTTGACTACAACTTAAAACAATTATTATTCATCTCTCTAGTTAGCTAGAACCAATCAAAAAATTCATTAAACTCAATATGCCAAAACAAGAGAATAGTTTATTATTTGACCCAGCTTGGTGGACACTAACTCTGAAATGATTTTCTTGTGTTAACCAAGTGAGCTCGGTTAACACTAAAACTTTGTGAAATTCCTTTAGTAATCAAGTGAGCTCAATTAACACTACTTCCATGCCAACTTTCCTTTGTTAACCATGTAAGCTTGATTCACCCTAAACTTCTTCAAACTTCTCTTTGGTGCTTGAGTGAACTTAGTAGACACTATCTTCTAAACTTGGTAAACACTAGAATTCTTGAGAGACATAGGAAACTTCTTCATTTCCCACGTGAGCTTAGTAAACACTGACTAGTAAAGATAAGACTTTTTTTTAACATCAAAGATAATATACAATTGATCAATTATTTTTGATAGTTGCTACTAACTCTTTCTCTTCTTTATTCCATGTCTGCATACTTGGAGAGTGATCAATTTTCTTGGCCTTCTCATGGCCTATCACTAGCTTTTATATAGTCTATTCTCTTGAGACAAAATCAGATTTCATATTCTAAACTTCTTTTTCATGTTGTTCCTCTTGGAATTTCAATTTATCATATACCTTTAAGGCTACATCTTTAGCCCTAAAATTTTTTGTTATAGGGGTATTTTTCTACAGAATACCCTTCTCCATTTTCAAAGTAAAATTATTAGTCCCAATAATAATCACTTCATCATTTTCAAGCTCTTCTAGAGTTGACTCCATGCTATCTTCACTAGCATCTTGAATCTCTTCATTTATAGGTTCTTCATCTATTAGGTGCACTTTGTGCTATTGTCTATCTAATATTAGACAACTTACCATTGTTAGAATTATTTTTCCAATCATCATTAAACTTTAACCATACTCAAATATCATTGTTTCCTTTCTATTGTCATCAACAACTATGTCTTTCATCCTTGTTTCCACTTCTAGACCTACTTCATGTTATTTTTGTTGTTCTCTATTCACTTTCTCATTCAATGGACTATGGATCTCTCCACTTGGTAGGATTTCTATCTCACCTTCACATATTGCTACACCTTGTATGATTTCATGCTCTATAGATTCTTCCTCCTTAATGCATTCCTTTACTTTCTCTTCAACTTCCTCATGTGCTAAGAACTCTATTATGTCAATCAATCCTAGGCTTCTTGTCTTTGGCCATGATGCATCATCATCTGACATTAGATTCAACACAAAATTCACCCCATTTTGTTCAAAGGTATAAGTTTTCTTTATACCATTTTATATGGTTGACTTATCAAATCGCCATGTTCTTCCCAAAGTCAAATGGCATTCTCTCAAAAGTAAAATATCACATACAATCTCATCATGGTTTGGTCTACTATTGAATGGAAAAAATACTTGTTCTATAACATCAACCCATATATTATCATCCATCCCAAATAATATATATGGTATTTCATGTGGTACTCTTGTAAGATTCAAATTCTCAACCATTTCTACTGAAACTATAATGTCCAATGAACTGCTATCAACAAAAACCTTGCACACCCTTTTCTTGCACTTGCACTTTATCTTATATATGGAATGCCTATGTGTGTACTTTTCTATTGTTACATCTTCTTCTTCTTCTATGATATCTTCAAACTCTTTATTAACAATTATTCAAACCCAAAAAACAAGGATTTACTCCCTTTCTTAGATACTAATTTGATGTGGAGGGAATGGTGGACCCAATCAAACTCCATAGAAAAATTAGATTTTCCTCTTTTGTTTTGTAACAACATTCAAAAAATCTCATCAAAGGGATAACTTATGAACCAAAACCCACACAATTTATGAAAATAATTATTAATTTCCACTCTTCCTCCTAAGATCCACCACTCCTATAAATATAAAACACCCACTTTACTCTGGTCTTAAAATGATCGACATTCATAAACTTGCCCAAAATCCCCAACATGACAATTTCCTATGAATATCATGACAAATCCATCAACTAAATTCATTCATTGTATGTTGTCTTATTAAACCAACCATCAAGAAGAAATTTTAACAAATCCTATGGATTTTCTAATACCCTATCCATAAACTTAATTCACTACATACCAATATTCAAATGAAACAAAATAAATGTTCATACCTTGTTGTCCAACTATGATAGTTTGCTCCTATCTATAGATTACTTGACTAAATTCCTCATTTGGATTATTTTTCTCATAAAATTATTAACACATAAAAAATATTTTCCTCACACTCCCTTCCATCTAATGAAGTGTACAAAGTCATGCTCACTTTTATCTCTTCTTAGGCCTTTATGATAGACCCGCATGCAGAGATGAATAAATATTGAACCATAAATTATCTTCTCAATCCAACCATTTATTTTGGCATAAATTGACCCCCAAAAACATATCCAAGTCTTAGAAAGATCCAATAGTGGAATGTCATGATATGGACCTTGCAACAAGCCATATTTTTTGAGCAATTATATTTTTATATTCTCAAAACCAATCAACTTCTTTGACCTCAAGAATGTTCCCAATAAGTTAATGGTTCCCTAAAAATTACTTGGATGTTTATTATACATCTTCCCACTCATTCCTACCCAAAATGAGAGGTTTATTCAACTTGAGTCATGAAAAATATCACTTATAGATAATAAGGTTTCAATAAAAGCCAATCAACAATGTAAAATAGTTAAGAAACCCACTGCAAATATGTTAGAAACATAGGAAAAATACATAATACAATTTTTTCATTACTTAAAACGTCCTTACATAAACTTCTTCTCCAACACCCTCTTGAATTGGCATTTAATTCTATTATAACTCCATGTTTACTATTATTTCACCAACTAACTACCAAAATTACCCACCTTTAACTTCCTACAATGGACTCTTATCAAATTTTTGCATATTTCACAATTACAAATAAGTTATCATGTTAACAATCTTGACACATTATAGCTTTATTACCTTTTATTATTCATAGGTCCTATTGTGACCTTGACACCTCACTAAACCCTATAAACCCTTACATTTTCATGATTAGCCCTTTTAGGCCTTACTTGGCATATTATGCATCTTTTACAACATGACATTATTTATCCAATTTATCAATGTTAATCATTCTAATGACACATATTACAAAGTTTCAAGACCTTACAAGTCATGTTTAACTCTGCCATCCAATAAATATCCATTGCACTACTTATATACTCTTAGAGTATCAATATCATGTTGTTTTTTTAGGGTACTCCTACACCACACTTTTTCTATAATGTTACATGTTTAATTTTAGGCATTATGATAAGTTTAGACATCCAAGATTTGTTATAGAAATGCATGAAATTTCCTTTTTATTATTAAAATAAACTAACTTATAATTAAATAAATAATAAGGAAAAGAAAGAAAATTTCATCTATTCAAAATTGATTAGCAACAATACATATAGATCAACGTATTGCTACTAGCAAGTACAATAAAAATATAAATTATTTTTTTATAGAATTACATCTGAAATGTGAATAGTTTTTAAAGTTGTTAAGTATAATTGAACACTTAGATATATAATAATGGTAGATGTTATTAGATGTAGCTATGATAATGTTTGAATATTTAAAGAGCACATCAAACTATTATTTATGCTATTATGGAAATTTGATAGGATTTGATATTTTCCTTATGTTCATTGTTCTTTGGATTCAAATTACATATATGATATTTCAATAGTAGAAGATCCTTCAATTCTTATATGTATACATTAATTTTGTGATGCAATTAATTGGATGAGTAAGTGATAGGATATGGTTTCTTTCTCCATTATTGAAGACAAGTACATTACAACAGGCTTACAAAGAATATATTTAGCTTAAGATATTGTCCCCAAATAATAAAATAAAAAAAGGTATAGTGACCATTTATTGATACAATTAAATTGAAATAGATACATAGCTAAGAAGTCAAAATTTCATATTAGAACCAAGACATTGAAACTTAACATGGTTTCTTCATTTATATGATCAATGATGCTAGGGTGAGGCTATTCAAGGTAGATACTTTTATTAATGTTGTAAGTTCCTTAATTAAGGCTCCAAGAACAAAGAAGTTCAAATAGTGTTCAAAGTAATGGGGCTCATGGCCCCTAGCAATTAAAGAATGGTGTAGATACTCCCTTTTCCTTTACAATTTGTTTGGAAAGTGTTAGAATGTTAGGAAAGTTGTATCAACCTCATAGTCACATATATTTACTATATATAGAAATTTTACATTAAGAATAAACTGGTCTATAACTCTATTTAAGCTTATTGGCTAGCTTAATAAGAAAGTAGTAAATTCATGTTGTGAGATAAATTCTATACTTGTAGATATTACCTTTTTTATTTTGATAGTTTCAAAGTCAATTTTGAGGGCATTAGAGGCTCCAAATGTGTCCAAAACTAGTCATCACTAGCATAGGTTGTCATAGCTTGAAACAATAGTTCACAAGTTTTTTAACACTCCAAACAACTTGTCAATCATACACCTTGATCAAAATTTATGGATCCTAGTAGTAGTGTTTCCAAAAATGAGAGACATAAAATGTCTTGGACACATAAATGTGCGGTTACATGTGTTGGTGTGTGTTTTGACACATCATAGGGTATCTTGGATTAGAGATAAGTTAGAAACCACTTTTTGTGTGTTTCTCATCATTTTATTAAATTATTTCATAATTTCATGGATTGAATATCCTATATATTAGATGCACAAGATGGATTTCATGTGCAAGAGTCTACTAGTTGTCAAGTTACCATTGGGTCTCAAGATAGTGATATCTTATAAAAGTATATTATATCCTATTGATAGTTCCTAAATAAAATACTAGGGAACTATTGGAATGTGCAGTTTCACATAAATCACTATGTTTTGGTATGAGTCATACTTATGCTTATTGTTTTAAGCTTATGTAAATGTTGTAAAGATATTAAAAAAAATTGGCATAACCCTCCTCTCAAAGTTAGTGAAGGAATTCCATTTGTTGCCTTAAATTCATTTATTATAGTTGTTAGGAAAGATAGGGGATGATAAATTTGTATTGATCATTATGTGGTCAATAAACTAAAATGATTGAGGATACATTTTTTTAAGTATGTTTTTAATATTAAGAAGCAACCAAAAATAAGGGTTGATCCATACCAACAAGCATAAAAACAACAGAAAGTCACCTATAGCACATTAACATCCCACCCCCTTTCTTAATATAAAAAAAACCCCACATTAACATGTCCTGATTTCTACAAAAACTATAGCCAACAGGTTGTGTAATATACTAAAAGTTAAAAATATACATAAACATAATACAGTCTATAACCATTTTCCAATAAAAAAAGCATGTAACCATAAACAAATTGAGTCCAACTAAGATAATAACATAAGCTCATCCAAGCAGAGCACAAGAGATTAACAAAACCAAAAAAGAAATAAAATTTTGTATGATGAGATTTCATGGGCTATTTTTTAGCTAAATTTATCAATAAATTTGGGTCAAAGAAGTTGATATCCTCAAAATTACCTTTAGGACGCATGAATGGGGTTATAAATTTTGGATAACTCCCTTTGTTTTATTCAATTGTCCTACTTTTCAAATTCTTATTAATATGGTATTATAAAATGGGTGTGTATACCAAGTTGGTGTACAAATTACTAGATACCCCTTACAAAAAAAAATCTTCATAACCTAATTGGGTTATGAATAACTCAATTGTGTTATTCAAACTCAAAAAAGAAACTATGCTTGGCAACCAAGCCTAACCTTTTATAACTAAACAATAAGATGATTGGGTTATTAAAAACATAAAGTTTTAAAAAATATTATTAGGTTTCATTAAAATACAAGTGTTTTTAAAAATATGCAACAATAATTAGAGGAGGAGAAAACACAAACTAGACCAAGCTTTGAAGATCTCATTGAGATTTTGAGCATTTGCAAGCATGGCCCCCTATATATAGGTATTTCTTTAAGTTTTTTAAAAAAAATTTATGGTTCTATTTGTTATTTAACTTTTTTAATTGATTATTATTATTATTTTAAAAATTTGATATCAGATACATCAAAGGAACCAAGAAAATGACCTAGAGTTGAAAGACCACCTCCTACACAAATAATACAATCAACCCCCAAAGCAAAAAACTCTCCACTGACTCTGAGACAACCAAAAAATATTTCACCCATTGTGACACACCCATAAAACCTTCCACATGCTATGATACAACCATAAACGCTCTACTCAATGTTCCTCCCTCAACAACCACATCCACCCCTTAACTCTTCATACATCCCATTATACCATGTAAAATATGATACTTGGGAGGACCTCATCAACTACCTTACAAACAATACCTCTCACATTTTCTAAATGGTCAATAGCTTGATGTTGTCTAGTCTTGGTCACCACTTAACTTTGGTGGATACAATAGGAAAAATGACCAAAACTACAAATGAGGTGTATAGGGAGGTTACAAAATGGGTTCATGGAGGGATAGGTGTCATGCATTTTATGTCAATGGCTTTTCATATCAGAAAGTGAAAGATAAGGTCATAAATAAAGGTTATATAAGTTCTCTTTTCATTGATCATGTTAGAAGCAACTCCCCAGAAGAAACTACAAAAATATTTCCTATACATTGGTGCATTCACACTAGGATGAGATTTACATTCTACGATAGGTGATATATGAAATTTTACCTACCATTGTGTACTAATTATGAGGTGCCTTTGTATTTTTTCAAAAAACCATACTATAAGTTCATCCTTGGTGAGAAGCCAAATTAATTTGATATACATGAATTCTACTGTTAAGGGATAGCCTCTACTCAAGATAGGCCTAGGGCTCTATGGTGGTACCAACACATGAGCAAAGATTATAGGATGAAAAACTATGTCTCATGTTGTGGTCCTAATATTCATAAATGAGTCAATTAATTTATAGACCCTTCATGCATCCGCATCATTGATCGATGTCATCATTCAACATGCAACATAGTTAGCTAGTAGAGTGGATGGATCATTGCCTATGACACCTCTACCATCATTAGATGTACCATTAGGGTTATTAGAATCTATATAATTTCCATTATCATCACCTACACCACCAACATCATCCCTGCTTGTACCACTAGCATCATTAGACTCATAGGGGCCTAATCAACATATTTGTTTTAGCTACCAGTATATATATGATGGGGTATATATTGAGGCAAGTTAGAATAAACTTACATCCCATCCATGTATACATTGTAGGAAGACCTATTATGTATCCAGATCTGATGATACTATGCTCATAGATGATTTGATGGTGATGGTCTTTGGTAGAGAGGAGAGATATATATTTTTATCTGAGTTTGTACATGCTATTAATTAATCATCTAAATATCATAAAAGTAAATGTTGAAGTTGATGAAAGATAAACCCCACAACTCCCAAGAATCACCTACATGCAAACACGTATCACAAAAATAGAGAAGTAAAAGCTATGGGAGCTGGATTTAAGAGATACACTACTACTAAAAGTACATTTGGGTCCCAACAACAAAGCTTGATGAGGTACCCAAGCACAATCAAATCTTTGTAAATAGGAGAAATAGAGAAAACCACATGGGAAAAACCCTAATCCAAGAAGAGATGGAAATAATGTTGAAAAGGAATAGTGAACGATTAAAGAAGCCTCCAAACTAGGAAATGTCCCAGAAGATAGGAACAAAAGGATGATCATGTAGAACACTACTAAAGCATGTAGAAGTTACAAACTCTGTGAAAAGTAACTACTAATTTGGAGAACCTACACTGAAATAAAACCTAACTAGGTAGAGAATACTATGATTTTCATGATTATTCTCAAAATAAATTACTTGAATCAAGAGGCACACAAAGGAAAACAACTCAATTCAATCATACACATGGCTTGAAACACCAAAGTCTGAAGAGTTGATCAATGAAAACATGGAAGGCTATAACCAAAGTAGGAATGAAAAGAAGAGTTTCTATATGATAAATGATCCATCTCACCAAAATGCATAGGTATCCAACCATTACATCTACCTAGTACATAGGAACAAATACTAAATGCATAGCTCACTCCATCTAGCCAAGGAAGCATGAGAAACAACACAAAAAGCTCCCCTAATATAGACAAGGGTGATGTGATAGGTGACCAAAAAAGTGGACCAATAGAACTGCATGTCAAAGAACCATGATCAAAATGCAAAAAATAATACATATGTGTCTACTAAGGTGATTAATCTCAGATACATCATGAAGCTAATGTCATAGAATGGAAACTAACTAGACAAAGGAAGATAGGAAAAAAAGAAAAAATTTCAACCCCCATGGAACTTTAATCGAAGTGATGTATGTACAATATGACACAAGATATGGTGAATCCATTGAATACAATAATATGCACAAGTTTCCTTAGATGATACTACTCAAATCAAAAGGTAAAACAAGGAAAAATAACTCAAACACAAATACAAATGGCATATAGCACTTTATCTTAGTGTGTTCACTAGAATATATACAAATGATTAAATTGATATGAGGGGGTTGATATTTTTCCTTTTTGTCCATGTTCCTTTGTCCAAAAAGTATCCCTTATGTGGAATTATCCTCATGACATGTCTAAGATTGATCACCTCAGTACACACATATGTATTCTTTTGTGCATCTTGATTGTGGTTCCTTGACATACAATTCTTTTGGACCACTTTCCTTGTTTCCTATCACCTCACCCTTATTTGCATTAGGGAGGTTCTTTTGTTGTTTCTCATACTTCTTGGGATATGTGGGGTTGAGATTTCATGCATGCCAATGATTAATGTTCAATGTTGAAGTTGATGAAAGCTCAACCCCACAACTCCCAAGGAAGCATTAGAAACAACAAAAGAACCCCCTAATGTAGATAAAGGTGAAGTGATAGGAAAATGAAAAATTGGGCCAAATGAACTACATGTCAAGGAACTACGATCAAGATGAATAAAAGAATACATATGTATGTACTAAGGTGATCAATCTAAGACACATCATGAGGCCAAGGTCATAGAAGGAAAATTTACTAGACAAAGGAATATGGCATACAAAGGAAAAATATTAACCCTCCATGACAGTTTAAACAGAGTAGTGCATGTAAAATAAGGCACAATATATAATGAATCCCAAGAATACAAAAATGTGTATGAGTGTCCTAAGATGACATTACTTGAATCAAAAGGAAAAACAAGGCAAAAATAACTAAAACAAAAATACAAAGGGAATATGGAACATTATTTTAGTGTGCTTGCAAGAATGCATACAATGGAGACCAAAAGAGACATAAGGCTAATACAATAGATAGTAAAACCCTTGATGAATCATTTTAAGAAACAAAATTGATCCCCAAACATGAAACAAGAAAGATATCGACTAGATTACAAAAATGAAAAAAAAAATTGAATAGAAAGTTCTAGGAACAAAATATGGAAAAATAACCAACATCACTAGAAAGAGCTCTAAAAGACCTTTCCAACTATATAAAGAATTCTCAATTCAAAGATCAAATGCTCAAGATATCTCTCATAGTGCAAAATAAAATTCTTGACTTTGACTACTATTGCCCCACTTTCTAACATAATCCAATTTTGCATAGTGGAGGATTTACCTTGTATTGTGTTTAGGTTGATCGAATCAGTTCTTCCTTTCTCATGTGTTAAGTTTCTCCATCAGGTTTCCATTTTTTTTCCTTTTCCCGCATTATATAGCTGGGTGGGTGTTCCTTATAGTTTTGAGTCATGTGGCTAGTCTAGATCCTTACTTGATGGAGATTATTGAAAAATGCTACCTCAGATGAATTTACTTGTAGCTCATTTGATCCAAGTATAAAGAAAGTTTAATTGGTGGAAAATCAAGTTTCTTCCTCTCCTTAGCAGGTTTTCTCACCCCGAAGGTGAAACTCTGCAAAGATCTATAAATGCTATTTGTAGGCTAAAACAAGGAAAGGTGAGTCATAATATGGATGTATCATTTAAGTATTATCATGTTTTCATAGTGGGAATCACTCAGAACTCACCAAGATGATTAGAATAAGCATTGGCAGCAAACTCAGAAATAGCTTCTCCTTTGGCAGGTTTCGAACCAAGAACTAAGTTTTTCAAAAAGGCCTAAATAGAAGGGTAAAGTTACTAGTGGACTCCATTTTTTGCTTGTGAAGCCCTTTTTATGTTTTCTGAAGGCTTATAGTAAAGTGCTTAAGGCAGAAAAGGTAAAACAAAAGTGTAAGCAAAAAAATGGAAATCGCCTTCTCCATTGTGGGTTTTCTACCCTCAAGAGCAATTTTCCACATCCAATGAAAAATGGATACTACAAGCATGGTAAGTGTTTTAATTAATCACTAGGTGTGTTTGGGATAGAAATGGAAGCAAATTAGTTAAAGTTGTAAGGATATTTTGAGCGGAATCTAGCCAAGCAGATTTTTCCCCAGGGAGTACTCCATTCTTATTTTCTGAAATTGGGTGAAAATGGAAAGGTAAGTCAATAATAAAGGAGAGCTACCATTGGGCCAATGGAAATTGTGAAATGAAAAGAAGAAATCTATTAGAACCCTTATATTTACTAATCCAATGGATTTATCCTTAAATTCGCTCGTGTGGCATGGATTGTGGAATTTAACGGATAGATTAAGGGTTGTTATATAAAGAAGAACCTAACAGAATTTCAAATCATTGTCTTACCATTATACTGTTATATTGAATAATGCTTCCAAAAAAATTCAAAGTTTAGGGTTCGTTCCTTTACATTATCACAATTGTTGAATATCTATCATTCTTTATCAGGCAAGATGGCATCAAGATTCTTTGGTTTTGATGGGCTGGGTGGAATCAAGTCAACATGGCAGAGTATCTCTGATACTTCATTACATTTCTTTGATATAAAATATTTTTAGAGAAGGTTTAGAACTGAGCCGATTCACCCTATAACAGAGAAACTTCGAGGAACTAGACTAGTTGAGGCAACTAGGTTTCTTGTCATAGTACAAGCTCCAGAGCTAATTATGGAATGTATCAATCATTACAACCTAGACACCAAGTAGATCTTATTGCCTAATCAAATGGTATTGATTTCAATTGATAGGCAAGTGATGGTGAACTATCTATGGATTCTGGAATGAGAGGAGTTCTTTGAGCTAACAATTAGAGGAGCCATGTCTAAATTCTCCCTAAGGAAGATGGTGTGGCAGAAGGAGATCATGAACTCTTGGTTCCAAAAGCCCAGGGGAGCAAAAAGTAAGGTCTCTAAAACCCTATTTGGCTTGGATCTTAAGCCCAAAATTATGGATATTTTGGTCCTCTTGCATTGACTAAAAGGTGAGGTAGAAGCACTCAATTTTATAGAACAATACTTCTTTATGGTGCAAATTATCTGCTCAAACACACATTACATTAACTGGGCATTTGAAGTTAGTGAACATCTTTCTAGGGCTCTCAGTGCAACTAAGTTTTATAATTCATTTTATATGTCATCTTTCTTAATATATATGTTGGCTTCCCTACAATTGTAGCAGGGACTTCCCAGAATAGAGAATTTTCCCAAAAATGTAAAGAGTATGAGTTTTATCCATGCTTGCAGTTACAAAATAGCTATGCAGAGTATATCCGGGTTAATTATGCATTCACTATGAGAATCTATAGGGAACTCCAAGGGTGTCTAGAGTGGAGGTTCAGCCTAGAAGAAATGGTAGTCATCAGCCAATTTGGTTGTTATTTTATTCAATTCTCATCTTTCTCTTATTTGCATATTGTAGCATTTGACAAATTTCCCCTTAAGCTACCTAGATATTTGAATGATATGATCGTGCTCATTGAGATCATTAGGCAAGCAATCCAAGTAAATGTGCTAAGCGCCAGTTTGAGAAAGAAGGGGTATGAATTCCCCATAAAAGTTGGAGCTTATAGTTGTGAATCCAGATCTGA
Organism: Cupressus sempervirens; assembly: GCA_028749045.1. Lineage (NCBI taxonomy): Eukaryota > Viridiplantae > Streptophyta > Pinopsida > Cupressales > Cupressaceae > Cupressus > Cupressus sempervirens. The sequence goes on from CM053783.1 coordinate 886,241,319, forward strand.
TGAAAAGAACATACTCAAAGCATTTGAAAACAAATACAAACTGGAAGAGTATGAAGTCATAAGGCCCATATTTGATCCAAATGGGTATGCTAGAGATGTGCTTCAAATTGGAAGCGTCATCAAACATGTAACTACTATAGAAGATTACTGGGCTGATTGCAGAGATGAGCTAGAGAGTCAAGACCATGCCTTTGCTAGACTCATAGTAGATCAAATAAAGACCTATGGCATTGAGTTGGATGTGGAAGGGCTAGAAGATGATGGGAAAAATATGTATAGTAATACATATTTGACCAAATTGAGAAACATCCCAATTAGCTTTGAGCCATGTGTAAATATAGAAGAAGATAATGATGTTATGATGACTTGGATCATCAAGAGAACTAAGTAATGGGTTGAGTGGATAGATAAAAAAAAGCCAGAGCAGGAGCAAGACTACTCAAGCTTCTCTAGCCACTGCTACTCCCACTTCCTCTCAAAGTGCCACACCCAATGTTACAACTTCAGCTACTCAAGGGCTGGCTCAATCTATGGGAGGAGGTGATCAACCCCCAGAGAAGAATATTTCAATAGCTCCAACTTTCCAAGGAGGTTCTCTACCAGTGATTGGAGCTCAGGCTAGTACTAAAGAAAAAGGGATAGAAGAGCCGAAAGATGGAACCATCACTCCACCCTCACCTCCTCACACCACTCTAACTCCATCTCCACATGCTACTACAATTCCATCCCCCCATGTTACCCCAATTTCATCACCTCATCATAGCCCTACTCCATCTATAGGTGCTTCTCTTTTGAAGCCAACTGGTTCTCCCATCCAGATAGTAGAGATTGGAGATGATAAGAGTAGCAGTAGCGAGTCCACTAAATTCGATGAAGCTGCAAAGAGAACTCAAGAAGAAGAGAATGTCTCAGGTTCATCTCAGCTCTATTCTCAAGATTTGAAGAACCCCTTCTTTGCAACAACAGTAGCAATGACTCCAGTAAAGAAGAAAATGTTCATCATAGATTCACTTGGAATGGCTTCTAAGGTGATTGGTATGGAGTCTTGGCTTGAAGACACCTTAGAAAGAAAAAGAAAGAGGAAAGATGAAAGTGTTCCTACAAAGGATGTTGTGTCTCAAGTGGTACGCTCTGGATCAGCCATAGTAAAAGCTAAAAAGTAGAAAACTTTGTCCATACTTGGGCAAGATCTAGAAACTGGACATTTGACTATGGAGATTGCAAAACCAAATAAAGCAGGGCAGATTGAGGAGATGACTCCTGAAGATTTCACTCTACATTCAATTGATCTTGGAGAGGCCAAACTTGATACAAAATTTGTCTTATGGAGATTAGGCAATGAGATAATAGAAGGTTAGCTAGAAAACCTCAAATTATCAAAGATTAAGATGAAAGCTGAGATATAAGAACTCAAAAGATTCATCAGGTAGCTAGTTGTTCCATTGACAACCATTACTGGTGTGCCTGCTACTGAAAATCCTACAACAGAGGAAGTGCAAGCTTTCATCTCATAGCTCTAGAAAGATAGACATTTTGGTCAAACTGGGAAAGAGTGGATTGATAAACTCAATGCAGATGGAGTTGCTCTGATTGGTCAAATTGGGAATGATATCCTTCAATTGGAGATTGAGAAAGATAATATCTCATCTAATCAACACACTTTGACCATGGAGAAAGCCAGATGTGATAAGTGTATTTCTCTCCTAAAAATAATTATCCAAATGAAGGCAAAGGAGGTGATTGAAGTAAAAAATTTAAAAAAGGGAACTAAACCCTTGTTTGAATGGCTCCAGGGTATGCGATTCAAGCTAGAGATGATTCAAGAAGCTAAAAAAGGACTCAAGGAAATAGAAGATAAAGTGAAGAGAACTCAATATAGGGCATTTGAATTAATGAAAGGATTACACACTAATCCACAAACTAGCAGTCAATGGAAAGCCCTTATTGGAGCAGAGATAATGAAGAACAACTTCTCCATGTATTTAAGTAACCTGTTAGGAATGGCTTCAAGCATTCAAACCAAAGTAACGGAGCTACAGACACTAGGTGGATGCATACACATAGCTACTAAAGAATTGACAGGACACCTAAATTCTATGAAAGAATTGTCTTGAGAAAATTCAAAATGGCTCTTAAGATTCACTAATGTACACGTGCCTAGTCATGAGGAATTAGTTCCCATTATAGTTGTCGCTAAGGCATATAGGGAAAAAGTTGAAAAGGCGAAGAAGTCTAAATGATTCGATGTTGCATCCTTTCACTTTCTTTTGCAACTTCTATTGATTTTGTAAATTTTGTAATATGACAAACTGACATCTTGCCATTTGTCTCCTAAGAAGATTAACCAATTAAAATTCCTATTGTAATGGTCATCTCTCAAAATCTATATGTATGAATTTGAATGATTAATAAAGGGTCAGAAAAAATTTTAGTGTGAAGTATTTTTTGTTGCAGAGACAATTGAATGGTATTTTATTTCAAATCATTATCCATTCCAGTACGTATTGTGATTAGCTAGTATTTCCTTTCTGTATTGCATAGAACTAAGGAAGAACAGAGTTTCATTTCCCTTGTTTTACAGAATCCAAATGAATGTAATAACTATTGTTATAATTCATTTGACAAAAGGATTCTTTTAGTTTTTCCTGATTCATCAATTGTAATTCAGATTTGAGTTTGACTTGGTTTAGCATTAGTTGATTATGCGAATGGATTTATGGATTCATAAGATGTGTGGGTATGTGAATCTATTTTAGTATGGAGAAGTTATTATCTTCCTAAGTTGGATTTAATTTAGGTCTAACTTGGTTATTCCTCTACTATTCTCAAGTTAAGAACATACCACAAAGTAGTTTAGGAAGAAAACAAAATTCATTGCAAATTTGTTCTAGGGAGCTATACCTATCAATTTAGAGGAAAGCTAAATCATTCACAAGAGGCTTTCCAACTATTTGTGATAAGATATTGTTCTTAATTGGGTAATAAAGAGTAATAATATAAAAGAACAATCTATTTACCAACAACTACATAAATAGGAAACCACATAGAATCAAAAGTCCAAATAGCTTGCACCATCATGACTACCTTTGAAAGATCTTTCTAATGATATAAGATTTCAAGAAAATTACCTCCTTATGATGAAGACATGACCAAAAAACCATCAATAGGTCACTAGGGAAAATCAAATCAAATAAATGAAAGTTTTAAGGCCATCAAATTTTGGCCAAATAATGATGACATCAGCAATGGCAAAGGTAGTACATGTGCAATCCTATCATTACTTGTTGATGTTAGCACATATGTAGGTATAACTTTTCAAAATGAAAATTTTTCTTTTAAAGAAATACATGCACTTTTCAAAGTGATATTTGAAACTTTTCTTAAAAGAACATATTTTTTTTTATTAAGTGATGTTTTGTGATTTTTTAATAAAAAATAAATCATCACCTTAGGAAGTGTCCTCATATCTAGGGACAAAATTATTGCCTCAAGTTGCAGTTGTGTCCAAATTGAACAAATTTTATATGGAAATAGGAGTTTTGGGTGCTATGAATCCAAAGATGAGGTTTGTTTGGGCTCAAAATGCATTGAAAAAAGTGACCCACCAGATCCAATACAAAATACCTCTAAAAAATAATAGATTTGAAAACTAGATCGAAACCTCTCACAAACAAAATAGGGGCATGAAGATCTGAAGCTCTAATACCATGTTGAAATTAATGAAATATCAACCCCATAGCTCCAAAGGATCATATGCATGCAAATACTTGTCATGGAAAAAGAGAAGCAAAAGCTATAGAGGCTGGAATTTAGAGATCCATAAAAGATGAGACATTCTTGATGTGTAAAAAAGAATTCCAAATTTTATTAAATGAATCAATGTTACAAAGAGAGATCAATCCTTATAAAAGGAGATCTAAATCTTAAAAGGTAACTAACCTAGGTTGCATGATAATAATTAATAAAAGAATTAATTATTATATGCCCAGATTTATCTTAAGTAAACTAGAGATAATAAGTGAGTTAATAATTATATCAATATGATTTAATTAATAAGAAAATACTTTATTTATTTATTTTTGATTGGTAAAAGGCCACAACCCTTTTTTGACATAAAAAGTTACAATTATTCTTGCTACATTGAAGCGACAGTTTAGATCTATTTTATAACATTTACATATTTATGCAAAATAATTGAGAATCTTGCTTCCAACTCTAGAAACCCCAATAAAAATTAGATGTTATCCATTTCCTACCTTTAGATTTCCTAAGAGTCTTTAATGTGAAAACCCTACAAAACTTATATATATGCTTGACCAAGATCCTTGTTAGTGTTATATAATGACAAATTTGAAATAACAATAGGACAATATTATATAAGATTCACAATGGATATCAAGATGTGACAGAAATGAACTAACAAAATCAAACTGAAATTGTATTTCTAACCAAAAAGTATTTTAGTAATCAATCTTCTATTTTTGAAATTTTAATTTTAATTAAGCTTAGTGAATTCAATACTTTCTTAATATGTATACTTTTTCCATCCACCCTTGAATTTGCTAAAGTATCAGCTAATATGTTGCCTTCCTTGTATCTATGTTGAATTTGAGTTGATTCTATTTGGTCTAAAAATATTAATGTCTTTTCAAATTTAAAATTTGGTTGCTAGTTTGGGGTTTCTCTTTTCCTTAAAAAGTTTAAGATATTTTGAGAATCACCTTCAATAATGTTGGAAGGATTTAATTGGAAACAAAATACTGAGAGGGGGGCTAAATTAGAATCTTAAATGTTTTCTTACAAAACCAAACTACTATTTGTACACCTAATATATCTTATATCTATCATCAAAACTATAGTGTCAAAATGTAAATGAAAACATCACATCCATGAAAATTTTCAACACATAACACAAATAATTTGGTTACCTAGAAACACTTCAATGTGAAGGTACAACTAGGGTGATGATGAAACCCACAAATCTTTACTATTACAATAATAAAGTTAACCTGTTAGTGTTATAATGTTTGATCATAATATATGATCTACCTTGTGAGAGGTTTGTCCTATTAAAAGCTTTAATATTATTAGGTCTTACCCTATTAAAGGATTTTACACTTAAAATCAAGTAAGGACTATGTTAGGAGATTTACATAGATTTATTAAGATCACTTAGTTAAGAGGTTTACCCTGATTTGATTTGTTAAAATTGAATCAGTACTTGACCCTCAGTTTTCTCTAAAGGTTGATTTTGGATCTCCTACGTTCAATGTCTCAATCTGAGCTCTTAATATGATATCTTTGTTCATTCCTTCACTACTTGAATTGTTGTATCTAATCTCCTTTCAAACTTAGCCTTTCTTTCTTTGTTTTTTCCTTGTTCCCTTCTTCACTTGCACACTCATCCATTAATTTCTTCTCTCATACATCCATCCTTTATAACCATGATCCTAGGGGTAGAGCCCTCTTTAAATAGACAATCTTCAAAAGTTTTGGATCATAATCAACAATTCATAATTCATCTCTTTTGTCGTTTCCCTTCTAATTTTTTGATTGGTTTATTTTCTTTCCTCGAGATTAATAGCTCCTATAAATATGTGTAAACTCCATCTTAACTATCCCTACAATCATTAAATGTATATAGAAGTCACCCAAAAATGGTTACATAGATGTTTGTGTGATTAAAAACTCATATGAAAAAATTCATTTGCTTGAAATCTAAATGTTCTTACGCTTGGTCATAGCTAACATTCATGTTCGCACTTAGCTTTTGCATGCTTGTTCTTTTTTGTTTACTTAGCAAAAAATGTCTTCCAATTTACTCGGTCTCAATTGTAATAGCTTGGCTTAAATATGTGCTTGGTCTCATCTTGGGTGCTTGACAATCTATGACTTGCTTGACATGAAATACAAAATAAACAAGTCCCCAACATTTACTAGATGACTCAGTCACAGTGATGACCTTCCATCCTTGTCCAGTAAATGAATAAGTGTTTGGAAACTAATAGGAAACATAGGTGTAGAGGTCAAAAATCTCCCCCTTTGACATTAGTGGAAACAACACTTTGTCATGAATTATTATTTCATTCAATAACACTCCCCCTAAGACTCTAATCTAGATCTGCAATCCTAATTTGTTGATGCTATTCCTTTTGATGAATCTATCTTTGATTTTTGGAATTATGATATTTCCCCTTATTTCTTCCCAATACTCTTAGTGGGTCTTATTTCCCCTTTGATTTGATATTTTCCCCTTGTTTTTGTCCCTCATGGATTGGGGTTTTCTAGGGTTATCTTATATTTCTCAAAAAATGATTTGTGGCTTGCCAAAGTTTCTACAAAGCCTTTATTCCACTATCCCTTTAGTTTCTCCAAAACCTAAATTGGAATTTCTAGCTTAGTAGCTAGATCAATTAGGCTTTCAGTGTTTGAGAATAGGTTTCTTTCTTCATGATATTTTGTGCTAGAGAAACTTCCTTTAGAATAAATTCTAAATGTAATGGCAACTAAAATTGAATTAATGTCAATTTATTCCACATGTCACTAACTCAAGTTGTGAGCTTGGCTAGTCTTTGTTGTCCAAATATTAAATTATTGTACAAAGGTGAGCTCAAACTTGCATTCTTTCCCAATGAAACTATACACGCTCTCATCTCAACATTTATTGTGTCAATATATTATTGATCTCAAATCTGAAGAACTTAACATCACAAAGCTTCATATATAAAGTATGAATAGTCTTCAAAATTGCTTCTAGCTATGTGGCCAAATTAGAAAGCTCTGCTCGTCTATGTACAAGTTCTCTAGAGAATTTCTCTAATACCTTGTGCTCAAAATTTCTCTCAGACCATTGCATCAATTTTTCATTGGTCTCTATATCTTTTGATTGAACTTTGTCAACTATATTTACTAACTGATCCAAAATTTGATGTTAGTTTTTCAAGTTAGTTATGCCAAATGCATCTAGAAAGATATCTTTAACAATATGTAGTACCTATTTCTTTTTATGTTCTTTCCTTATCTATTCTTTCTTTTTCTTGTGGCTAAGAAAAGGTTGTAACTCCTACACTTTCTCCTATGTCAAATTGCTTAAGTCATATATTGTAAGGTAATTACCTCATCTAGACTTACTGACTCATTTTTCATCTCTTTTGATTGAGTCGTAATATGAGATCATGGGGTTATATCACAAAGTAGTGATATCTGTAATTGTTACCCTTTTCAGTCAATCTAGATACATGTTGCTACTCCTCTTGAGTAGGTGTCACCTACTATTTAGGTGTTCTAGTTAATAGTTATGATGGCTTTGCACAAGGAAACTATATAAGAGCTTGTGTAGCTTCTTTCTGTTTTGATTTCTCATTTTCTTTTTCTGACTCTATTTTCTTGATCTTTGAAATATTTAATTAATTTTGAAGTATAGGCATATAAGTAAATTTTGGAAACACAATTATAGTTTTTCCCTGCTGCTCACCACTTATATCCTCAGTAACTGATGTAACTTCAGAACTATTAGTCTTTTCATTTTCAATCCTTTTATAATCTATGACTTGTAATAGTTGAAGATTGGTGCTAGGTAGAGATGTGTTAGGCTTGACAATTTTCAATTCTTCTTTTGTTAATATATTATGATCATGTAGTGATGAATCAATAATGTCTTCAATGGTGATAACATCTTGTTTTTCACACACTTCAACAAGTTTCCTGATTTCTTCTACAAGTTGTACAACTTCTTCTGCATCATCCTCTTCTTCTTTATTGACTTCTCCACCTTCTTTATCTACCTCTTCATCTCTTTTAATTACTGATGGATTAAGAAATTTAAATTCTTCTCTCCATACACTGATAGTCTATTTATCAACTTCACATTTTTGGCATGAACTTTTTCACATAATCTTTTAAGGAAATATACATGTGTGTCTTCCCCAAATCTGGCATTGCTTATGCTAAGGAGGTCTCCCTAATTTTTTTCTTAGTAGATAATGCCCATTTCCACTTAGCATTAACCTTATTATACAATTTTTCTAGAATGCCTTTTCCCAACTCTATAGGTGTAGTCTTTTATTGTGTCATCATTTATATTAAAGATTTTTTAAGTTTTTGTTGATCTTCTTAATTCAAGTAATCAAAATTGATATCTTTGAATCTTTTCAAGCTTGAAAGTTCAATGATTTCTTGACATACCTTGTCAATAATTAAGGGAGGTGATCTCAACACAATCTATAATTTTCTTAGATCATTAGAATCAATCTCTTCATCATCTTCTTCCTCCTTAACTACAACTAGTTCCTGGCCTTTTAGGAATATTTTTCTCAAGTGCACTAGCATATTTTTTCTTTGCTTGACTTCCTTTAGTTTTTATAAATGGGGGCTAGGTTTAATTTTGATCTTGTTATAATTTTTATTTTAGGCTCTTGAGGTGTAGCAACCTTCTGAACACCTTTCCTGTGATCAACTTAAATGTTGGCTTCAACAATTATCACTTTATTTTCTTAGTTTCCCTAGGTTTGACAACAACTAGCTCTTTACCTTTTCCTTCCTTGGCTCTAGTTGTATGTTTTGACCCTTCTTATTCATCTTCATCCTTGTCCTCGAGACTTTTATTCTTCATTTTATTTTCTATCTTTGGTTCACTTGGTTCCACATTCATCAAATCATTTATTAATTCATATGTGTTGAATGGCTTGACATTTGCATCAATATCTTCTGATAAAAGTGTAGTCAATACTACTATGACTTCATCAATGTTAACCTCATAAGGCATAGGTATTAACCATGAAATTCTTGGTAAAACTATGTGTGCATAAACAAAATTTGTTTCTACAATAAAACATTTCTTGATAAAAATATGTATCTACAATAGATTTGGGAATCCTCATTTTATTTTTCATTTTTCTTTTGAATTCGTCAAAGTAGTTATCCATGATTTCTTCAAAATTCTCTCCCAACTAAATTATCAACTCATTTATTTTTTCCATAGGTGTCTTGTTCCTATCCCACACTATAGTACCAACTGTAGGAAAACAATTGTGTACATAAAAGAATATATAGACTAAAAAAGATTTGAACTTACATGATGTGTTCTTTTCTTTTCTAATTGCTCCCAAATTCTTTGTCAATTATTGTAGTTGTAGCTTGGTGATACAGGAGAATCAAGCTTGGATTTGGTGGAGTTATGCTTTTAATGGTTAGGGATGTGTTTGAGACACATTGGGGGAACCTTTCATCATGATTGCATAGAGATTGGATGGATTGAGTTGAAGTTTGAACCATTTTTACCTTGCTACTAGAGCTACATTTTCTGGTTTCTAGGTGCTTGTTGGAGGCTGTGTAACTAAATTTTTACAATGAATGAGAGGATGCACATTTTTAGGATTGAAGAGGGCCTATATTAATTCCTTTTCTCAAATGTGCAAGTCCTAATTCTTTATAAGTTAGGAGATATGGCAATTTTGCATGATAGGTTTCTATGCATGACTTTCGGGATGGATGCATAGATATCCTTAATTAATCAGCCTTTGCACATTTCAAGGGTTGTAGAGGACCTAAATTAATACCTTCATTTTGAATCATGAGTTCTAATTCAATTGGAGCTAGGAGATATCATTATTTTTCTTGGGTATCAATTTTAGACATTTAATTTTTGTTCGAGGCTGACTTTTGGCATTTAATTTATGTATGAGTATTTAATTTGTGTTGTGGTCAACTTGTGGCTTAGTTGGGTATAAGCAAGGGGTCTTGTGGAATCTTTTATACAGTTAGGGGAGGGAATGATTCATTCATTTGGGAAGAGGAGTTAGTGTGGAGAGTAGTTGAAAAGCAAATTTTTCCTAAGTCTATGGACAAAGCACCAAATGTGAGGTAGTTTATAGTAGGATTGTGATGAAGTTGTGAGTGTGTGGATAGAGTGCAAAATGTGAGGTAGCTTACACTTGGATCTTGAATAAATTTGGAGTAGATCTAGTAACTATGGCTGGAAAACAAGGAGATTGCTTGGTGGGCTTGCGAGCACAAGTTGAGATTTTCTTGTGGTTTCTTCCAGATTGTTGTTATGTTATAGATTTGGACTAGCTAAGGTGTGGATTGGATCTCAAAGGATCTTGCAGAATTATTATTGTAATTACTTTGTATTTGTCTATAACTAGGAAGGCCTTACCACCTAACACATTTCATGTAATATTTATTTTATGAATAAATTATTTTAATTTGGTATTAAATCTTGCATTATTGCTTCTTGCTATTGTGTTTCCATTATGTGGTTATATTGCTAGTGGCTAGGACATCTCCTTTGGGGATTCTCCTACCTTGCACTATATTAGGTGGTATTAGAGCATAGTTGTTCTTGAGTATACAAGTAGATCATCGAAGTGTGAGGTAGCTTGTACCAAGACCTTGGTTGGGAAAAGTTTACTAGAGCAAAATTTGTTCTTGAGCATGTAGATAGATTGTCGAAGTTGTGGCAGTTTGCACCAAGACTTAGGTTGGAGAAGTAGATCTGAGTTGATATTGATTTCGTGGTGGATTTTCTTTCTCAAGTCCTAGATCTCTTGGTTGCAAGGTGGCAAATTGTGGTTCTGACTTGAAATTATAGAGGGCTTGCAAATGGATCTATGGATGTGAAGATGGAAGATTGATCTTGTTGAGACATGAATGTAGAGAGTTTGTAGATTTCAGATCCATGGTCCTAGACTTGTGATGTGGTTCTTGATTATTCATATGAGGTAGTGGGTTGTGATCTAACTTGCAAACAATTGAAGGTTGTCACAAGGAGTGTGGGAAGGAACTTTTGTAGAGGGTTTGTGAATATCTTGGAAGATGGCTTTGTGAGGATTGGACCCTAAGATGATTGCAAATTTGTATGATGTGTTGTAAAGGAGGTTTTTTGAGATGTTTGCTTAGGTTAAAGCTAGTTTGTTTGATCGAGAGAAGGAGGTTGTGGCTTAGTTTGAAACTAGTTCAGATGATTGAGATAAGTATAGGATGAGGAAGGCATTCCATAGATATGTTTGGAGCTAGAGTCTACTAATCTAAAAGAGAGATGTTTGGTTGGTTAAGAGACTTTTTTGTGAGAGAAGATGGCATAGCAAGGTCAAGGTGGAAGAGATTGGTTTTTCTGATAAATTTGTGGAGTCTAATACAAAACCTATAGAGTAGCTGGAGGTTTTTTTTGAAAATATTCCTAACCTTGTTGATTCTGGAATAGACATTGGTTTTCATGATGAATCAGTTGGATCTGACATGCAAATTACAAAGCACTTAGTCATGGATGATTTGGTTGTAGTTGGTTATGAGTTTTGTGTTGCAGAACATATTTTTGTGAGTAATGAGATGGTTGGTGTTGAGATTTTGGCATGTGTTGATCAAGATTTACATATTCTTGCTGAGGTGGAGTTTATTGCTATTGGTGCGAATTCACTAGTTGTTGATGTGGATGAGGATTTGTTGATGAAGCATTATGTTCAATTTGTTCATGGGAGTGAGCATGATGATTGGATGGTTGAGATTCTAGTGTTTGATAGCATGATGTATATATGGATGATGTACAAATTTATTCTATTGACTTTGATTAAGTGGAAACCTTTAGCAAAGATGAAGTTGGTTGCTAATCTTTCTTTGGGCATCAAAGTATGGGACATACTTTTTTATTTACTTGGGGAGTTTGATGCAGGAGCATTGAGCTTGGATTTTTTGGATTTATTCTTTTAATGGTTATATATGTGTTTGAGACACATTGCGAGAACCTTTCCTCATGATTTCATAGAGATTTGATGGATTGAGTTGAAGTTTCAATCATTTTTACCTTGTTGTTAGAGTTGCCTTTTCTAGTTTCTGGGTGCTTGTTGTTGGCCATGTAATTAATTTTTCACAATGAATGAGAGGATTATTATTTTATTGATTGAATAGGGCATAGATTACTTTATTTTTTTCAAAGTCATAAGTCCTAATTCTTTATAAGTTGGGAGATATGGTAATTCTCTTGGAGTATCAATTTCTGGCAATTTTACACGACAGGTTTTTGTGCATGACTTTCAAGATGGATATGTAGATATCCTTAATGAACCATCCTTTTCAAATTTCAAGGGTTTTAGAGGACCTAAATTACTAGTTTTAGTTCAAAGCACAAGTTCTAATTCAATCAGAGCTAAGAGATATCATGATTTCTTGGGTATCAATTTTGGACATTTAATTTTTGTTGGAGGCTGACTTTTGAAATTTAATTTATGTATGAGTATTTAATTTGTGTTGTGGCCGACTTGTGTCTTAGATGGGTATAGGTAAGGGGTCTTGTGGATTATTTTATAAATTTAGGGGATGGATTGATTCATTCATTTAAAGGAGGAGTGAGTGTGGAGAGTAGCTAAAGAGAGAGTTTTTCCTGAGTCTGTGGATAGAGTGCCAAATATGAGGCAGTTTATAGTAGGATTGTGATGAAGTTGTGACTGTGTTGACATAGCACCAAATTTGAGGTAGTTTACACTTGGATCTTGGATAAAGTTGGAGTAGAGCTAGTAGTTGTAGCTAGAAAATAAGGAGATTGCTTGATGGGCTTGCAAGCACAAGTTGGGATTTCCTTGGTGGTTTCTTCTAGATTGTTGTTATGTTACAGATCTAGACTAGCTAGGGTTTGGATTGGATCTCAAGGGGTCTTATAGAACTATTATTTAATTACCTTGTATTTGGACATAACCAAGAAGGCCTTACACCCTACACATTACATGTAATAGTTATTTTAGGAATAAATTATTTTAATTTGGTATTAGATCTTGCATTATTTCTTCTTGTTATTGTGTTTCCATTGTGTGGTTATATTGTTGGGGGCTAGGAAGTCTCCTTTGGGGATTCTCTTGCCTTGCACTGTGTCACTTAGAAAGATCATAAGTATGATCTCTTTTTACAATCTTGTAGCCTAGATTCACTACAATGCATGAAACATTTTTCAATTTGTTATATTGGTAGAATTTGTGTTCTATCACACATACTAAAGATTTGATCATAGGATCATCAATCCCATAAATTAACATCCTTGACCATTCCACTTTGCCTTGGTAGATTTTTCAATCTCATTATGTGTTTTTTTCCTTATACTCTTTGGTTTATCTAAGGTATGGTATCTAGTAACTTGATGTATTATGGCCTTGTTAATTTTGATAAGGCCTCTTTCTAACTATACCTTCATATCATGGACATGACTTAGGAAAATATTTATCTACTTAGCTTTATATACTTTAGGAAAACCTAAAACACATGTAATCCCTTTCTTATCTACAATCTTGTATTCATCCTTTAGCATTCCATTTCTACATAGATTCTCATAAGCTTCTCTTATCTCAAAATCTCTAATTTCTCCTAGTTTACACATGCAATAAGATCTCACATCCCCCATAGTCAAAACTATGGGTCAAATTGATGATAGGGAACCAATATCATCTTTAGTCTCTTCAAAATTTATACTATTACTAAAATTTGATGGGGGACACTAGTCGTTCCTCACAATTTGAGTGTTGCTCACTTTTAACATATCACTTGCTATTGTCATTTCAATATAGAATTCCTGAAAAAAAATCATTCTAAGATAATGTCGAGCATATGCACCAAGTTGTGGTGCCAAAAAGATGACAAGGTTTTTTTTTTTTTTTTTTTCTAATTTTCAATAGCACGTACGCACTATTCTGATATCCAAAAAGTTATATGATGAGCTAGAGACCCACGGCCCATCATTTTCATTTTGCTTTTTGGCTCTCCAACAGCACGTACGCAGGTTTGATAGCAAAAATTCACCACCATTTGCCAAAATGTCTCCTCACCAATGAAATCCAAGACAACGAGCACACCGACGATGATGAGGTAAGTGATATAAACTTAACTTTGCATTGTTTAATATGTTTTCCATATTGTTTTATTGGTTTTTGATATTCTTTTGTAGGGTTTTTACAAATTTCATTTAGATTTGTTTATTTAGTTGGATTTCAATTGATTTTTTATCAGGAAATGTCCATAATCAACCAAAAAATCCACAAAACCCTCAAGAACCTCAAAATCAAAACCCTCCTCAAGAAGAACAACAAATTCCACAACCCGAACCACTTGCAAGACCTTCACCAGGTACACAAGAAAATATAAGAAATGAAATACAGAGAGGAAAAACTAAATTAGAAAGACTCATTGCTTGGTTGAAAGAATTCAGAAAAACCAATCCAATGAGGGTTCAATTGGCATCATCCCTCAAATCCATTAACACTTAGATAGCCTCAGTTAGTGGTCAATTAGATATTTGGCAGGCTAAGAGGGATGAACAAAAAAGATTTTATGCAAATAAATTGTCATATGAAGATGTTAAAAAAAAAGAAATATCACAAGGTAGTATATGTGCATTATTTAGAAAACCTGATGAGCCAAATACTATTAGAGAGGGTACTAAATGATTTCCCATCCACTGGTGTATACACGATGCTATTAGAAATAATTTTTGGGATAGATGGTGGATGGTTTTTGATGCCCCTCCTTGCAACAATCATGAGGTCCCCATGTACTTTTTGAAGAAATTATATTGTGAGTTTGTCCTTGGGGAGATCCCCAATTATTTTGATATGTTAGACTCCCAGGGTAGAGATGGGGGGTCATCATTTGAGAGGCCAAGAGCACGTCATGACCCTAATGTAGTTAGGGCACCTGTGGTCCATCCACAACACAAGCATGTGATTATTCCTTTAGTTGTGAAGGAACATGTAGAGGCCAACACTCTAGGGACCATTAATGCTTTGACACAGACCCTCATCCATTCCATGAGCCCATTAGTTGAGGGGGAGCCTTCTATGCATCATGGTCACATGTGCACTTCATGCAGATCCCTATGCACATTTGGCACTCATGCCAGAGATGCTGCGGATGATGGGCTTGTCACCGATGAGTTCCTGAATGAGATATTTGGCATTGACACACAAGTAAATTACTAATTTGATCACATTTCATATGTATAGTGAATGATTAATTAACTAGCATTTATTGACATTGTTCAAAATTTAGGGTCAAAGTGTTGTTGGGCCTAGCAGCGATCTTCCAGGCCCATTTTTTGTCCCTTCGACGAGTCCTGAGGTATGTATCAATTTAATCATTTTAATTAATACATATATTTATTACGCAATCATATTAAGGATTGATAAAAGAAATTATGCATGTGCATCAGTTCTCCACAGGACCCTCAACCTTTATCACAGACACAAAGCATATACATCATACGAGCTTCACATAGGTACAGTTGTTTCATGTTAATTTAATTCATTTGATTATATTTATTCCATGTTTCATGTTAGATATAACATGTATTGTATGACATGCAGCTCATGATGTCAGACACACCTCCTCATCTGCGATAGTCTATTGATAGTGGAGTGGCCGCAGCTGTGGCTAGCTCATAGCCACTGATGGAGGTATGAAAGAATTTTCTTCATTTTAGTTGTTGTTTATAATAGTTAATCTCAAAATTTCTAATGTTATTTATAAATAATTATATTTATTGAATTGTTGTAGGGTCTTGTGATGCCTGATCATCCACGAGCATTTGAGGTGGACTTATAGAGTGACTATTTGTTGGTGGTAAGAAAATAATTGATTTTGTGTGTACATATATTTGATTTCAACGTATAATAAATATTGATTCATATCTACTTTCTTTGTATCAGTTGGACCTGGAGAAGAGCCTCAACAAGAGGTCAAGTGAGCATGTCAGGAGGGCCCCGTCATCTCCACTGTCTCCCTCCACATGATGATAGAGGACGTTGAGAGACTTTTTTCCTTCCCCTCATGAGAAGGAAAAGATGTAGTTGAGGTATTCGATACATACATACATACATATATATATATATATATATATATATATATATATATATATATATATATATATATATATATATATATATATATATATATATATATATATATATATATATATATATATATGGAGACTTGTTTCCTTCCCCATGTATATATATAGGCATCAGAGAGACATATTTGACATACATTTGATGTACATATGACATTCTATATTTGATGTATGACATTATTGGTTAATATATGATATGTTTGTTCATATATGACATTATTGGTTATCATAATATATTATGTGTTTGTTAATGTATATTACATTATTGGTTATCATTTTATATTATATGTTTGTTCATGTATGACGTTAAATTAGATATGTTCATGTATGACATTAAATTAGATATGTGCATGTATGAAATTAAATTCAATTGCTAGAGAGTTGCCATTATGTCTACCAACTAGTAGATGTTATTTTTTGCTTTATTAGTATTTCTCAAAAACTGCAAAGAAGTTGTTTCTGGTGAATAGTTGTAAACAATTGTGATCATCGACTTCATGTACTCATGGCTTTGGCTATGAACACTTGTAACTTTGGCTATAAGCATCCATGGCTTTGGCTATGTGCACTAGTGGCTTTGGCTACGAGCATTTATGGCTTTGGTTGTAGGCACAATATAGCCTTGGCTGTAGGTTGTCTTTCTTGCTGCATGTCAAAGTTATCTTCAAGAATATCATTAGTCTAAGATCATTACAATTAAAATACTATGACATAATACTTGGAAATAATAGTCTTTAACCCATTACTTTATTTGTTAAAACATCATGTATTATCTACTATAGTGCTTCTACTCAAATATGTTTTCAAAAATACTTAGTATGGCAAAGAAATGTCTATGGAAAGCTTGTCAAATAGAATATTGAAGAACTAAATGTGGACAGTCATTAGTACCCATCAATAAGAACATGGGCATCTTTCTCAAGAAAGCCATATGACATTAGCTTAATTTATAAATTTCCTTTGCAAATAACTAGAAGATGCTATGAATCTTAATACAGAGTTAATCACGAACTCATTACCAAGAAGCATATATCACCCTAAGCCAATTAACTGACAGGATAAAAATTAATTCAATTTCAACAAAATTTTGAGTATAACAAGCATCTTAGGGATTCTTACAAGAATTAACACGATGTTCACAAGAGCATTACAAGTTCTCATAATGCTATTTCACATATTGTAATCATATTCAATTTTGAATGGCCATTTGTGTTACAAGCATAAATTTTCTTTAAGGTCTTTTAATTCTAGACATGAATTTTATTCTGAAGCTTTTCTATGATAACCCAGTCAATGCATATATTGTTGTTCCACATTATGCTGATTTGACTTTCATTGGTTGATTTGGGTCTAGACATGATGTTATTCACTACCTTTTTTGTATATTATTTTTTTGTAGTGAGGTTCTAGCCTGAATGAATGTATTAATCATTGAAGTTGTGAACCTTGGTCGAGATCCTAACAAATATATTTTCAAATTGGACCTCAAATAGTTTTCTCAGTCACCCCCTGTACACAGATACTAAAATTGTAGTTAATTACAAAATTAATACTGAATTAACACAAGTTTAATTGAGAAGTATTATGTACCTCAATAGGCTAGATTATTATTGACTGGGAAGCTTTATCTTAGAGCAGTTGGTTTCCTAAATCTTTAGCACAATGACACTCTTATGGAATGTGGAATTAGGTATGCTAGCTAAGGAATGTTCTTTAAAAGGCAGAGGCAACTCAAGACTCACATGTTTCAATTCAATATAAATGTTTAAATCGCTTCTCTAGTTTTTTCTATTTATGATCTTCTTAAAAGTTAACTTTCTAAATGCATTGATGGGGAAATAAAAATCTTCTAGGAACTAAAGGCTAATCATGTTTAATACTTACAATTCTTTATTTTTATCTAATAATTTAAAAAAGATTGTACAAGTGTTTTCAAAGAGCAACACTTGTCAATAAAATCATAAGAAGGAATATCCAAGGAGAATTACTACTGATCCCCCACCACCAAATTCAAGAGAAAACAAAAATCCACTACTAAAGAAATAGTAACAACGATCATCCCTTGGTCTCTCCCTTATCACAAAATGATTACCATAAAAATTTGCATTTCCAATTGTCTCATGTGTGTTGAAGTGATAGTAACATTTTCACTCTCTTACCTAATCTCTCCCATTTCTAAAACTCTTGGGGAAGGGCAAGGCCATCTTCTTAGTACTTCAAAATACAATGAGTTCCATTTTTTCCCATATTGATAATCGTTGACTTAAAGTATAGTCAAAGTATTGACAGCCCATAGGAACTCAACCTTTGAACATCCCATCTATAAATGACCTCATAAAGAAAGTTCAATAAACCCGCATGAAATAGTGAAACAAAAGTTGCATACTTGTGAAGATGATAAGACTACAGGTGATCAATATGTCTCAAATCTATATTCAGTTCTTTTACTATGCATATAAATGGTTTGTTATATAAAAGACTTACATCCACCAAATAAATGATCATTTTCTTACTATGCTATCCTTATCCTTAGATGATCTCTGGTCTCTGCAACATGGTCTTGTAGGAACTAGAATCTCATCCATATCTCGCACGAGCTCCGAGATATGCCCCATCAAAGATTGCAGCCCTATGGCATTTAGTGACCCTTAGGGACATTTCGGTTGAGCATGCCTGAGAACATTCAAGCACTGAAGGGGACAAGATGAGTTTGGGGATAGGGTTTACTCGGCTACCCAGAGCTAATGGAGCAGACAGTTTGATCCCACGACGAAAGATGAGAGAGATTTGGCAGTTGGCAACTTTGTACTGGCCAACATTGCAAGTTTCAACATCACCCGAGATGGCGTTGTAGAATGAAAATGGAATTTGATCTCCAAAAAGTGAGAGAGGTTATTGTAGGTCTCTACAACACGGTCCTGTAGGAACTGTAATCTCATCCATATCTCGCATGAGCTCTGAGATATGCCCCATCAAAGATTGCAGCCCTGTAGCATTTAGTGACCCTCAGGGACATTCCAGTTCAGCATGCCTGAGAACGTTCGATAACTGAAGGGGACAAGATGAGGTTGGGGATAGGGTTTAACTGGCCACCGAAAGCTAATGGAGCAGACAGTTTGATCCCATGATGAAAGATGAGAGAGATTTGGTAGTTGGCAACTTTGTACTAGCCAACACTGCAAGTTTCAACATCACCCGAGATGGCGTTGTAGAATGAAAATGAAATGTGATCTCCAAAAAGTGAGAGAGGTTATTGTATCTCTCTGCAACACGGTCCTGTAGGAACTAGAATCTCATCCATATCTCACACGAGCTCCGAGATATGCCCTGTCAAAGATTGCAGCCCTGTGGGATTTAGTGACCCTTAGGGACATTCCAGTTCAGCATGCCTAAGAATGTTCGAGCACTGAAGGGGACAAGATGAGGTTGGGGATAGGGTTTACCCGGACACTCAGAGCTAATGGAGTAGACAGTTTGATCCCACGACAAAAGATGAGAGAGATTTGATAGTTGGCAACTTTGTACTGGCCAACACTGCAAGTTTCAACATCACCTGAGATGGCATTGTAGAATGAAAATGGAATGTGATCTCCAAAAAGTGAGAGAGGTTATTGTAGGTCTCTACAACATGGTCCTATAGGAACTATAATCTCATCCATATCTCACACAAGCTTCAAGATATGCCCTGTCAAAGATTGCAGCCCTGTGGGATTTAGTAACCCTTAGGGACATTTCGGTTCAGCGTGCCTGAGAACGTTCAAGCACTGAAGGGGACAAGATGAGGTTGGGGATAGGGTTTAGCCAGCCACCTAGAGCTAATGGAGCAAATAGTTTGATCCCACGAAGAAAGATGAGAGGGATTTGGCAGTTGGCAACTTTGTACTGGCCAACACTGCAAGTTTCAACATCACCCGAGATGGCATTGTAGAATGAAAACATAATACGACCTCCAAAAAGTGAGATAATTTATTGTAGGTCCCTGCAACACAGTCCTATAGGAAATGGAATCTCATCCATATCTCACACGAGCTCCGAGATATGCCCCATCAAAGATTGCAGCCCTGTGGGATTTAGTGACCCTTAGGGACATTCTGGTTCAGCGTGCCTGAGAATGTTTGAGCACTGAAGGGGACAAGATGAGGTTGGGGATAGGGTTTACCCGGCCACCCGGAGCTAATGGAGCAGATAGTTTGATCCCACGATGAAAGATGAGAGAGATTTGGAAGTTGGCAACTTTGTACTGGCCTACACTACAAGTTTCAACATCACCCGAGATGGCATTGTAGAATGAAAATAAAATGCGATCTCCAGAGGTTATTGTAGGTCTTTGCAACATGGTCCTGTAGGAATTGGAATCTCATCCATATCTCGCACGAGCTCTGAGATATGCCCCGTCAAAGATTGCAGCCCTGTGGCATTTAGTGACCCTTAGGGACATTCTGATTCAGTGTGCCTGAGAATGTTCAAGCACTGAAGGGGACAAGACAAGGTTGGGGATAAGGTTTACCTAGCCACTCGAAGCTAATGGAGTAGACAGTTTGATCCCATGACAAAAGATGAGAGAGATTTGGTTGTTGGCAACTTTGTACTGGCCAACACTACAAGTTTCAACATCACCCGAGATGGCATTGTAGAATGAAAATAGAATGTGATCTCCAAAAAGTGAGAGATGTTATTGTAGGTCTCTATAACATGGTCCTATAGGAATTGGAATCTCATCCATATTTTGCACGAGCTCCGAGATATGCCCCGTCAAAGATTGCAGCCCTGTGGCATTTAGTGACCCTTAGGGACATTTCGGTCTAGTGTGCCTGAGAACGTTCGAGCACTAAAGGGGACAAGAAAAGGTTGGCGATAGGATTTAACCAGCCACTTGAAGCTAATGGAGTAGACAGTTTGATCCCACGATGAAAGATGAGAGAGATTTGGCAGTTGGCAACTTTGTACTGGCAAACACTGCAAGTTTCAACATCACCTGAGATGGCATTGTAGAATGAAAATGGAATGCAATCTCCAAAAATAAAGAGAGGTTATTGTAGGTATCTACAACACAGTCATGTAGGAACTAGAATCTCATCCATATCTCACACGAGCTCTGAGATATGCCCCATCAAATATTACAACCCTGTGGGATTTAGTGACTCTTAGGGACATTCCAGTTCAGCATGTCTGAGAATGTTCGAGCATTGAAGGGGACAAGACGAGGTTGGGGATAGGGTTCACCTGGCCACTCGAAGCTAATGGAGTAGACATTTTAATCCCATGATGAAAGATGAGAGAGATTTGGCAGTTGGCAACTTTGTACTCGCCAACACTGCAAGTTTCAACATCACCCGAGATGGCATTGTAGAATGAAAATAGAATGCAATCTCCAAAAAGTGAGAGAGGTTATTGTAGGTCTCTGCAACATGGTCCTATAGGAACTAGAACCTCATCCATATCTTGCACCAGCTTTGAGATATGCTCCGCCAAAGATATTTGAATTCACAGTGTTTAATGAGAATATAGTTGAGGCTTGCTTTACTTTTCTATATTAAGTTTGGCTTTCAATTTTGGTTTCCCTAGTTATCTATGTGAGAGTTCCACTTTCATAAGTAACATGGATGCAATAATACTAAATTAAGTATAGGTCCATGGTTCTAGAAGCTTCACATAGCTTCTCTTCAACTATGGATCTTGTAAGCATTGTACCATGATGATTGGTGTTGTGAGAATATACAAAGCATATATATTGTTTGACCAAATGTCTTCAATGAACATGAACTATATGGAAGAAGAGAAGACATGTTGCAAATTCTTTGAAAATTTTCTTCAAGAAATGTAAGGAGCCATGGGTGATTCATCCAAATTATTTGGTAAAATAAGAGGAGGAATGAATCAACCTTGATGATAGAGGTAAATGCTGAATAATATTTATTTAATCACCTTGTTTGAAAAAAATTTAATGACCTTTAAATACAATTGAAAGAAATGGAATTGATCTCCCTTACTCATTTAGATGAATAAAATTGGAATTAAAAAGAGAGGGACATCCACCATAAAACCATGCAATCATGCACTTCTTGATGGGAGTATCATAAGTTCATTGTTAGATGGATATGCCAAATGTGGAAGAATTAAAAGGAAAATATGTTGATTGATTGAATACAAGCATCAAACCAATGTGATAACAAAAAATCAAAGTTGATTCCAGAAGGTCTAACAATATCATATAATTCATTTATCAATAATTTGAAACATCATAAGCATATGTCTAATAATGTCATACATGAAATATATGTAAAAAATGACATACATAGAAAAAATTATACAAAACATATGCCCAATAATGCCATATAGGTGTAAAATGTACATCATTAGATATATACTCTTTCCAACTAGGGGAACAAAATAAATCCCTAATTGTCTTTAATTGCCAACAAGTGGGAGATGACCAGTGTATGTAACGAGGTCTTCCTAACATGCTCACTAGTCCATTACAATCAAAATTATATATGAATAAATAACTATTTTATATAAATATATATATATATATATATATATATATATATATATATTTACACATAAAACTTAATATTTTCTTACAGCTAGCTGATAATTCCTCTGTATATACACCTCAGGGATACACTGATGGTCAGGAATAATAAGACCCTACAAAAACTATCAAATTTACCACTCAATTGTGCCTATGAATTTTATATTGAATTTTAGTACTAATGAAATTTTAATGTAAACTCTTTCATACCTTAGTCATTGGCTTAGAACTAGTGAGTGCAATAAGGACTTGTTGATCAATACAATGATGAAGATGTAAAGGTATCTCTAATGTCAATAGCTGAAAATGATAATACATGAGACTCAAATGCAGTTATGAAGAATACACATTTTCTTTTGTCTCCATATCAAATAAAATATTTTGGTACCTCTGTGAATGTAGTATGACATCCTTCATTTTATAGTGTTGATCCCAAAGCTACAACACTTATTATTTATTACACATGTATGTAAATCTGTTAAGCATCAAATTCAACACCTTTGTCTGCAAAATAATGTACTATATGTTAGAGTAATAAATTCATTTCCTTAGTAATTAAATTATATTGATATAATTACTAAGTTACTTATTATATTGATATAGTTTACTTATAATTCCTTTCGATTTACAACTAATTGAAATGATTTCCCCAATTTTCCATCTAGTCACTAGAAAATTGGATTTGTTGTCTCTTTCTCTTAAAGAACCGGAGCTACTAGTTCCTTTGGTCTAGAAGCCTTCCATTAAGATTGAGGTTTTGAAAGGTTCAAGGGTTGAGGAACTTTTTATAGAATATCTTGAAGAAGGAGAGGTCATGTATAATGGTTTTGAGGAAGGCTAGAGTTCCATCCAGATGGTGTTGCAAAATGGCCAAGCGGAGGAGGAGGTAGAAGAATAAATAGAATAAATGCATGAGAAGGAGGGCCATGGGGGCAATGGATTCAAACCCACAACCAAGCTTTTATACCATTATACAAATTACAAATTATAAGGCTATGCCTTTCATGATAGTCGCATTTTCATATTGGCAAATGAAGAATGACTTTTGGAACAAACATAATAAATACTTCCAAATAAAAATGAAGCCAATGTATTGTATTATAAGCTCGAATGGTAAAGACCAAGCCCAAACATTTATTAAGGTGTAGCATTTATAATTGTCAGGTTCATGTGAAGAAGTCATCGTTCATATTCTCATTGTTGTGTAATTTGATGATAAGAAGAATACAATGATATAGAGGTTGATAGTGACTTAAAAATTTACAAAATGCAATCAATGAGAATTTTACATTGAGGGGGGAGTAATAATCAATGTTTCATTCTCATTGTTTGACAAACTCTTATATAAAGAGGGAGTAGACAGATGATATGGTTTAGTCTTCTTTCAAGAATCTTAGTCATATTGGTTCAGAAGGATTCATGATACAACTACTATACTTAGCGTAACCAATTGATGCTAAAAACCTTAGTATTGATGCTACAAACCTTAGTATTGACATAATTTAACCTCTACAATTCCAGGCATAAGATGATTATCATACAATGGTACTTGAACAAAGAACACTAATAAATATTGAGGATGTGAATTGATAATACCATTTCACAAATGATTTTGGCATCTCACCCTTTATCACTTGTGCGTCAACTTTATTAGCCCTCTTCTTTGGTGACCTACAAATGAAGAATTAGCACAGTAACAAATCTAAGATAAGATTAAAAAAATGGGTCCTATTAAAGAATCTAATATAAATTCAAATAATGTATCTATATTCTAAACAAATCAAAACTAAATCTCATCACTTACACATCATAACAATACGGTCCACATTAGTCATGTGATAGTCTTGGGGAAGAGGTTGTAACATTGTATTTGGATCCAATTGATCACTTTTTCTCTCTCTCCCAATTCAATCTAATGAACCAACTGGATCTGCTTGACATTTTAATGTCTCAAGTATTGCCTCATGGTCTGACTCGCAAAATTTCCAAAGAATCTTATTATGTGGTTTTCCACCATATTTTATCAAGTGGACATTTGATGCCACAACAAGGTTTGAATAATGAATAATCTTCCTCTCTGTTTGCCAATCCTCGAATAACCACAAGTTAGGATTCTTCATAGGATATCGTCTAAGCCATGTGCCTGTTACAACCACCGCACCGACATGGTACTCTAAATCTTCACCATCTATAACCGAGTGATCCAATTTTTTTTTGGCTTCAACACAATGACACAAATAATAATCTGTCCCTTCTTCATTGTCTTCAGGTGCAATAATAGCAAAAACATGGCCTACAATGACAAATGTACAAAATGTGGTCATTAATTCAGAAAATAATTGGGTAAAAGTTATAAAGTTACATATTGAAATTACAAAGATATATAAATATATATATATTACCAAGTTGCACTAAATCTGACAAGTGGTCAAAGTCAATAGATGAATTCATCTCTACCATTTCTAATGCTTGTGGGGGACGATAGGTGTCAGTTGGGTCCAAAACTCGTATATCCCATTTGTCCACCCATTCAATTGACTCACAGTCATCCTAATTTTCCTCTGCACATGATGGACAATAGCATGCCATTTTTTGTGTGTGGATACTCCATGAACCTACATCAAAGCTTCTAAAAGAGTGTAACTCACTAGATCCTGTTAGTGTGCAACAATCTTGATATGGTGTAATGTTAGTATTATCTATCAACCAAAAAAATCTACGAACTGTACACTCACCTTCCTTACCTGGACCCATTGTAGCATTACACCATTGGATGATAGATTTTGCATCTATCAATATTGCTCCATCTTTGTACTTTAGTTCTTCACGAGCCAAGGCTCTTTTAATGCATGCACCTGCACCATCGTGCTCTCCCTTACCATGACCAGCCTCTGTGAAATTCCACATATATTGAATTCTACACAACCTGTGCATCCTGCTCAACCAATAGAACATTCATGCATTCTTGAATTGAGATGGACAATTGTCTGACCAAATAATGTGTTGACGATATGATATGCCCCTGTTAGCCAAATCTCCATAAAATAGTTGAAAATAACCATGTACAAACTCCATAGAATGTGATCGATCATCTCTGATATAAAAATGGTACTCCCTCAAAATCTTCCTGTCATCCTCTGTACTTGTAGGTGAATGCATGAATGTTATGTGAACAAATATAGAAACCTGTTGAGATGTATAATACTTTTCTTGCACCTCATTTTGTGGTTGTAGTGTTTAGTTCTCTGAAAAATCTACAACTGAAATAATGGTATCCAATGGAAACGTATCCTTGCATAGCTTGAATTGCAAATCCAACCATCGAGCTCTATGGGTATGCCTTGCATACTCGTACATAATCTTTTCACGAAAAATCTTCATGAACTCATACACTAGAATCTTTTCAATAACTAGATCACATATTTTACCATGTTTCCCATCTTTTAGACCATATGTCACTGTCTTGAATTTTTCGTAATCTACTATTTCATTTCCAATTGCATGTGTACTATCCATATGTTGACAAGTTGATAAAAGTTGCAAAGAACCACAAAATAAGCACGTACCATCCAAGCATGATGTCTTGTAAAATTGTTGGCCGTCCCCTATTTCACATAAAATTTTGGATATGAATTCCCTTGAAGATTTTGGTGGCTCTTTTATGTCACAATCCTGCAAAACAAACTGAGAATGCAAAACTACGCATATGTGCCTAAAAACATCAAAATGGTTAGAAAATTCAATATGTATCCTACCACAACAAGTTGTGCATGTGTGATTTATTTTCACATAAAAAGGTTTACCCATCTCAAAAAATCTTTGAATTATTCAAATTTGAGGATACATACCAATAAATTTTGCAAAAAATTGTGTCTAAGTTGAGTCCAAAAAATGTTTCGCATGTGGCTCGCGATTTCGGCTACCAATCCTCCTTCTTACAACATCTCTTTGATTAGGAGAAACACGTGTGTTATTTTTTCAAAAATCTTTGATCAATGATTTCAAGGCTTCACTAATTTCTTTATCCTTTTGCAGTAGTCTACTGCTAAATGTCCATAACTCATTTTTTGTTGGATCTTCTAATCTCTCACGCCTTAGCATGGCTCTCCTTAAGGTACCTCTACCAATTTTTAATTTTTTTCTTATCTTTCTCATGAGTTGAGCTTTCCCCATTTGGCTACTTACTATTGTCAATGTGAGTACTCATCTTGTGATATTACTATCTTTGGTGCGTGATTTAGAACCCACTTTTTCATAAGCACTCATTAGATTCTTTACAATATTTCTTTCATTTGAATCATCCATTGTTCTTAGCCCAAGAATCTTCATGATAGGCCTAAATTTCAAATTCCTCATCATTTCAAGAAATAATTGGCATTGACCTGTAATATTTAATTCTTCAAAAAATAATGTCCACATATGATTACTTTTCTTTGACAAGTATGCTTGCTAATCTTGTCAGGCATTGATTTCAAAATGTTAGTATCAATATCAATCAAATATTTTGGTTTTCTAAAATGAATTCTAGAAGGTGTTCTAATCTCTTCAATTATCTCAATATTTTGAACATCAATATAAGGTTGAGTGTATTGCATACCTTGAACTGAAGATGATGTGCCTTGGCAATAAGATGTAAAAGATGGAATATCACCTACTTGATGTGTTGATGTTGTGCTTTCAACATGACATGATGGAGTGTGTATATCGTCGGATCTATAAATCAATGTCTCTTCAACATGAGAGGATGATATGACTTCAAAATTGGAAGATGGTCTAGTGGATGATATGACTCCAACATTCAAAGATGGTGTAGCAGAGGATGGTGTAGCTTCACAATTCAATTGTCTTCTTGAGCGTAACAATCTCATTCATTATCTTTGTCTTTCTAATTCTTCCTCCTTGTTTCTTTGTACTGGTGGTTCTTGATCCTCTTTGAAAGTTAATTCTTCATCATTTCTTTGCAATTTTCTTTGTTCACGTAGTAATTTCATTTTATCTCTTTTAATTGTCAAATCTCTCTCCCTATCTGCATTTGTTTGAATCATTGGTTTCTTCCTTGGCATGATGATGATTTCTACATGTCAAATTATTCAAACATCTGAATTACTTAAAATGTGTAAATTACAAATTATTAAATTACATATAAAAATTATAATTATTTGAATGAATACACAATATATATCAAATGACTTGTCAAATTTCTAACCATTTCGAAATAACATTTCATTCAAACATACATTTTTTAATGAATTCACTATATATTACATAACATATCAAATTATAATCAAATTTGTATCTATATATCCGCAAACAATATTTAAAATGGATTGTACTAACCTTTTCTATTAAAAGAATATTCAAAAAAAATTCAAATTGCGTATCCAATGATTGAATTTGGTGTTTTCTAGCTTCCAAAAGTGTTGAAATAGTGTTTGCTAGATGTTGAAACCCATGTTTTCTGTCGAAATAATAGAGAGCATAACAGACCAAAAGTTAAAAATGGATGAAATGGGCCCCAAGGTTGGTTTTTGACCATTTTTTGGTGATTTGAGATAGCACGTACACACTATAAAGCACGTACGCACTATAGTGCATATGCACTATCTCAAAACACATCACTCCCCATCCTCCCTACTCTCTATCCTCCCTACTCTCTCTCCCATCCCCTCCCTCTCTCTCTTCTTACTCTCTCCCATCCTTTACTCTCTCTCACCCTCCCTCTCCCACCACCTACTCTCTCTACCTCTCTCACCCCCTCTCCTCTCCTATCCTCGACTCTTTAGATCTCTCACACACACACTCTTATCCCTCCTATCTCTCTCCCTCTCCCTCTCTTACCACCTAATTTCTCTCCCCCATCCCCTACTCTCTCTCTTCTCTCCCATACCCTACTTTGTCTCTCTTACACACATTCCCATTCCCCCTCTCTCTCCCTCTCCCGTCGCCTACTTTCTCTCCCCCATTGTCATACTCTCTCTACCACCCCCTACTCTCTCTCACCCTCACACTACTACTACCTACTAGCTCTCTCTTTCAAGTTCTCTCTCTCCCTCTCTACTCTCTCTCCCCCATCTTGTACAAGCTCTCTCTACCTCTCCCACTCTCTCTCCCATCGCCCACTTTCTCTCCCCCATCCCCTGCTCTCTCTCTCTCTCGTCTCCCATCCCCTACTCTCTCACACTCTTACACTCTCCCCCATCCCCTACTCTCTCTCTTCTCTCCCATCCCCTACTCTCTCACACTCTCACTCTCTCCCATCCCCTACTCTCTCACACTCTCACTCTCTCCCATCCCCTACTCTATCTCTCTTACACATACACCCCTATCCCCCCCTCTCTCTTTCCCTCTCCCATCGCCTACTTTCTCTCTTCCATCGTCATACTCTCTCTCTCTACCACCCCCTACTCTCACACTCTCACACTTTGTCCCATCCCCTACTCTATCTCTCTTACACACACACTCCCATCCCCCCTCTCTCTTTTCCTCTCCCACTACCTACTTTCTCTCCCCCATCGTCGTACTCTCTTTTCCACCCCCTACTTTCTCAAAACACATCACTCCCCATCCTCCCTACTCTCTATCCTCCATACTCTCTCTCTCATCCCCTCCCTCTCTCTTCCTACTCTCTCCCATCCTTTACTCTCTCTCACTCTCCCTCTCCCACCACCTACTCTCTCTACCTCTCTCACCCCCTCTCCTCTCCCATCCTTGGCTCTTTAGATCTCTCACACACAATCTTATCCCCCCTATCTCTCTCCCTCTCCTACCACCTAATTTATCTCCCCCATCCCCTACTCTTTCTCTTCTCTTCCATCCCCTAATTTGTCACTCTTACACACATTCCCATTCCCCCTCTCTCTCCCTCTCCCACTGCCTACTTTCTCTCCCCCATCACCGTACTCTCTCTACCACCCCTTACTCTCTCTCACACTCACACTACTACTACCTACTATCTCTCTCTCTCAAGTTCTTTCTCTCCCTCTCTACTCTCTCTCTCTCTCCCATCTTGTACAAGCTCTCTCTGCCTCTCCCACTCTCTCTCCCACCGCCTACTTTCTCTCCCCATCCCTTGCTCTCTCTCTCATCTCCCATCCCCTACTCTCTCACACTCTCACATTCTCCCCCATCCCCTACTCTCTCTCTCCTCTCCTAGCCCCTACTTTCTCACACTCTCACTCTCTCCCATCCCCTACTCTATCTCTCTTACACATACACCCCCATACCCCCTCTCTCTTTCCCTCTCCCACCACCTACTTTCTCTCCCCCATCGTCGTACTCTCTCTCTCATCCACCCCCTACTCTCACACTCTCACACTCTCTCCCATCCCTTGCTCTATCTCTCTTACACACACACACACTCCCATCCCCCCTCTCTCTTTTCCTCTCACATTGCCTACTTTCTCTCCCCCATCATCATACTCTCTCTCTGCCACCCCCTACTTTCACACTTTCAGACTCTCTCCCATCCCCTACTCTCTCACTTTCATAGATACACACACTCTTATCCCCCCACTCTTCTTCTTCTCTCCCATCCCCTACTCTCTACATCTGTCACACACACTCCCATCCCCCCTATTTCTCTCCCTCTCCCTCTCCCTCTCCCACTCCCTCTCCTACTGCCTACTGTCTATCTCTCTCAAGTTCTCTATCTTCCTCTCTACTCTCTCTCTCTCTCTCTCTCTCTCTCTCTCTCTCATCCCTTACTCTCACTCTCTCTCCCATCCCCTACTACTTTCTCTCAAAATCTCACACTCTCTCCCATCCTTTACTCTATCTCTCTTATAAATAAATACACATTCCCATTCCCCCCCTCTCTCTCTCTCTCGCAATCCTTGTCCCACTGCCTACTCTCTCCCATCCCCTACTCTATCTCTCTTAAATGCTTCCATTCCACCTCTCTCTCCCTCCCACTCCCTCTCCCACTGCCTACTATCTCTCTCTCTCTCTCTCTCTCTCTCTCTCTCTCTCTCTCTCTCTCTCTCCATCCCTCTACCATTTCCTACTCTCTCTATCTCTCTCTCCCCTCTCTCATTCTTGACTGTCTCTCTTTGACACACACACACCCATCCCCCCTCTCTCCTCTTCCATGCCCTACTTTTTCTCTCACTTTCTCTCCCTCTCCCACTCCCTCTCCCACTACCTACTCTCTCTCTCACTCTCACTCTTACTCTCTCCCTCTCCACTCTCTCTCTCTCTCTCTGCTACCCTCTAGTCTCTCTTAAATTTTCACACTCTCTCTTATCCCCTCCTCTCTCTCTCTCTCTCTCTCTCTCTCTCTCTCTCTCTCTCTCTCTCTTACACACATTTCTATTCCCCCTTGTCTCCCCCTCTCCCACTCCCTCTCCCATCGCCTACTCTCTCTTCCATCCCCTACTCTCTCTTGAGCTACTTTGTCTTCCCTCTCTCCCATTCCATACTCTCGCTCTTTCACACACATGCACTCCCATCCTCCTCTCTCTCAAGTTCTTCCTCTCCCACTCTATCTCCCATCACCTACTCTCTCTCTCCTCCATCCCCTACTCTTAATCTCTCTCTCCCAACCTGTACTCTCTCACACACTTCCTCTCTCTCCCATCCCCTACTTTAGATCTCTTTCCCCCATCCCGCACTCTCTCTTTTCCACCCGTACTCTCTCTCACACTTCCTCTCTTTGCCACCCCTACTCTCTCTCTCTCATCCTATACTCTCTTTGCCACCCCTATTCTTTCTCACTTTATCTCTCCTATCCTGTACTCTCTTCCCTCTCCTATCCCCTACTTTCTCTCTATCTCTTTCATGCACACACATAGCCATTCCCCTATCCCCCCCTACCTAGTTCTCTTTTTCAACTTACATCTTAATAGTGTGTGTGCACTATAGTGCTTGCACCCTATAGCGCACATGCGCTATTTAGAGCTGAGGTTTAAATAGCACTTGCACGCTATAGCGCGTGCACACTATAGGGTGCACGTGCTATTTAAAACTTAATCAAACCCAAGCCTAAGGCTTGTTTTTTCCTTGGAGATCTAACCCAAAGGTTTGGATTTGATGAATAGGCCTGAGACGTGTTTTCTATAAAACATACAAAAAATGATTATTTTTTCTTCTGTGCTCCCCTTCAAGATTTCTCATGGTTGGGTATCGATAAGATCAGGTTACATAGCATTATAGGTCTCTGTGTTAGTTATCTAACCATATAATTTATTTTTAATTTGAACTATTTCAAGCCTTTCATCTATAATTTCTTTTGAATGTATGTTCATTTTTTGTCAAAAACCACCACGTACTACTTGGGCTATAGATTTTAGCTCGTTCATCAAATTTTGTAACAACTTAATTTTTTAGAAACTAGACTCCATTCTACACACTTTGAAAAAAAAAGTTTTGATTTTAGATTAGTTTTCAATTATTTCTAGGGGGAGCACACAGATATTTCACGTTTTTGGGATGTGTCTAGTTAAAAAATTCGTTAAAAAAAAATAGACATTATAAAATTACTCAAAAAATATGGGATAAACTACATAGTGTTAAGTAACTTTTGACCAGAGCGATTAAAAATTTTCAAAAAAAAAGTGAAAATTTTAGGGGGGCCACACTTTGTACTGTGCTATTTTTTTGGAATAAACAGTACCACTTTTTGTGGCCCCCTTTTTTGAGGACCTAAAACTAAACCATTTTGAAAAAATATTAGTAGTTTAGAAACTAGATTCAAAGGACTACGACTTTTTTTTTGTCATATCTAAAAATTTTGAGCGTAACTATCTTCAAATTTTTGTTGAAGTTCAAATTTTGCAGATTTCAAGAAAAAGGTGTCCACTTATACCCCTCTTTTAGCACCACAACTTTGTGCACTTACCGTGTTAGAAAATAATTAACTTGGCCCTAAAACTAACACTTACTCACTTTATCAAATTCACCAATGCTTCACTCTAATTTTCTTTCTTTGTCACTAAATTTCCCTTGATCACCTTTGAATCACTTGTGAGCTCTAAAATAGCTTGGTAGCTAGAAATGTATGCCCAAATTTGATAAATACCTTCAATTTTCCATTTTAGGTCTATAATAAATGTCTTTGTACTTGGTAGGTGTATGACAACTAGCTTAGTCTCCATGCTTACCTATAAACACTCAATTGATGTTACCTTACTTGTCTAATACTAATTCATTCGATCAACATCATCATCATCCTAGTCAAGCACTTGGCCTATACTACAATGCTTGGTCAATAAATGTTGAAAAAAGATTGATACAAGTATGAATATGTGTTTCAATCATTATTTTGTCACTAATGTCAAACCTGCTACTTGTTGGTAAGACAATAGCTTAGATGATTTGAGTACTATCATTTGTTTGATTGATGAAGAGGATTTGATCAAATGAGGTAACAATAGCACCTAGAGGAAAGGTTGAGTTATGAAATGGAAAAGAAGTAAAAGGATCAGTTAAGATAGTGATATTATAGCACATTGATTATCTACTTAAGGTTGTAAAGGATGGATACATTGATTAAGTTTAGAAGAACAAGCTAAATAAATTGTGTCTACCAAGCTTAATAGTCTACACAATAGGTGTCAAGAAAAGTTAGTGTAAGTCAAGTAGAAAATTATTTGGAGTGAGCAAAGCCAAATTTGTGTATGTCAAGTGATACAGTGTAAGTCGAGTAAAGTTTAGTTGATATCGAGCACCAATAAACTTTAGTTTGTGCCAAGTTTTTTGATAGAGAATACCAAGAATTGCAGTATGTGTTGAGCGTCAAAAGAAAATTAATGTCGAGTGTTGGCATTATGAGAAAAATTTTTAATTTGATGAATCTAAGCCAAAAAGTTTATTTTCTTGCATTGTATGAACCATGTGGAAGATAAGATTGATGAGCTAGTGGTATAGAATTCAAGATGAACCATTTTGAGGTGAAGTCAAGGAGGATTGAAGGAGAAGTTTCTAGAAGGGAATAAAATGAAAATATGGGTAGATTCATTGAATCCTATCCAATCCAACCTAACCCTAAAATGGAAGATGGAGGTTGAATGGTAAAACATCTTAATTTTCTATTTATATATGCAAGAACCTAAAGAAGAAAATAAGTCTATTGTATTGCTTCATTTAGTGTCCTAAGAGAGAGATTGCTATTGGTGAGCAAAGAAAGAAGGCTTAAGGGTATGGATGCTTGAAGGGTGAACAAGCTATCAAAGCTAAAGTGTGTGTGAAAGCCAAGTAGAATGGAAGACTAAAATAGAGATCTATAATTTGCAAATTTGTTATAAGTTATTATCAGATCAAGCCTTACTATTACTTTCTAATCATTGTACCAATCTAGGGTAATTTCTTTGGATTAAGGTTGACCTAAAAGTCATTTTTAAATCCTTTAACTGGGTGACATTTCAAGTGAATGATCTAAAGTCCTCTAACAAGGCTTACTCCTAATATTTTGATTGAATACCTCTAACCAGGTCACATTTAAAAGTGTGCATTGTAACCTTTAACAGGGTTGGCCTTTCACAGGGCATCACTTTAGAAGAATGAGAATGAGTAGCATGTTAGTGGTGTTTTTTCTCAAATTGTGTTTCCACATTAAATTATTGTGTCAAATGTGTTATTTAATTTGTTATGTTTCATGTTTACATTTCTACAAAATTGATTTGATAGTAACTACAACTTTAAGTGATTGTATGATCTAATGGATGCATGTATGATGAAAATGTTTTATGGATATGGGTTCACTAAGTTGTGAAAAGTTTTATTTGTATGTCTAGACCTTGGGTAACTAATTTACCCACCTTCTCTATTATTCTAAAGAATTCCAAAAATTGGTATCAGAGTCATCGTCTTAAGAGGACTAGTTTGAAGGTACTAGAAGAAAAAAAAAAAGATGTTGAAAAGAGAGGTACCAAGCTTAATAGAAATAACTTCCCTACATGGAAAAGTCTGATGAAGCTAAACCTAGGAGGTCTTGGAGATCATGCATAATCTACCATTGATATTGAGCATGTCAATCTTTCTAGAGTCCTAACTATTGAAGATATGAAAAAAGAAGAAAGAACGCAACCAAGCAATGTTGGAGATTGCCTCTTCCCTAAGCTATGTTGAGTTAAATGATATCAAGGGGTGTGAAAGTGAAAAAAAAATATGGGATACTCTACACATCATCTATGGAGGTGATGTAAATGTTTTAAGAGCCAAATTTGAAAGTCCTAGAGGTAAGTTCGATGATATGAGGATGTAAGAAGGTGACAATGTTGCTCAATATTGCTCTAGGATAAAAGATGTTGTTAATGCAATAAGAGGATCTAGTACTAAGATAGATGATGAGACTATTCTAAGAAAATATTTTAAAATACTATTGCCCATTTATGTTATTAGAGTTTCTACAATAGAAGAAATGAGATGTGTACCAGGTTCTAATTTGACTCTTGAAGGTCTGGTAGGTAGGCTCACTAATTTTAAGTTATCTAATTTTGATAACTTCAAATCTGACAATGTTGAATCTACTTTCAAATCCAAGTTGTCATTGAAGGAACCTAATGAGAAGAAGAAGAAAAAGGTAAAATATGTTTCCAGTGATAATGATACAGATGAAGAAGATGTAGAACAACTTAAAGGACTACTAGTAAGGAGATTTCATAGAGGTAAAGGAAAATTCAAAGGCAAGTTACCTATCATGTGTTTTAATTGCAATAAGGTTGGTCATACTGTTGCTAGATGTCTAGAGAAGAATAATTACAGAGGTGAAGACAAATATAAAACTAGAAGAGATGAAGACAAGAAAGATTATAAAGACAACGGTAGGAAGTCTTGCTACATTGTTGAAGAGGAAACTAAAGATGGATCTTATGAACATGATGATGAAGTAGTGTATGTTGCAATGAAGGATGAATCTGATGAGGATGAGGCAACTACACTAGTGTCTTATGTGAACAAGAATGATAGATGGATCATTGACAGTGGGTGTTCACATCATATGACTAGAGATAAAAGTAAGTTCATTACCTTGAATTATTATGATGGAAATAATGTAAGGTTTGGTAATGATGTACCCTGTCTAATAAAAGGAAAAGGTTCTATAAAACCCATAGAAAATATTTTATGTGACAATGCTTATTATGTTGAACAACATAACTATAATTTTTTTGAGTGTGTCACAACTAAATAGTTAAGGTTGTAAGGTTGAGTTTGATTGGAAAAGGTGATCAAACTAGAGAAAGGTGTTTTTTAGTGGCCGATATTCACAAATTGGCTAATTTTAGAATTTTTTGCCTAGTAATTTGGCTAATAGTTTAATATTTCATACAACCTAAATCGCCATGATTTTATAAAATTTAGTTCTAAAATATTTAAAATTGCTCAATAATTTATTTTATTGAAAAATTTAAAATAAAATATTCACCACAATATTTGTTACATGATTAGATTTGACTCACCTAAATATAATATGCTATTGGAGAAATTCAATTGAACTAACCAATAATTATCATAATTATTAGTTACTTTAGGGATATATCACAAATATTTAGTTTTAACTATTGATTTAAAGTATATATAACGATCCTCATAATATTCCACGAGGTAAAAAAATGTTCAATGTTGATTTGTAATATTCTACAGTGATTAATGAACTTCCTATTATTATTGAGATCTATTAATATTTTATACAAAAAAATTATGATTTTAAAATAATCGCCAATATTAATCATATTTAGAATAAAAATTTGAGAAATTCACCAATATAAATAATTTTGGTTTTTCAAAATAATGAAAGATTCGCCAATATTTTATATCTTTTTTGGAGGTAGTTTTCTTAAAGTTTACCCAGAACTAGAGGTAACCTATTCTACCTTGATATAGAGGATGCTACTTGTTTAGTTGTAGTATTTGATGATGTATGGATATGGTACAAGGGGTTATGTCATGTTCTGTTTGATAACTTGGTTAGTATCAATAACATGAGGAGAGTCAAAGGTTTTCCTAAGTTGAAGAAACTTGATAATATAATTTGTAAATAATGTCAATTAGAAAAAATGACAAGGTCAAGTTTTAAGAGTAAGACTCATACCTCTAAAGGAATATTAGAGATTTTTCATACTAACTTGTGTGGACCAATTGATGTGCAAAGCTACATAGGAGATAAGTACGTGATGTTATCTATTGATGATAATTCTAGAATCATGGCAGTTATGTTTTTGAAATAGTTTAAGTGGAGTTGAGAAGAAAATAGGTAAAAGTATAAAATGTTTGAGATCTAACAGAGTAGGAGAATTTACATCCAATGAGTTTGAGATGTTTTGTAATAATGGAGGAATCAAAAGACAAACATCTGCCCCTAGGACCCCTCCATAAAATGAAATTATTGAAAGGAGGAACAGATCTATAATGGACTATGCTAGGACATGCATGATGGAGAAAAATGTTTCTTTGAAATACTAAGGAGAACTTGTAAGGACATATGTCTATACCTTAAACCATGTGCAAATCAAGAAAGGAACTCAATAAACACCTTTTGAACTATGGTATGGATACTCACCCAATGTAAAATATTTTAAGGTATTTGGAAGCAACTGGTATATCCTCAAGGATTTTAGGAATGATAAATTAGATGGAAAAAGTGAAGAAGGTATATTCCTTGGCTATTCCACATGAAGTGAAGCTTATGAGTGTTTAAATACTAACACTAACAAAGTTGTGTAAAGTGTTGGTCTTAGATTGGTTTTGAAATTGATTGTCAACACACTTAATGAATTCTCAAGATGATGCCGAGTATAATATAGAAGCCAAACTATAGTGTGTGTCAAGCTACAGAATTCAATAGGTGCCGAGTCACTATAGATGTCAAGTCACTATAGGTGCAGAGCAGAGTATAGATGCTGAGTGAGATAGAATTCCTATATGTGTCGAGCATCAACAAATAGTAAGTGTCAAGTAATACAGAATCAACATATGAGTTTGTTTCTTCACAAACTCAAATGTAAACCACTTTTGAACCAACTCAGGATGAATCTTGAAGGATCTTGAAGATAAGATCAAATCTTTTGCATTAACTATGTAATCACTATGCAGCCAATAAGGAAAATGGAGAAGGCATACAACCAATAGGAAAAGTGCAAGAATTGAGCGAGAAATGAAGAGTAAATATTGATTGTAGATTCATACCTAACCCTAAGTCTTTGAAATCTTTAAAAGGAGGATGAAACCCCATTGTATGTGTAGATGAGAGAAGTGTATGGGTGAATTATAGAAAAGTGTAGAAGGGTATAAAGACTTAGAGAAGAGAAAAACAACATTGCAAAATTTAGTTGATCAAGAATAGAGTATCAAAGTTGCAAAGAGTGACATATCAGATCAAGCAAGGATCAGAGTAGACAAAGCTAAACAAGAATCTGGAATCAATAATTGAGGATTGCAAGTCATCAGGTCAAGACATTCTTCTATACTTTCTAACCATTGTATTGTGAGAATGGAAATCCTATGTTGATAGGTTGGTCTAACAACTATATTGGTTTAGTAGCCATATTATAGATCCTTAATAGGATTGTAAATCCTCTAATAGGGTTACATTCCAAGTGAATGTTTGTAAATCCTTTAACCAAGTCACTTTTAATAGGGTGTAAATTCTTTAATAGGACATGCCTTTCATAGGGAAGACCATTAGAAGTGGTCAAACTTTGTAACATTGAACAATTACATATTTCTGCAATGATACTTTGTGGGTGTCATCCCCACCCTAGTTTTACCTTCTCATTTTGGAGGGTTTCTAGGTTAACAAATCTTGTGTCATATATTTTCATGCATGTCTTTACTTCCATGTTTATTAGATGAATTAGATGCATGTGAATGTTTTCAGCTAAAAGGTTTTGAAATGGTTAAAGTTAGTTACTTCTAATTCACACTCCCCCCCACCCTCTCAGAAGTAAATCTTCCCAATTGTAAATTCCATCAATTGGTATCAAAGCTAAGTTCTCACAAGGAGGAGCCTTACAACTTGGAGAAAAGATCTAGAAATGGAAGTCTAAAAACTTGGGAAGATCATAGAGAATCAGAAAATTGATATACAACTTGCTCTACACAACTTTGGAAGAAGCTAGAGAAGAATTGAGAAAATCCTTAAAGAGAAGAAGAGACATTGCCATAGTTGAGAATGATACACAATACAAGGAGATTGACACCTCAAAACTATTTTCAAATGGAGATTCCAAAGAGTTTGATGCAGCAATAGCAAACCTAATGGAGAAGAATAGAGCTCAACAAGAATAAATCAGAATACTCAAGATTGAACAAGAGTCACAAGCCATGATGCTTTGTGAAGTAACTTAACAGAAGAAAAGAGTCATTGAAGATAAGGCTATGCTAGAAGATGACAAGAGAAACCTTACCAATAGACTAGAAGAAAAGTCAATTGAGCTTGCAAGAATTGCAAACATGCAGCTAGACACCCTAAGCCAAATGATGAATGCGCATCATGAATTGAATGTCAAGGACATTAAGATCTCTACACTAAAGATGCAAAATGAACAACTAGAAAATGATCTAAAAAGAGAGAAGGAGATTTTAGAGAGCATCAACAAACCTAATGAGGAAATCAAGTACTTTGAGCAACTGCTAAAATCACCAAGTGCTAGCAATGATACTTTAGGACTAGGATACACCAGTACTAAACAAGTAGAGTCATCCAAGATGATAGAAGAAAGGAGTAACAAAGGTAAGAACACTAAACCTACTTGTCATTTCTATGGTAAAAATGGACATACCTCTAATGTATGTAGGAGCAAGAATTCCCATCAGAATAAGAAACCTAAGAATGTGGGTTACTATCATAAGTGCAAAAAGCAAGGACATCAAGCACATAACTATAGAACTAGGACTATCAAAACACCAACTTTTGAAGGTCACTACTATAATTGCAAGAAGTAGGGACATAGAGCTTTTGAGTGTAGATCAAAGCCTATGTGGACACCTAACCAGCCAACAAAGGGAAATAACCATGGACATCACTACAATCAGGACCAGAACACTGGGTATAGCTATCATTACTATTAGGAATATGGACACATTCTTAAAAATTGCATAAGGACACATTTCAATGGAAACTACAATAGATGGTTAAGCCAAACCACATGTTTCAGTTGCTTAAGGACTAGTCATATCAGCAGGAATTGCCCAACAAGGTTAAAGGCACCCAACTCAAAGAACAAAAAAGGTAAAGAGAAGGTAGATGTTGAACACATCAAAGGAGAAATGAATAAGACATGGAAGAAGAAAGATGGGAGTAGCACAGAAAATTGAGGGATCACTTCACCTAAAAGGTCAAGTAATCACACTTCATCAAACTAACCAAAGAGAAGGCATGAGAGATTGATTTACAAAGCTTTATCATACATTAGTTCCTAAACAAGTAAGTATTGAAAGGAAGAGATCAGCATGATTAAAGATGCAAAGTTAAAATTTCAAGATTACACAAGTGTTGCCAAGTTGCCCTCAGATGCTGAGTAAAATCTTAATTCATGCTGAGTTAACTGTCAAATTAGTAGAAGCTAAATGATTAGTTGGAGTTGAGTTGGTAGTGGTAGTCGAGTAAAGAGGAAAATTTAGTTGAAGTTGAGTGAATAATAGTCCTAAGGATGTCAAGTAATGAAAAGCCAATGGAAGCCAAGTAATGTAGAAATCCTTTAAAAGCTGAGTGGACAATCATAAATGCACAATGCATTAAATGCTATGGAAATAGGGTATATTATCGAGTTTTCAATCATTTTTCTTCACCACAAATGAAGAGCAAAGATGAAAAAGAGTGCAGAGAGACTTCACAGTAGAGAATCTAGTATTTAAGTAGATTTCAACAGCATTTCAACATGATTTCAAGGTATTTACATTTGTGTCGAGCTATGCAGTTTCATATTTTCTTTGTGTATAAACCATAGAATCACACAAATGGCTTCTAGCTTTAGGAAAACATAGGAGAAGGAACCTTTTGAAGTCCAGTTAGTGTCCAATGAAGTAGAATAACCCAATTTCTACACAATACCAGAAGTGGCATATAAAAATGACCCAGTTGGAGCCCTATCTATCATACCCCCTAAAGTAGTTATGGTTTAGGATGTAAGAACATGTTACAATTGCAAGATTGGAGCCATAGGAGATATGGAAATGAGGGAAGCCTATGAGAAATTATGTGAAAATGGAGTGTTGAAGGAAGAATATTAGATTGTTGACAAGAAGGGTTTGATGTGAGCCCTAGAATTCCCTATAGTATTTAAGACTGAATGGATCAGACTAGTGCTTAGCAGAATACATGATGGAAGCTTATGGTTAGAGGATGGTCTAGTGAAAATCAAAAAGAGAGTTTTACATAGAATGACAAGGTACCCAACCCTAGATTGGCCAAAGACCCTTAGAAGTGATTCTAAGGAGGCAATTGAGAAAAATACTAGTGCTCAGTGGAACAAGAGAGGGATGACAATTGATACCATCCAAGACCCTCTTGTTGATTTTTCTATTAGAGTCATTGCACATAAGTTTTACCAATCTAGCAAACTCAATAGTGTGCCTTGCATTGCAGTGGATCTAGGCTATAAATTGGTGGAAAAGGATCATACTTATGATCTTGCAGAATTGTAACTACAACAAATTAATAAAAATTTAGTAGCTATAAGGAGAACCAATGGAGCCCAATAAAAATTTGGTGCAATTTTTATTTGTATATTCTTTTATGTGCAGAATGAGTTTCCTTCTTTTGGAAAATTTGCATGGAAAACTAATAGGTCAATCATAGCTCAAGTTAATGAATATATAGAGTAGATGGGAGCTAATTTTGAGACCCTTATGACTAGCTATTTTGAAGACTTCAAGAAGACAATGAAACAAAGGCTAAGAATTCTAGTGTCATTAATAGAGTTATATGTAAATGATGTTCACTTTCTTGTAGATATTGATTATGCATACATACAAGCTGCCATAGCAAGAGTTATATGGTTAAGACCTCTAGGTTATGAAATAAATATAGATGAGGCATCAGCAGATATAAATATAGTACTAGTAGAAGAAGTGGACAAGAGTGCACCACATTTTGGAACCTATGATGTTGTCAAGTCAAAAGTGGATATGGAGTTGAAGACTACCTCCACACTAAAGACAAAAGATAAACTTGTTAAGAAGTTAAAGGCCAAATTTGGTGAGGGAACGGTAGAAGAAGAAGAAGTTGAAGAAGCCATGGATGATGAAGAGGAATAAGGTTAGGAACCACTTGCCTTAAACCAAGGAATGGGGGAGGATGCAAAAGAGAAGGAAGGTATCAAGCAAGAAGCACCCAAGGCTGAGCCAAAGAAGAGAAAGGCACAAAAATAGTCAATTGCATACCCAAAGGGGAAGAAGAAGCCAATAAAGCCAAGCCTAATCAAGTCAACTACA
This sequence comes from Cupressus sempervirens, assembly GCA_028749045.1. NCBI lineage: Eukaryota > Viridiplantae > Streptophyta > Pinopsida > Cupressales > Cupressaceae > Cupressus > Cupressus sempervirens. The sequence goes on from CM053783.1 coordinate 886,283,102, forward strand.
AGGGAAGATACCAAGGCAACAACCCAAGTGGCAAAAGAATAGGAGAAGCCAAAAGCACCAGAGCAAGGAGGGCCTATAGAGCAGAAGAAAAGAAGAAAGTATGTTGCACTTCCTAAATTAGATGAAGAAAGGATAGAGTCTATTGAAGATCAATTCAGATTAGTAAGATGTTCTACCAAGTCTAAATTGGAAAGTGTTTGCAATAACATTAGAGATAATGTAGATCTAACTAGTTTAAAGACCATATATTTTAATAAGCTATCAAAGGAAGAAAAAAACATAGTGGAAGAGTCCATCTACACTATGATGGCCAAGTTCAAGACCACCCCACTTGAACTAGACAACTCAATGCCTAAGGAGCTAAGCTCATTAGTTCAAAATAAATGGCATTGCTATCTCAAAATGGAGAAGGAAATAAGGGAGTCTACATTGGCTCATGTAATTTCTAACCTAACTAAAGGTCAAATAACTAAGACTGACAAGAAACATGGGAGAAAATTTGCACCCTAATATAGAGCCTTTAGAATTTTGTAAAACCAAATTGAAGATGTTGTGAAAAAGTCCACACAAATGTGGAAATTAATTTATGGATTGACTACAGTAAAAGAAGGGCAAGAAGACCCCTTTGAAGAGATAAATGATGAAGAAGAAGAATAAAATGAAAAAGAGGAAGAAGGAGAGAAAGAAAAAGAAGAGGAAATTGTGGAGAAGACACAACAAGGTGAAGAGGCAACAGTTGAAGAGCAACAAGAAGAATAAAGTGTCGAAGACACCCAATTGCCACCACCAAGTCCTCCACATATAGCACCTATAGAAATAGTAATTGTCAAGGATGTTCCTAACACCTCAAGTTAAAACATCAATCCTTTGACTATAGAAGATCTCAAAAAGATCCTTCACCAAACAATAATGCAATCACAACTATGCACAAATCCTATTTTGGTGAGTGTGGATGAATTACAAAAGGTTGTAGTAAAAATTACAAGGGAGAAGGAAAATACACAAGAACCACCTTCACAACCTCCCACAGCTACAACAAATCAACCTAAAGAGAAAGAAGCACAGGATATAACTGCTAGGGTTGATCATAATGTCATAGCAACAACAACTATTGAGGAGTTAGCAAATAAACGAGCAAGACAAGATGTTGCTACAGAAAAAATCCAAGGTGCACCTCCTCAAATCATTATTATTAATCAAGGAAATAAAGAAGAGGAGACGGAGGAGGAGATAACCTCTAAGGGAACTTACCTATTTCAAGGACTCCTACCAAGCAACTGAGCACTGATGTACTACCACTACAGATTTCAGCACCAGGCTCGAGCTCAACCAAAATTGCAAGGGTACTTCACTATGGAGAACCTACACTTGATGAGGAAACAGTCATACCTAGTTATGACACCAGAAAAATGAACCTAGCTCAAATAAATGAAGTGCAAGAGGCACTAGAGAGAAGGAAGAAGCAAGAGATACTCAGGAATAAGTATAGATAGAAGCAAACACTTGTTGAAATAAAATACATATTCCTTGATGCATTCAACTTGCCCATACCTGATGAAACCAAGCCCATCATGGAGCAATTTTCCAACATAGTGGACTAGGTACAAAATGAAGACCTTGATACTAATGTTAAGTTATTAGAATGGTCAGAAAAGAAGTTTCAAATGAAAGTTAATGAGAAAATATCTAGTGAAATAACACTTTCACAAGTAGAATTGGCTAAGAAAATTGAAAAAGTTAAAATAATACTTGAGAATGTATTCTCATTATACTCCAAGTTGTGTGATTCATCATATTTCACACAAGAAACTAGCCAAAGGATACTGATCTTAAAATTGAAATCTTAAGATTTCTAGCAAATAGCTACCCAAAGATCCAGCTCAAAGTGAGAAGCATTTGCAACAATGCTTCACACCCAAAAGGAGTTAGTTGTACCAAAAGTGGAAGAGGCCAATATTAAGGCCAAATTGATGCAAATTCAATCTACTATTACCCCACACCTAGAAGTCCTACATAAGGAACAGGCCTATTTAGAAAAATTTTTGAAGAAAGACCCAAATATTTCTACCTTAGAAGGACTTGTACATCTTGAAGCAGAGACAACCATCTAGCACAAATCACTGGAAATTTCCTTAGACAATTGGGATGCTTCTCTAAACATGATCATGGAGGTAAATAATTTTTTTTTGGTTAAATATTCTATTTATCCTTAAGACCCTTTAACATAAGTGTCAAAAAAAGGGGAGATATATCCATAGGAGATAATAAGAATAGATGTGTAAATAAAGGGAGATAAAACCAAAGGGGGAGATATTCAAATTTTGTGGAATTAATAAGGAGATATTCATGTAACACAATATGGGAGTAAAGCAAAAGGGATGCAGAAATTGCAAGAAGATGTAAATAGGGTATACAAAAATAGAGGCAAAAGAATGAGAAGACAAGGAGTATCAAACACATCAGCATGAGACATTTAGCACAAGAGTTTTGGTTATAGAATTGGCATATCAACTCAAGGGGAGTTACAAGATTTTGAGGTATACAAAATTTTGAACAAGTTTTTTTTGAAGTTTTGTACATATGCTGAATAGAATGTGTAGTATACTCATAGAGATCATAATCATAATGTTTAGTTAAGTGTTTTTGCCACTCATGTCAAAGTGGGAGATTGTTCATCTCACATTAGTTTTGACAATTGAGTGTCAACACACTTAACTAATTCTCAAGATAATGCCAAGTATAAAACAAAATCCAAACTACAGTGTGTGTCGAGCCAGAGAATTCAATAGGTGCCAAGTGAACTTCAGGTGCCGAGTGATCTTCAAGTACCGAGTGAAGTTCAAGTGCTAAGTAACTATAGATGTTTAATCACTATAGGTGCTAAGTAGAGTATAGATGTAAAGTGAGACAAAATTCCTATATGTTCCAAGCATCAACAAATAGTAAGTGTCGAGTAACAGAGAATCAACATATGAGTTTGTATCTTCACAAACTCATATGTAAACCACTTTTGAGCTGAGTTAGGATGAATCTTGAAGGATCTTGAAGATAAGATCGAATCTTTTGCATTAATGTAATCAGCATGCAAGAAATAAGGAAAATGGAGAAGGCATGCAACCAATAGGAAAAGTAGGAAATGAAGAGTAAATATTGATCATAGATTCATACCTAACCCTAAGTCTTTGAAATCTTTAAAAGAATGACAAAACCCCATTGTATGCATAGATGAGAGAAGTGTATGGGTGAATTATAGCAAAGTGCAAAAGAGTGTAAAGACTTAGAGAAGATTAGAACAACATTGTAGAATTTAATTGATCAAGAATAGAGTATCAGAGTTTCGAAGAGTTACATATCAGATCAAGCAAGGATCAGAGAAAATAGAGCTGAACAAGGATCTAGAATCAACAATTGAGGATTGCAAGTTATCAAGTCAAGACATTCTTCTATACTTTCTAACCATTGTATTGTGAGAATGGAAATCCTATATTGATAGGTTGGTCTAATAGCTATATTGATTTAGCAGCCATATTATAGATCCTTAATAGGATTGTAAATCCTCTAATAGGGTAACATTCCAAGTGAATGTTTGTAAATCCTTCAACCAAGTCACTTTTAATAGGGTGTAAAGTCTTTAACAAGATAGACCTTTCACAGGGAAGACCATTGGAAGTGGTCAAACTTTGTAACCTTGAACAGTTACATATTTTTGTAATGATACTTTATGGGTGTCATCCCCACCCCAATTTTACCTTCTCATTTTGGAGGGCTTCTGGGTTACCAAATCTTGTGTTATCTATTTTCCTACATGTCTTTACTTTCATGTTTACTAGATGAACTAAATGCATGTGAATGTATTCACCTAAAAGTTTTTGAAATGGTTAAAGTTAGTTAATTCTGATTCACCCCCACTCTCTCAGAAGTAAATCTTCCCAATTGTAAATCCCATCAGAAAGTGCAAATGTGAAATTTGATGAATATATAGAAGTACATGAAGCCAGACCTATGAAGGAACCAAAAGAATAAAAATCATTTGTATACTTTTATGAAGGTATGCATACTAATGAAAATGTTTTAAAATAAGTTGCAAATCAACATAAAGTTTTAGTGACTACCGAGTCATATACTATGAGTGTCAAGTTACATTTAGGAACTGAGCTACATTTAGGTGTTGAGTTACAGAATGAAGTTGAGGCATATTTTTATTTTGAGATTAGTGTACATGAATGTGATGTTGAACTACCTAATATAGATGTACATAGTGATTCAGAAGTTGAGAGACCGAATGAGCAAAATAGAGAAGAACCAAGATTGTCAAAGTATATCAAGAGACATCACCCTACTACACAAATCATTGGAGATAAAGATGCTAGACCAATGACAAGTAATAAGTTCAAAAATGATACATGTTTTCATAGCATGCATGAACCTAAAATAGTAAAATATGCCTTAGAAGATATGCGCTAGAGTAAAGTCATAAAAGAAGAGATTGAACAAATTGAGAAAAATAAGAAATAGACTCTAGTTCCTAGACCAAAAGATAAAAATTTGATTAGCACCGAGTGGGTGTACAAAAATAAGTTAGATGAAAATGGTGAAGACATAAGGAACAAGACAACATTAGTTTGTAAAAGATATGCACAAGAATAAGGGATAGACTATGGAGAAACACTCACTCTTGTTACAAGATTGGAAGGAGTAAGAACTTTACTTGCTTACTCTGCATACAAAGGTTTCAAAGTTTATCAAATGGATGTTAATTCTATATTTATGAATGGTATACTAGAGGAATAGGTTTATATAGAGCAACTAGAAGGATTTGTTGATGCTAACAAAAAAAAACATGCTATGTACACTACACAAAGCTTTATATGGTTTAAAGAAAGCACCAGAGCATGGTATGAAAGGCTTCATAATTATCTTGTGAAGATTGGATTTGAGAGGATCGATGATAACAACAATCTATACTTGAAGACAAAGAAAAGCAAAGGTTATTTTACTATATGAACTCTTTGTTGATGATATCATATTTGGAGGTCAAGATACTTTATGTAAGGCTTTTCCAAATGAAATGAAGAAAGAATTTAGAATGTCTATGTTTGGAGAGATCAAGTTCTTTGTGGGCTTACAAGTACATCAGATAATATATACATCACTCGATCAAAATATGTAAAGTAGATACTAAATTATTTTTTATTGGAATATTCCAAGCTAGTAAGTACACCTATGGTGACAAGACATAAATTATCAAAGAATGATGATTTAGCTAGGGTGAATCAAACATTGTATAGGCCTATTATTGGAAAATTATAATATATAGTACAAAAAAGGCTTGATATTGCATTATTTTTTGGGATAGTTGCAAGATTATTTAGTAATCCTAGGGAGAATCATCTGATGGCTATTAAGAGAATAATGAGAGATCTGAAAGGAATAGAAGACTATCATCTATACTACAAGAAAAATGAGAAATTTGAATTAAGAGCCTACACTGATGCTGATTAGGTTGCAAATATTGATGATAGAAAGAGAACTAGTGGAGAAACATTTTTCTTAGACAAAAGGTTGGTTACATGGACTAGCAAGAAACAAAATTACATATCTCAATCTACTACTGAAGCTAAATATGTTGCTATTGGAGTAAATTGTATAAACATTGTATGGTTCAAATAGCTACTCCAAGGTATGAAGGACGAAATCACTGAGCCTATGATACTTTATTGTGATAATACAAGTGATATAAATATATCAAAGAATCCTATGATGCATACAAAGACTAAGCACATTGCAATCAAGTATCAATACTTGAGAGAGTTAGTTCAACATAAGGAGGTGAAGATGGAATATGTTAACACAAAAGAGAAAATAATTGATATCTTCACAAAAGCATTACCTAAGGATGCTCATCAGTATCTAAGAGGTAAACTAGGGGTGATACCCCTATGAAAGGCTATTTAGGAAGCATGAGAAGTTCCCTATATCAAAAAAGATGATTGGCATATGTTACACTCTGATGTAGTGGATCTTACTTTAGGAGCCGCCTAAAGTAATCAAAGATTTGGAGCTACAAATTTGTCACAAGCTAGATGACCAAGCAAGAAACTGAAAATGTTCATATCTACATATCAAGATGACAAGTCTTCAACATTATTGTCAAAGAGGGAGAAATCCTACTGAGGGAGAAATCCTAAGGGAGAAAAGTAGGAATAAAGAGAGAAAGAAGATACTAAAGAAATATGGAATACCTAGTCAGAGGGAGATAATGAAAAGGGAGATATAAGAAGTGATCTAGAGGAAGTCATAAGGATGAATTGATTAATTGTCTATTGATCAAAACATAATTTTGTAACATATTCAGAAGGTGAAAGTTTCTAATAGAGGAAGAGATTTCAATAAAAGGAATTATTTTCTTTTTGGTATTTTATTGGTTGTACTAATTAAGCTTGGTTTTCCATCAATGCCAAAGAGGGAGATTGTTGAAAATAGATTGATAAAAGTATGAATATGTGTTTCAATCATTATTTTTCACTGATGTAAAAACTACTTCTTTCTAGTAAGACAATTTCTTAGATGATTTGAGTACTATCATTTGTTTGATTGATGAAGAGGATTTGATAAAATAAGCTAATAATAGCACCTATAGGAAAGTTTGAATTATGATATTGAAAAGGAGTACAAGGATCAGTTAAGATAGTGATATTATGGTGCATTGATTATCTACTTAAGGTTGCAAGGATGGATACACTGATTAGGTTCATAATAACAAGTTAAATGAATTGTATGCCAAGCTTAATAATCTGCATAGTAGGTGCCAAGAAAAGTTAGTGTAAGCCGAGCAAAAAATTAGTTAGAGTCAAGAAAAGTCTTTAGTGTATGTTGAGTGATATAGTGTAAGCTAAGTAAAGTTTAGCTGATGTTGAGCACCAATACATTTTAGTTCATGCTAAGTGTTTTGATAGAGGATATTGAGCAATGTCGTATGTGTTGAGCATCAAAAGAAAGTTAATGTCGAGTGTCAACATTATGAGAAAGATCATGAATTTGATGAATCTGAGCCAACAAGTTTTTTTTCTTGGATTGTGTGAACCATGTAGAAGATAAGCTTGATGAACTGGTGGCACAAAATTCAAGATGAACCATTTTGAGATGAATTTAAGGAGGATTGAAGGAGAAGTTTCTAGAAGGGAATAAAATGCAAAGATGGTTAGATTCATTGAATCCTACTCAATCCAACCCAACCATAAAATGGACAATGGAGGTTGAATGGAAAAATATCTTAATTTTCTATTTATAGATATGGTTTCTCAGAAGCAAAGGTTGTCATATGTGAGAACCTAAGGAAGACAAGGATTCTAGGCTATTGCTTCATTCAATGACCTAAGAGAAGAGACTACTATTGGCAAGCAATGAAATAAGGCTTAAGGGTATGGATGCTTGAAGGGTGAACAAGCTATTAGAGATAAAGTGTATGAAAGCCAAGCAGAATGGAGGACAAAAATTGAGATCTGTAATCTGCAAGTGCATTATAATTTTTTATCATATCAAGCCTTACTATTACTTTCTAATCATGGTACCAATCTAGGGTAAATCATTTGGATTAAGGTTGACCTAACAGTCATTTTTAAATCCTTTAACTAAGTGACATTCTGAGTGAATGATCTAAAGTCCTCTAACAAGGCTCACTCCTAACAAGGGGATTGATATCCTCTAACTAGGTCACATTTAATAGTGTGCATTGTAACCTTTAATAGGTTTGGCTTTTCACAGGACATAACTTTAGAAGAGTGAGAATGAGTAGCATGTTACTTGTGATTTTTCCCAAATTGGGTTTTCACATTAAATCATTATGTCAAATGTGTTATTGAATTTGTTATGTTTCATGCTTACATTTCTACAAAGTAGATTTGACAGTAACCTACAAGTTTAAGTGATTGTATGATCTAATGGATGCATGCATGCTGAAAATGTTTTATGGATATGGGTTCACTAAGTTGTGACATTTTATATTTTTATATCTAGACCTTGGATTAGTGATTCACCTCCCCTCAGTTATTCTAAAGAATTCCAACAATAAAGACTATATCATCGATTCTCAATACTTCATGTTGTTATTGATTCTCTTTAACCTTTCTCTCTGTGGATTTGTTCTTGAAGTATTTGTTCTTATGAAGATACAAACTTTTAGCATATCTATGTAGGAATTTATCTAAGATATAACATTAAATATATATTTCCTACATACGTTCTTTACTTAGTTAGTTGTGGTGTGATCACCTGATCCATTGGATTGGGTGATCTCATTTTTGTTTGATCCATTGGTTCGAGCCTGGACACTATTTATTTCGATGTTTTCTTCACTTTAATCTTTTCTTTACCTTTTTTATTTCCATTGTTTGGTGTAGGTGTTCTCGTTTTGTATTTTCTACTAACATGTCCAACTTTGAGACAACTAAAACAAACTAGTTCTCCATTTAACTATTTCTTGTAATTTTCTCTTAAATGTGTGTTGATGTAATTCTCTAGAATGTGTCCATATTCTCCACAATAATGAGAATTAAACCATGTATTGAAATCCTAATGTTGAGAGTTTCCTTTTCTTGGTGCTTTTTTATAGATGTCCAGATAGATTTTATTTTGGATCTGCACTCGCAATCTTTTTGTCCATATTTTTGACAATAATAACAATATCCTTAAAATATAGATATAGTGGGTGAATCACTTCAATTTATTTTACATTCATGTGCTTGATGTCCTTCCTTCCTAAAATTAAATAAATTACCAATAAACTTAGGTTTATAAGTTTTTATACCATTCTTCCTTTTGCAAATGTTGACTGTGTCCAAGTTTACCACAATGATGACATGTAGGTTTGCTTTTGGATTTTGCATTTCTTTTTTCTCCACTCTTTGATGAATCTCCTTCTTTAGTAGATGAAAAGTGCTTGTTGTATCCTAGTTTAGAGGTATCTCTCATTGATCTAGTTGGTCACATCAATTCTTCAAATACTTAATAGCTTTACTTGGTTTGTTCATTCTTTCTAGAAGTTCCTTTTCATCCCTTAACTCTTTTAAGAGAAAATTACAAGAAATAGTTAAATGGAGATCTAGTTTGTTTTAGTTGTCTCAAAGTTGGACATGTTAGTAGAAAATGCAGAACCAAAGTACCTACACCAAAAAATGGAAATGACAAAGGTAAAGAAAAGATTGAAGTGAAGAAAACATGGAAATAAATAGTGTCTAGGCTCGAAGTAATGGATCAAATAAAGATGAGATCACCCAATCCAATGGATCAGGTGATCACACCACAACTAAGTAAAGAAGGTATCTAGGAAATATATATTTAATGTTATATCTTAGATCAGTTCCTACTACCATGTATTGAAATCCTAATGGTGAGAGTTTCCTTTTCTTGGTGCTTTTTTTTTTTAGATGTCTAGATAGATTTTATTTTGGATCTACACTCATGATCTTTGTGTCTGTATTTTTGACAATTATAGAAATATCCTTAAAATACAGATATAGTGGGTGAATCACTTCAATTTGTTTTGCATTCATGTGCTTGGTGTCCTACCTTCCTGAAATTAAATAAATTACCAATAAACTTAGGTTTATACATTTTTATACCATTCTTCCTTTTGAAAATGTTGGTTATGTGTCCAAGTTTACCACAATGATGACATGTAGGTTTGCCTTTGGATTTTGGATTTCCTTGTTCTCCACTCTTTGATGATTCTCCTTCTTTAGTAGATGAAAAGTGCTTGTTGTGTCCTAGTCTAGAGGTGTATCTCATTGATATAGGTGATTTCATCAATTCTTCAAATAGTTAACAACTTCACTTAGTTTGTTCATTCTTTTTAGAAGTTCCTTTTCATCCTTTAACTCATTTCTTAGTAGCTCATTTTGTTACCTTAATTTTTTGATCTCCAAGTCCTTCCTATTTTTTTCCTAAGTAGAAATTATCAATTGATTCATCATATCCAATTGATCATTTGTGAGCTTCTACACTTCAACTGATCTTTCTTCAAGTTTGGTTTTCATCTATCTTTTATCTTCTTTAGCCATGATTTTGTCTTCATATTCTTTCTTCTTTTGTTCTATCAATTCACATAGTCTTTCTAATTGGATTTCCTATTCTCTCTTGAGTTCTTTTACCTCTTTGTTTAGAATGTTGTTTTACTCTAGTATTTCTACTATTGTTACATTTATATCACTGGTCTTTTCACTATCAAATAGTCATTCTATATCAATTTCCTAGTATTGTGTGTCATTTTTGTGAATGGCTAACTCTTTCCTTTTTGCCAAGGATTCTTTTAATTCTTCTCACACTCCTTCAAGTTTTTGCAATATGATATGGATCTCAATCATTTGGTTCTCAATGAATTTTCCAATCAAGTATTCCTCAATTTCCAAGATTTGATCCTCTCAAGTTGTTAGACTTCTTCCAAGAGAACTACACTCTAATACTAATTATTGGAAGGATTTAATGGGAAACAAGATACTGAGAGGTGGGGGGTGAATCAAAATCTTAAAATTTTACTTACAAAACCAAACTACTAATTTCATACCTAATACATCTCATATCAAAATTGTAATGTTGAAATGTAAACAAAAACATCACATCCATAAAAAGTTTCAACACATAACACAAATGATTTGGTTATCTAGAAACACTTCAATGTGAAGGTAAAACTAGTGTGGGGATGAAGCCAACAAATCTTCACTATTGCAATAACAAATTTGATCTATTAGGGTTAAAATGTTTCATCCTATTATATGATCTACCCTATAAGGGGTATTCCTTGTTAAAAAATTTAAGACTGTTAGGTCTTACCCTATTAAAGGATTTTATGTTAGAAATAGGGATTACTGAGAGGGAGGGTGAATCAGTAATCTACAAACTTTAGTCACCAATTGGATATTATTTCTTACTTTAAACCATACATAATAAAGTAATGCTAAATAGTAACAATAACCATGCACAAAGATAACTCATAACACCATATTTTGTTAACTAACACTAGTACATTTGCACTTTTTTCTACCAAAGTTTTTGACCAAAGCTATGATTCCTTGTTTTGCTTTGTTTTCATTCCTGCATTGGTCAAAAATAAAAATGCTATGCCTGATTTGGTCAAAATTTTGACCAGCCTATATTTTCCCAAGTTGAATTTTGACCAACTTAATCTTAGAAAAAAAGAAAAAGTTTCATTCATTCATAGGTAAAATAGAAAAAAATTCAATCATTTGTTGATATGAACATAGGCAACAGAAAATTTGGGATTCATTCATGTTAGGTGGGCTTTGCTCCATACACTTGTATAGATCTAGCTCCATACACTTGTGCAAATCCAGCTCCATATGCTTGGGCTCCCTACATGCAAGCCTAGGGAAAAGAATAGTAGGGGTATAAATGCAACAGTAGTTATCAAGGCTGATCTGGCAAGGACAAGCTGAACAAAGTAAGCTTGAACAATTATCAATGCTTTGAGCACCTCATCTTCTACTCTTTGCTAGCAATAATGATAGTAATGTTGATACTGATCATATTCCTCTCTTATAGCAGCATCTTCAATTGTTTGCAAGTTCTCTTCCCTCTTTCCCACTCAATGCAGAGCGTCTTCAACTATCCACCAACATGAGTGACTCTAATTTTTATCTTCATTTGTCTTCCTCATGCTCACCACAACCTCTTCAATAGTTTGAAAATAGGAGTGGTCGTGAACATCATGGAGATGATGATGTTGATAGGCTTTGTTTATATCAATCTTAAACATTCCGCCAGTAGGAGCGATTGTGAAGGGGATGATGAACCACCTAATTCCTCTTAGTAGAGAATTCCCCTTCACCTTTGAGAATAAGAGAAATATTTATGGCTACTATACACTCAAGACTTGTGACAAAAATAGTAGCATAGGCAAGGAGAAGAGTGAGGAGAATGAAGTAGAGGGATATTATCATAGCATATGCATAATAGGATGCCCCTTTATTCTCATTTTCTTGAGGTCATACACAAAGAAATTTAGGCACATCAACATTGTCTCTTGCATCATAAAATTGAGAGCTTAGATGATGAAAGATAGCTATTACAATAGCACTAGGATGTAGCCAAATCTACCCCCAACACCTTCGATTATCAAACTCAATCTACAACCTATCGTTCCCTCTGTATTCATGCATTAAAGTGTTAGCTTAAAGAATAAATTTGACAACTGAGTGTCAATACACTTAACCAAGATCAAGAGTTAGTGTCGAGTGACAACAAGTGCCGAGTGACAACAAGTGTCGAGTGACAACGGGTGCTGAGCGCAACATGTGCCGAGTGATACAGTTTTTGTTCAAGTGTCGAGCTATCTAGAAAATAGTAAGTGTCGAGTATCAGAAATACTTCAGGAGCCGAGTAACTCAATAGAACAGTATAAAAGTCTAGAATTGCACAAACTATGATGCAAACAGTTTTTGCAGTCGACAGAAGGTAAATATCGAAGGATTGAATGATAAGATCGAATCTTTTATTTTTTTTATGCAATTTGCATGTAGCCAATAAAAAAAACTAAAGGCATGCAACCAATCAGCAAAAGATAAGTATTGAACAGAAAATGAAGATTGAATATGGATTGTAAATCCATACCTAACCCTAAACTTTCAAATGTCTTTATAAGGAAGATGAAACTTCATTGTAAAGTAAAAAAATGAGGAATAAGATAAGAGGTGTGAGAAGACATACAAGGGTTCAGAAGGAGTTATATTTTCAGAAGTGAGGATTATTCAGATCACAAAAAAGGATCCAGATCAGAGAAAGCATAACAAGTGCCTACAATCTGCAATCAAGGATTGTAATCAGTCAGGTTTATTGCATCTAATACTCTCTAGCAATTTTATTAGAATAAAAATCCTATGGTGATAGGTTAGCTTTACAGCTATTTTGTAAGAACCTTTGATTAGGTGATTAAAATCCTTTAACTAGGTGACACTTCATGTTAAGTGTTTGCAAATCCTCTAACCAGGTCACTATTAACACAGTGTAAAGCCTTAAATAGGGTAGGCCTTAAAAAGGAAAACCATCACAAGTGGTTGAACTATATTGCTGCAGTAATTTTTGTGGGTATCATCCCCACCCTAGTTTTACCTTCTTATTCCTGGAGGGTTTTTGGGTTACCAAAATTTCGGTGTTATGAGTTATTGATACATATTTGTTATATTTACATGCATGCAATTTACTTTCAGTTAAAATTTTATTTGCTAAAGTATGATACTTATGATTCACACCCCCCCCCCCCCCCCGCCTCTCATAAGTACTCTTTCCATATTTGAATATTCCAACAATTGGTATCAGAGCTAGCCAGGTTCTCACAAGGAAAAGCCTAACAGCTTGGAGGGAAAATATCTAAAGATGGAAGCTTTCAAACTTGGAAAGATCATTGAAAATCAGGTGATAGATGTGCAACTTGCTCTGCATAGCCTGGAGGAATTTAGAAACAAATTGAGAAACTCATTAAAAAAGAGGAAGGATCTAGCCATAGCTGAAAATGATATACAGTACAAGGAGATTGACACCACCAACATATTTTCCAGTGGAGACACTAAAGAATTTGATGCAGTAATAGCAGAACTGATGGAGAAAAATAAAATTCAGGCAGAAGAAATAAGAACTCTCAAGATGGAACATGAATCATAGGCTATAATGATATGTGAAATTACTAAACAAAAGAAAAGAGCGGTTGATGATAAGGTCATGATGGAAAATGACAAAAGGAATCTTGCAAACAGACTTGAAGAAAAATGTACTAAACTGACAAGAATCTCAAACATGCAGATGGATACACTTGCGCAAATGATGAACCTTCATCATGAACTTAATGTAAAGGATATTGAGATCTCTACCTTGAAGATGCAGAATGAACAAATTCAGAATGAATTTAATATGGAAAAAGAGGTAGCAAAGAATCTCAACAAATCAAGTGAAGCAATCAAATATTTTGAATAGTTGCTGAAATCACCAAAATCTACCCATGATACATCAGGACTAGGATACAATAGCACTGAAGTTGGAGAATCATCAAAGAGTGTTGAACAAAGAAGTGATAAAGGTAAGAATTCAAAACCCACTTGTCATTTCTGTGATAAGAAGGGACATACAGCTAATGTGTGCAGGAGTAGAAGATTCAATCAATCAAAAATATCCAAAAGTTTTTGTCACAAGTGCAACATGCAAGGACATATGACTCAAAATTGCAAATCCAATGTTACAAGGACTCAAAGATTTGATGGACATTGTTATAATTGCAAAAAATATGGACATAGGGCATTTGAATGCAGATCAAAACCTATGTGGACAGTAAATCAGCCAGCAAAGACATCAAACCATGAATTTTGGGATTACAACACTAGGAACAGCTGTCACTATTGTCAAGAATATGGACATATCCCACAGAATTGCATAAGAACACATTTTAGAGGGAACTACAAAAGATGGTTGAGTTAAACCACATGTTTTAGATGCTTAAAAACTAGTCATGTCAGTAGGAATTACCCAACAAGGTCAAAGGCATCAAGTTCTGAGTTCAACAATGGAAAGGAAAAGATAGATGTTGAACAAATCAGAAGTGAAATGAATAAGACATGGAGGAAGAAATATGAGTCTAGCACATCAAATATAGAGATCACTTCACCTAATAGGTCAAGTGATTACACTTCATCAAATTAAGTAAAGAATAAGTGTGAGGGATTGATAAACCAAGTTACATCATAAATCAGTCCCAAGATGTATAAGTACTGCAAAAAAAAAGAAATCAGCATATATAAAGATGCCAAGTCAAAATTGAGAACTTTGTGAAAATATGTCAAAATTTTCTTTAGGAGCCGAGTTGCTAACAACGACCGAGTTAATAGTTGATGCCAAGCTATGAAATATCAATAGGAGCCGAGTAAAGTAAAACATAATGGGAGCCGAGTTATGACGAAACCTTTCAAGAGCTGAGTAGACAGTTGGCAGCGTACTAAGCATTTATTAGTCTATTTTGAAGGGTACATAAATCTGATTTCTGATTATTTTCTCACCATTCAAACAAGAAGCAAAGCCAAAAAAGGAGCGAAGAAGATCAAGAATAGCTCAGAATCCATTCGTAAAAGATTTCAACAACGATTCAAGACAAATTTCATCAATTTAAAGTATTTTACTTAAGTGCCAAGCTACGTAGGACTTATAAACTTGTTTGAATTATAAACCCTAGTTTGGCAAACAATGGCATCTGGGTCAGGAACCACCAAGGGTTTAGAGAGTCATGAAGTTCAGTTGGTCAGTAACGAAGTAAAACAACCTAAATTTAAGCCCATTCCAGAAGTAGCATACAAGAATGATCCTGCAAGAGCATTATCAATTATTCTGGATAAAGTTGTTATGGTACAAGATGTTCGCAGATGTTACACTTGCAAAATTGGTGCCATAGGAGACTTAGAAATTCATAATGCATATAACAAACTATGTGAAAACAAAGTACTAAAAAATGAGTTTTCAATAGTAGAAAGAAAAGGATTGACCAAAACCCTAGCTTTTCTGACTGTTTTCAAAATAGAATGGGTACGAATAATTTTGAGCCAAATACATGACGAAGCTTTTTGATTAGAGTCAGGGCCAGTAAAATTTACCAAGAAAATTGTTCATAGGGTTACTGGTATTCCAACCCTAGATCGGCCAAAGACCCTACGAAGTGACAAAAGGGAAATAATAGAGAAAAATACAGGTGCCAAATGGAACAATAGAGGAATGACTATCGACATAGTCACAGATCCCCTACTAGATTTTGCTATGAGAATTATTTCACACAAATTCTATCAATCAAGCAAGTTGAATAGTGTACCTTGTATAGCAGTTGATGTTGCATACAAGATAATCAAAAGGGATCACACTTATGATCTGGCAGAGCTCGTGTTTCAACAGATTAATGAAAATCTGGGAGCTATAAGGAAGAGAAAGGGAGCTCAATGCAAATTTGGATCATTTTTGATGTGTATGTTCTTCTATCTAATGAAAGAATTTCCCTTTATGGGGAAAGTAAAATGGAATCCGAATAAAACAATTGTTGAACAAATTAATGGATACATTGAAAAAATGGGTGAAAATTTTGATGCACAAATGACATGTTATTTTGAGGACTTCAAAAAGTCCATGAAATGAAGAATGAGAATTCCAGTCTCATTGACTGAGAAATATGAAAAAGATATTTGTTTTCTTTTAGATATAGATTATACTTACATACAAGCAGTTATACCTAGAATAAGATAGCTTAGGCCATTAGGTTATGAAGTTGATGTTGATCAAGCCTCTGCAGCAATAACAGCTCTACTTGCAGAAGAAGCTAATAAAAATGCACAAATTTTTGGAACCTATGATGTTATCAAATCAAAGGTAATAACAGATTTGAAAACTACTTCAGCAGTAAAGAAGAAAGAACAAATGGTGAGACAAATCAAAAGAAAGTTTGGCGTGGAAGAAGAAGAAGGAATAGCAGAAGAAGGAGAAGACATTGAAGAAGAAGGAGATAAAATTCAAAGTCAGACTCAAGGGTCAGGAGAAGACAAAGAGGAAAGTGCTGAGGTAGAAGAAGCCAAGGAAGCACCAGTTAAGAGAAAGACCACAACTCTCTCTGCTCCTAAATCCAAAGGAAGGAAAGTGGATGCCCCTGCATCAAAGAGACCTACCACAAGGGCTATAGCACAAAAAGCCCAAGAAGAGGAAAAAGGAAGGAAGGAAGACACAAAGAAGACTGCTACTGAGACAACGAAAAGGAAGTTTATTCCCCAACCTGAAACAGATGAGAAGAAAATAGAGTCAGAGGACAACAGTCAATTTCAAGTGGAAAGACACAAACCTCAGACTGATGTTGATAAATTATGTTCAAAAATTAGAAATAATGATTTAAAAGGTCTAAACAACCTGAATTTTTCTAAGCTCACCAAAGAAGAGCAAAATAAACTAGAGGAATCCGTGTATGCTATGATGGCTGAGTATAAGCACACACCTCTAGAATTAGATGAATCTATGCCGAGAGAATTGTATAAAATTGTAGAGGATAAATGGCATTTTTGTTTACAAATGGAAAAAGAAATAAGGGAGTCTACATTAGCAAGATTGTTGCCTGATCTGACTAAAGATCAAATAATAAATGTCGTAAAAAGGAATAATAACATATTCACTCCCAAGTATAGAGCATTTAGTATATTACAAAATAAAATTGAAGAGGTAGTTACCAAATCCACAAGATTGTGGAAAATAGTTTACAAGAAAATTCAAGATGTATATAATGAAGAATATAAGGCAGAAGCAATTGCCAAGACAAAGGAAAAGAAAGCATCAGAAACAAAAGAGAAGAAACTAGTGGAGAAGGAGAGTAAAGAAGAAAAGGAAGAAGAGGCACACAATGAGGAGAAAGAGGAATATAAAAATACAGTTGAGCCACAAGATCAAAGTATACAAGATATACAGACATCTCCTCCTAGTCCTCCTCATGCCACTATCACACCTGCAGATATCATAAAAATAAAGGATGTTACAGATACTTCAAATCTAAACATCAATCCATTAACTGCAGAGGATTTGGAAATCCTTGACCAATCATCACTTATAGCAAAATTAAGCTCAAATCCTATATTGGTCAGTGTTGATGAATTGAAAAATCCAAAAGTCAAGGTAAAAGCACAAGTGCCACCTTTGACCACACAAACTACTGGTATTCTATTCCTTCCACCACCACCTCCACCAAGTATAATCACTGATACACTCCAAGTGTCGAGTACAGCAGCAGGGGAAATGAAAGAAATATCTGAACAATCAACAAGTTCAACCCCACCTAGCATTCATAAAAGGGATATTCAAGCTGAAGAAAAAGAGACACAAAAAAAGGAGGAGACTGCAATACAAACATTGGTTGCATTACCAAAATCTGGTACTCCTACACAAACTCTTCAGTAGCCGAGCACAAATGGACTACAGCTGCAAATCAAGACACCAGGCTCAAGCTCATCAAAGGCACTCAGGAGACTTCACTATGCAGTTCTTGAGCTTGATGAAGAAATAAAGATCCCATATTATGAATCTAGCACTCTTACTAAAGAAAAGATTAATGAAATTTAGAGTGCATTAGACAAAAGAAGGAGACAAGAAGCACTAAGAAAGGAATACAAGCATAAGATTACATTAAATGAAATTAAAGATATATTCACATAAGCTTTTTGCTTACAATCTCCAAATGAGTCAAGACCAATCATGGAACAACTATCTGATATAGTTGACCAGGTGACAAATGAAGACCAGGAAACAAATGCCAGATTGCTTGAGTGGTTAGAAAAGAAGTTCCAAGGTAAAGTAAATAGTAAAATATCCGGTGATATAGCACTGTCTAAAGAAGAACTGGCAAAGAAAATTATAACAGTTAAAATTGTACTAGGAAACATTTTTTCCCTATACAACAAGTTGTGTGATTTTTCCACATTCACACAAGACACTAGCCAGAAAATACTAAGTTTGGAAAACAATCTAAAAACTTCTAGCATGCAACTCCCCACAGATCTAGCTCAGAGTGAGAAGCATTTTGTCCAATCGCTTCACACACAAAGAGAGCTAGCTATTTTAGCAGCAGAAGAGGCAACCACAAAATCCAAATTGATACAAATTCAATCATCAATTACTCCTCATTTGGAATTACTTCATAAGGAGCAAATAAATTTAGAAACAGTCCTCAAGAAAGATCCCAACCTTTCTTCATCTGATGGACTTGTACACCTAGCAGCAGAGATTGCCATCCGGCATAGGACATTGGATGTCACATTAGCAAATTTGGATGCAGCTCTGAAGGTACTCCTTGAAGTAAACAGCTCATTTTTGGCCAAGTATGGTATTTCACTGTAAAGACCATTGACATAAGTATCAAAAAGGGGGAGAATAAGTATAGAGTTGAGTACAAGAATGAAATGATAAATATAATAAAAGGGGGAGATAGAAAATTTTGTGAAATTTTGGGGGAGATAGTAAATTTTGGGAGCAAAGTTTGAATAAAGGATAAATTACTGAGTCACATGGATCTTAATTAAGTGTTTTTGCCACTCATGTCAAAGGGGAATATTGTTAGCTTAAAGAATAAATTTGACAACTGAGTGTCAATACACTTAACCAAGATCAAGAGTTAGTGCCGAGTGACAACAAGTGCCAAGTGATACAGTTTTTGTTCAAGTGCTGAGCTATCCAGAAAATAGTAAGTGTCGAGTATCAAAAATACTTCAGGAGTTGAGTAACTCAGTAGAACAGCATAAAAGTCTGGAATTGCACAAATTATGATGCAAACAGTTTTTGCAGCCGACAGAAGGTAAATCTCGAAGGATTGAATGATAAGATCAAATATTTTATTTTTTCTATGCAATTTGCATGCAGCCAATAAAAAAAAACTAAAGGCATGCAACCAATCAGCAAAAGATAAGTATTGAATGGAAAATGAATATTGAATGTGGATCATAGATCCATACCTAACCCTAAACTTTCAAATGTCTTTATAAGGAAGACGAAACTTCATTGTAAAGTAAAAAAAATGAGGAATAAGATAAGAGGTGTGAGAAGGCATACAAGGGTTCAGAAGGAGTTATATTTTCAGAAGTGAGGATTATTCAGATCGCAAAAAAGGATCCAGATCAGAGAAAGCATAACAAGTGCCTGCAATCTGCAATCAAGGATTGTAATCAGTCAGGTTTATTGCATCTAATACTCTCTAGCAATTGTATTAGAATAAAAATCCTATGGTGATAGGTTAGCTTTACAGCTATTTTGTGAGAACCTTTGATTAGGTGATTAAAATCCTTTAACCGGGTGACACTTCAGGTTAAGTGTTTGCAAATCCTCTAACTAGGTCACTATTAACACAATGTAAAGCCTTTAACAGGGCAGGCCTTCAATGGGGCAAACCATCAGAAGTGGTTGAACTATATTGCTACAGTAATTTTTGTGGGTATCATCCCCACCCTAGTTTTACCTTCTTATTCCTGGAGGGTTTCTGGGTTACCAAAATTTTGTTGTTATGATTTATTGATGCATATTTGTTATATTTACATGCATGCAATTTACTTTCAGTTAAAATTTTATTTGCTAAAGTATGATACTTATGATTCACCCCACCCCACCCCCCCCCCCCGCCCCCTCTCATAAGTACTCTTTCCATATTTGAATATTCCAACATAAAGACTATGAAATAAGAGTTCCATTTCATTTCTAGGCATGGTTTTAGATTCTTCAACTTCTCTAGGGACTCTCTTGTTGATTGCACAAATTGTTTGATATGTCATCAAAATAAATTATTACCTCTTCTTGGATGATGTAATAAAAACTAGAGAATGTTTCTCTAAAACATTTTATGGCTTCCAACCACCTCCATTATCCATAGCTATGAGCTCATTCTTCTGGCATTAACACTGGCAGTTTAGGGTGAGAAATGTCCCTTATGGTATGTTCAACATCATTTTATTCAATAGAGAATCTTTGTTCATTTTCCCTATGTTTGTAGGTTTTCATTATCTCTTCAATTAGAAGAAAAATGATTTAGATTGATTTGATCATTTCTTTGATTCATAGCTTACTAGTAATTTTTGTGGGTTTTTCAAATATATAGGTCTATGTCCAATGTGAATTATGGATTTAGCAAAAGTGTTTAATTTAAATTATGGATTTTATTGTACAATTTCCTCTCTATTTTAGTAATCAGATACTTGTAAGAAGTTGGCTATGAAAGTTATTCTTTGAATAATTCATCTGCATCTTCCTCTACATATTACTATTGAAATAGTAGGGGAAAAATTGAGTTCCTAGTCAAAATTTCATAGCTTTTCATAAACCAACTTGAATATCCAAATCTTGTTATAATCATCACACTAATTGTCTCGCCCACTCTAGGGTTCCAAATAATCACATAAGTTTGATCAGTTCATCAAAACTATGAAGTAGATTTTTCACTGCTACTTAATGGTTATGCACATTTAATTTGAATGGGAATTAGTTCAAGTTCTATAGCCTCACATCTCTTGCCAATGTTCCTTGAATCCTAAAAATGGTTGAACAAACCTGTAAGAATTTTCTACCAAATTTATTTAGCAAAATACAATATCAGACTTATGTTTCTACTCAAGTGTATAATTTATCATTCGGTGCCCATTAATATAAATTCCCCAACATCGATTATCTTGAAAATACACCCTAACCCTACACTAATGTTTGACCAAGTTTTTAAAAACAAAAAAATTCCATATAATTATTGAAGAGTAACAAAAGTAAAAGGCTAAAAATGCAATGCAATGGACGTGTAGACAAGTCTTCTATCTAGTAATAGTTGAGTCATATACCTGATCTATTTTAATCACTTCCCTAGTGAAAGAATCATGAAAGTTATCTTTAACATATCGCATAATAATTTCCAATAGAATGAACTAATAAACCAATAGGTTTAGAACTAAATTTGAATTACGAGTTTGTATTTTCCTTGAAATAGGTAGTAGCAAACATCCACTTCAACCCTTGACATTCCTTTGGAGACAAAATTATCATCTCTTGGGAACATCAACATTCTATCCTCCTTGAGGCTCATTTGTAAATCCAAGGCCAGAGGCATCAGTCACAAAGCAGAATGTTTTTCTAGGATCTAGAATGATCAATGTAGTCAGCCACTCAAACAATAAAGAAACATTTAGCAACCTCATAGAGATCCCAATAGGTTGGTTGAGAGGATAGAGTTGTATCATCCAACCAAGTTTTGTCCAAAAAATGAATTATCTGTCCATCACTAACCTGCAATTTTAAGCCTTGTTGAAATACATCCTATAATCAAGGATGTTATTCCATATCTTGGACCCACTAGGGAGCCCTTGCATATTAAGGAAGTGGTGAAACCTTTCCTTATTCTGGTATTTTACAAACACGATGTCAAACTAAGTGAGTTTTTGCTTGCTAATGTTCTATTCAATCTTTGCAAGAAGGGCTTTGTTAAGATGAGAGATTTTATTAATGCCTAGTCCTTCCATTATCTTTAGCTGGCAATAGAGTCCCAGTTGACCAGTGCCACCAAGGGGGCCACTTAGTTTTTTTTCCAATTGATTTTATATATTTGATATTTTAGTTGGCTATTTAGCCAATACCTAGTCAATACTTGGGATATCCCCTTGCTCTCCAATGAGAATATTTTCTTCATTAGTCCTCATACAACACAATCTTCAACTATTGAAATAACTTGGAAATCATGGCCACTACAGGATCGTGTTTCTCTATCCATGCAAATTGTTGAGAATAATTTGTTCTTTCAACATGGAAAATTTTGTTGAGTGATGTGATGCACTTCCCTTCCCATAGGTGGTTAATTATGTGGTGTTTCATGTTTACTAACAGGCATGGCTTTTGGTGCAATGGAAAATGGGCCCTGTAATTGGTATCAAAGCTTGGTTTTGGCTTGGTCATGGGTTCAAATCTCCCCGGTGCCTTCTCGACCTACGTAAGCACCTGGTATGCACGTCAAGGGAGAGATTGTTGAGTGATGTGATGCACTTCCTTGCCCATAGGTGGTTAATTATGTGGTGTTCCATGTTCACTAACAGTCATGGCTTTTGGTGCAATGGCAAATGGGCCCTGCAAATTTATCACTTGAACTATGATGTGTACCTGCAACTCAACCAGAAAAAATCCCACAAGGAAAGATTAAATGTGATACCACCTCTTCCATTAGAAATATTGCTACAAATCAACTAGCCTCTAAATGGCGTGCATGGTTTGTAAGAGTGTTAGATGGATTTGTATGTAGGAACTTTGGGAACGAATAATTTATAAGGAGCTTTGTTTAAATGGAATAGTGATACAACATCAATTATTTTCTCCTAACTTGTATGTCATTTGATGATATTTGGTAAAATTACAAGCTTTTGAGTCATAACATAGTATGTGAAATCTTTTCATTGTATCTCATTTCTTCATATTCATTTACATCTAAATATTCATAAATTGTTAGCTTTTATTTACACCAAATGTTGATAGATTGTTGACACACATTGTCCTTAAAATACACTTATTCCATTTTGGTCAAAGTCCATACATCTTTAGTCCATAGATTAACACCTCATGTTCCAAACCATTAGTAGAACTACGATGGATGTTTAATATCAGTGACAAATGTGATGCATAGGAAAGAAAATGCAAAAACACAAAATAATATATTCCCCAAATAGATTAATGCACCTTGACCTATCACAAACATCTTACTAAGTGGGGAAGCATCTTCTATAACCTATGTGAAATTAAATACAAACTTCATTTGAATCCCAAAATAAAAACTTAAAAGCTAAAAGTAAAATTTTCAAAAATAGAAGAAAAGAAAATTGTATCTATGTAATGAAAAGAACCAAAATATAGAAAAGTGAGCATGCAGCCAATGTATGTGAGAAATAATTGATTATAATCAACTTGGGATCTCTTCCAAATGTATCAAACATGCTTGGATAACCTAATTAAACTATAGGATCTCTAGATTAGGGAAGAAATGAAATCCATCTTTCCTCAGTTGGGAGCTAAAATCAGAAATGATACACTTTAGTTAGGGTCACCTTAACAAAAATAACTGGGGTTGCAGATATCTGTCATAGAATATAGCATGCAGCCAATGCATATGAGCAATAATTGATTATAATTAACTAAGGAGCTCTTCTAGAAGTTGAAGCCTACTTGGATAACCTAATTAAACTATAGGATTTCGAGATTAGGGAAGAAATGAAATCCATCTTTCCTACATTGAGAGCTATTCAATCTAAAATGATACACTTTAATTTAGGATCATCTCAAAAACTATAATTGGGGTTGTAGATATTTTACAGAGAATATAGCATGCAACCAATGTATGTGAAAATAATTGATTATATTTAACTTAGGAGCTCTTCCAGATGTATGAAGCTTGCTTGGATAATGTAATTAAACTACGAGATTTATAGATTAGGAAAGAAATGAAATCCATCTTTCCTGGATTGGGAGCTCAAATTAGAAATGATACACTTTAATTTAGGGTCACCTCAACAACTATAACTGGGGTTGCAGATATCTAATAGAGAATATCTTCAAAAATAAGAACAAGAAAAATTATCCTGCTAGAATGCATGGAAACATTAGTAGAAGTTGCCAACAAGAAACTAGTTTTATAGAGCTATTTTAAGGATTTCATGCAAGGCATTTATGAATTGGTGTGGATCTAGGAAAAGAAACTATATTTATAGTGGATTTACTTTTTGAGATCATTTGGTAAAAATGTTAGCTTGCTTATTTATTTAGCTGAGATGTATGTAAGAGGGTAGGACGGAAGAAAGAAGGATGTGTACATTGAATGCAATGTCTCCCACCTTTTCTATCATTAAATTAAGAGATTTATTTGTAATATTCCATTTTATGCTAATATATTTCATTGGTGTCTCTTAAGACTGACACATATTGGTGTTCTTTGTTTGGCTTGTGGGGATTTAATATTTGTTCAATTAAGAGCGCATGTCATTAGCTCACAAATACATAACCAAACCTAACATGAATCACATTCCAGCTATTTTGCATCAGCATATTTTGTAGTTGAAAGTTCTTTTCAGATATCAACATAGAATTTGGTATCTATTTCAAAAGAAAATATACGTGTGGTGGAAAAGTTGCACAAAAAGATGTATGGAGAGGGGAATGTGTAGAACTAATTAGGGTTGTGAAGAATGAATGTTGATTATGAAATGATGAGTTGGTAATGAATTATTTTTAAATGTGTGAATCTTAAGCACTATAAGAAAATTCTTAAACGGTGTCCAATTATGGTTGTTATACTTAACATATAACAGATGCCAAAATGAATTGAAATTTCCTTACCTAAAAAGGAAAGAAAGTTATAATCATATGAAATTTGGAAGAGTCAACCCTAATGTCATTAAATGTAGATGTAGAAATACAAAACAATTAAGGTGGTAACAGTGGATAAGACAAAAAGAACAACAAAGCCAACATATAGTCTTGAAGATAGAAGAGATCATTTTCAAAACCAAAACATGAACACAATAGAAGGTAAAAGTATATGATTGGTGACATGGAGGAAGCAGACAAATAATTTATTACCAACACAAGGGTAATGATCACAAAGCATCAAAATTTCTAGTGGAACCTAAGGGCTAATAATAGGCAATATGAAGAGCAAACTAGTGATCTACAAGTTAATGAAAAAGAACTACAGAGATGAAAACGTAGATGAGTATGAAAATGAGGCAATGAAAAAAAGGTGATTGAGAAACTTGGAATTGTTGGAAGAATTTTTTGAAAATAATAGGCCATGTAATTAAAATTAAGACAAACAATTTCTATTGTTAACTCAAAGAGTTTGATGTAGAACAATTTTGGAAAGTGAAGATAATAGCTGTTTTGAAAAATAGCGTAGGAAAATAGTTTGAGAACCCATATTTTGAACTTGCAAATATCATGATTTAAGGTTGGGAGTTCTATCTGCAAAGATTATTTTTCTTTTAAGTGCAACTTATAGATCAATGTTATGAAGCTCAAATTATATAAGTACAGTAGACAGGAGAGTGAGATTAGACAACATATGTTTCTTAATGAACTATTTTTTATTGAGAAACTATTGTCTTTGTGCAATTGATTCAGATAATGTGTCTTAACTAATAAGTAGAAGATTTTTCCATAGCAAGTCAAATTATGATAATGCTATCAGGAATGAAGTGTATAGTTTTTGAGTCAAACACATTGATCCATGTTTCATCAAGAACCCATCTCTCATGAGAATGAATGGAACAAATAGCATTTATTGCATCTAGGTGATGCTCACAAAGGTTTGGGACTTCTCGGGAGGTCACCCATTCCAATACCACTCCAGCTCAAGTGCACTTGAACATGGAGGTTCAAGCAATGTGGGGCTTAACTTTGGA
Source organism: Cupressus sempervirens (assembly GCA_028749045.1). Taxonomy (NCBI): domain Eukaryota; kingdom Viridiplantae; phylum Streptophyta; class Pinopsida; order Cupressales; family Cupressaceae; genus Cupressus; species Cupressus sempervirens. Next base: position 886,309,063 of record CM053783.1, read on the forward strand.
GGAAACTTCGTGCTTATGTGTGCTTGAGTTGGAGTAGCACTGGGATAGGTGACCCCACTAGAAGTTTCGATGCTTCAACTCTGTGAGCATCACCTAGATGCAATTAGTGTTAAATATTTCATTCATTCTCATAAGAGATGGGTTCTTGTGAACCACTACTCAAGAATCATGTGTGTGAGTTTGATTCAAAAATTATAGAGTTTAATCATGATATCAATATCACAATGTGCTTTAAGTTACACGATTGATTGTTCTCTTTAATTCATGGTCATTGTATGTTTTTGCATCAAACCTTGTGCTCATAGACAAACCCATGGTCAAATGATGCATCCATATTTTAGTACTACAAATTATATAATTTTTAGGAAAGACATTTTAATCCTAAAACACTATTTAGAAGTTGGTCGAGTATTGACTTCTTTTTATAAATTAGAACTCCCCAATGGACTCTTTCAAATAGACTTGGAAAAATAGCTTGCATCTATTACTCAGCACTACAAACATGTATAACACCAAATTTATGAGCCTCGGCCATGACATTCCCTATTTTTTTAATAGAACAAACATACCACATACACCAATGCTCTAAGGTTCAACAATAATCCTGAGTATTGTCATTATGGTGAAATCAAATTAAGGTTAATTTAATCAACATGAAAACAATTGAATCAAACTTCATACCTTCACTCATATGCCTGAATAGGCTTAAGAAACAATAAAAATAAAAAATGTTAAAAATTGTAGCAATGTCTAACAAGTATTCTTTGATGATCCATTGGGTTGCATTCTAGTTTTCAAAATGGGTGGGGATTTTGTTAAAACAAGGTTTGAGTGCTCAAATTGTTTTGAACCCTACTAATATTCATTCATTTGAGATCAAAAAACAAAAATAACATAATGTTAAGAGTGTGATATCAATTTTATGATCAAGCTAATAATAAGGCATTGAAATTAAGTACATAATTAACTATGGTATAGGCTTGCAAAATTTATCGCCATCCATTACAACACAAAAAATAAATATAACCCAGAATTCTCAACCTTAATGTTGGCATTTTCTATTCAATAGAACAAACATGCTACAAACACCAGAGCTCTGAGAAAATCTTGTTATAATCTTGACCTCTGATTTAGCTTGTTTTGTTTATATCAACAATAATTTATAAACATAAAAAATCATAACTTCAAAAAAAAATTGTTTTTATTTTTAACTCCAACATCTATCTTCACTAATATGCTATGGGTGATACTATATCCCACATTTATTGAATTGGCTTCGCTAAAAACACAAATAATAAACACCGTGACTAGAGTAAGTCTTAAAAACACTTCATTACTTTAATGATTCATTAGGTTCCATTATAGTGGAAATAATAGAAAATTTATTTAGAATAGCAAAGACTTGAGGTTCAAATTCAAGTTAAGAGCCTTTCATGTTGATATGGCTTGTAGATGTACCTCAAGGATTGGTTTTCAATCAATACTCAATGGATTGGTTTTCTTCCAACTCAACTTGTACAAGTCCTTTTGAATCTATTGAAAAGGAAAAACTTGTCAAAAAGGTGAACACTACCAAGAAGGAAAAAGTAAAACCTATTGTGAAGACAAAGCCTTCACATAAAGAGTTTGATGTAGGTTGTCAAGTTGCTCAAAAAAGTCAATCAATAAGCTTGGATCTCTGGCTATCGAGAGGAATAGCCTAGGATTTTTTTCTACTAGCACTTGTGTCTATATTTTTTCATGGTACTATGAGTCTTGTTATTAAGTGGTTTTCACTATTTTTTGTATTTGCTATTTCTATATATCGCATGAAAGCATGTTGTATTTCAAATACAAGCTTCTTTCTCTGAGTTAAACATAATATTATACTTGAAAAATAAATACAAAGAGTTTTTTTTAATGGGTGAAAAAAACTTATTACTAATATCAATTGTCCTCTTCAATATGCTTTGTAATTGAAGGAAGTACTCAAAATTTTGCTTAGTAGGACCATCACAGTATTTTGACATTTTTGAATGGCTCTGTACTATTGTTTTTTGTGATTGCCTTCTACACTAATTTGGAAAGTTATATATATAACTGTCTATGTGCACATTAGGGACCTGCCAATGAATAGACATGTCTCCACTTGGTGGAGACATGTTTGTTCATTGACATGTCTCTCCACAAATAACAACTATTTGTTATCTTAACAATACTGATTTAAAATAGCAGTAATATATATGAAACTAATGCAAATTATCATCGATAATGTGTACACATATAATCAGACTCAAGTTTGATATGTTATTTATAACATTTTCTCATATATCGATTGGGTATTGATACACTTTAGAGGCAATAGAAATCAATTAAAAGAGATCGATGATTTAGATTTATATGTGAAAATCATAATCAGATTATCATGGATGATAAGAAATTATTGTAATCAATATAATGATTTGGTATTTAATATGTATATATATGCATCAATATGCATAATGTATATTGATGTATATACAAGAATATAATCTATAAATCATTGTATTAATTTTATCATCCATTGTTTATCTGATCGAAGCTACTATTTTACCAGATAATTTAAAATTCATTAGGATATTTCAAATATTGCTTAACTTTACAGGATTCATTTATGAAAATTATTGTTTTTGCAGATTGGATGTACACAGCCAAGGCAGATTGTAGCCATGAGTATAGTTTCTCAAGTGGCAGAAGAAATGGGTGTTAAACTAGGTGATGAGGTGGTTTCTTAATCTTTTACAACTATTATTTGATGTGCTTACTGATAGAATGAGGATGATGTCTTTTAAGGTCCTCGGTAGCCTAGTTGAAAGAGCATTATTTGTAATATCTTGTGCACTCCATCATTTTTTTGTTTGATATGTTTAGTGTGCATTATTTTATAGGTTGGTTATGCAATTTAGTTTGAAGACTGCACATCTGAGAAAATAATTCTTAAATACATGACTGATGGGATGCTACTCCAAGAATTCTTGGGTGAACCTGATCTAGCAAGCTATAGGTTTGTTTAGAATGTGAAGGAATGCTATATTTCACATACTTTTTTCAGTAAGTCACATATTTGTTTGTCCAAATATTGTCAGAAGTAACATCTTTTTTAACTACATGCTATTTTTTACAATGTTATGATGCTTGACGAGGCTCATGAGAGAACTATTTTGACAGATGTGTGATTTGGACTAGTCAAGGTCTTTTCTTTTTAGTGTGTGCAAGCCTTTATTTTGTTTTTATGTTTGTTCATGGTCAATGTTAAACAACAGTCTTACATTCCAACACCCCTCCACTTCCTTCTCTCTCTCTCTCTCTCTCTCTCTCTCTCTCTCTCTCTCTCTCTCTCTCTCTCACACACACACACACACACACACACACACACACAACAACTTAATACGTTGGTTTCTATTATTTCCTATTATTCAGCATTATAATCATTATGAGACACATATTTGTAAATGTAGGTGAAATTGGATATCATGTGTTTTTGTGACTATTTGTATGCTAATTATATATGAATTTTTAATTTATTAATACAAATGATGAAATATAGAAGTACGAAACTTTGTAGAATTCAATAAATGGAGGAAATTTGGAATTGTCATGTACTCAATGAAATGTTCACCGATCTGATATTCTTTCATGAACAATAGACTTGAAATAAATTTTACTCCATTTTTTAGGATATTACTCATTTTTGTCCAGATATAGAACTGCTTATATAAATTGCAACATTAGATGCAAAAAAGTTCAATGAATACTTTGATAAGGATCTAATTTTCAAAATACCTAAAGCAAACTATTTGGAAGCTACTATTGTGAATGTGTTACAAATACATGTAACAAAATAGTCAAGGGATGTTCTTGTATTTTTTATAGGGCAAGAAGAGATTGAAGAAGTAGAAGAAATCTTAAAACACAAGACTAGGGGTCTAGGCACAAAAATATTTGAAATGATCATATGTCCCATATATGCTAATCTCCCATTAGATATGCAAGCAAAAATATTTGAACTTCTTTGACTATAGATGGAATAAAGTATGTTATTGATCCTAGATTTTGTAAACAAAAATCTTATAATCCCTATTCAAGAATGGAATCATTGATTGTGACTCCAATTTCAAAGGCATCTGCCTTGTAGAGATCAAGTAGAGCAGGAAGAACATGACTAGGTAAATTCTTTCAATTGTACATTGCTTGGTCACATCAAAATGAAATGGAGGAAAATACAATTCTAGAAATATAGCAGACAAATTTATCTAATGTTGTGCTTATGCTCAAAAATTTTGGTTTTCATGACCTCATAAATTTTTATTTCATAGATCCTCTTCCAGTAGAAATATTAATAAGAGCACGTGAGCAACTTTATGCTCTTGGTGCCCTGAATCATAAGGGTGAGTTAACAAAATTAGGATGGCAGATGGTAGAGTTCCCCTTGGATCCTATGCTATCCAAAATGATAGTCTTGTCAAATAAATATAATGTTTAGAAGAGATCATCACAAGTCCTGCCATGTTGTTAGTGGGAAGCTCAATATTTTATCGTCCAAAGGATAAGTAAGTGCACGCAGATAATGCTAGTAGGATAAATTTCCACACAGGAAATGTAGGAGGTCATATAGAATTACTAAATGTATTTAAAGTTAATAAATTTCTTATTCCTTGCATATTTATGCATATAATATTCTAAAAAATTAGTTGAATGACTTCCTAATTGTTTGATTTCAATTGTTGTGGGATTAAGGTTTAGAAATTTGATTGATGTTAAATTAAAAAAAAAACTTAATGTTGACCAGGATAGATCATAGATTCTATAGACATCTAATTAGCAAATACTAACTCCAATTCTATGAATATCCAGTTTTGTTATCATGGCCGACTCTATTAGACTAGTTTTATGTTGATGGTTAGCAGCATTGCTTTGAGACTTCCAAATATTGTGTTATGGATTCAGTGGATATATGATGTGATTACTTAGACTCTACATTTCATATATGCATGATGATTATTACATTATTTCCAGTTATTGATGATGAATAGTTAGATGGTTTGTTATCACATGTGTTTTCTTATGGATACTTACCCCATACTTGAATGTGTATGGTGTGCGTGTTTGTTCTCTTATTGTATGGCATTTCTAATGTGGTTAAGGAAGGGAGTCGTAGTCACCTACTAGTCGAGATCTACACGATGCACCACTTCTTGCCATTACCTGATTATGTACATGCATGGTTTTTATGCAGCTTGCAAGTACCGGATATCGACTTCCCTGAATTGCCAGAATGAGCATACCCTATTGCATTGTCTCAATGGTAAGAGAGGGGAGATAAATTCTCAAGTCCAAATCTTGAACCCTTAAACCAATTTGTCCTAGAAAGGTAGGACAAGTATCCAGGTTATTTTACCTTTCGAATGTGTCAGATGACATAATTCATGATTTTAACCCTTTAGATTGATTTTGTACGGATTGTTCTATGATGGGTTTTCATATTTTATCTTGGAGGTCTATAGTGAATTTTCTATTAAGTCTAAAATTAAAAGATTTAATTAATTATTTAATTATTTGGGAAAAATGAATAGAATATCATGATCTCTAGATATTTTGATTTTAATTAGTTAAATGGGAATTAATTGAGAAAAAGAATTAAATGAAAGAAATTAAAATTAATAATAATAATAAAATAATAAATAAATAATAATAATAGAAATAATAAAAGAATAAAAATAAAAATTATAAGCCTACCTAGGAGTAAACGCACCTCTTGATTGCACATATGTCAACAACATAGGAGTTAGCACACAAATTAAGCACATGGTGTCTACAACCTTGTGACTCATCTAGAAGGTTGGAAAAGACTCATGCTTAGTTGTCAACACCTTCTAGTTGTTTCTAGAGACATTCTAGGTGCTTCTTGAGAGTTCTTTATATCCAGGCACTCCTAGAAGCTTAGAAAGCATGTTTGGAGGACCCGAGAACATTGGAGAAGGAAGGAGCTTGCTCTGCGAATTTAGAGGAGAAGGGATTTAGCATCAGTGTCCAAGTAGACACTTGTGATTCTGCCTATGTTATTTCTGCTTCTTGCACTTCATGTCTTCTTCGTGTCTTCTAAATGCTTTCTAAGGATTTTCATATATTGAATATCTTGGTTGTATGCATTTTTTCATGGGTAGTTAAATTCTATTTGAGAAAATCCTCACATGCATAGATCTGAGAATTCTATGGACTAGAGTTTAAGAGTTTATAGGCGAAGCTATTAGATGGACTAATAGGTAAATCTAGAGATCAATCATTATAGGGAGAATTCTTAATTTATAAAATTGAAAAGCCCTATTTGTTTTTAAAAAATTATGTATATGTTCACAGGGGTTATTGAAAATGTTTTGTTTTAAAAATATATACATATATGTATACAAATCTGAAAACATTTATTAAAAACATTGCATTTAAAAATATATATCTATATAAAGGAAAGAAAACGTTTTAACTTTGTTGAAGATGAAATTGCTTTAAAATGTGTGTGTGTGTGTGTGTGTGTGTGTGTGTGTGTGTGTGTGAATACGGAAGTGTTTTATATAAACGTTTATTGAAAAACATTTTAATAAAAATTATTTTGAATCGCTTTTGGAAAAGCGTTTATTATAAAATTTATATTTTAAAAAAAAAAATTATGCTGAAAAATGTTCATATTGAAAAGGGATTTTTAAATATAGAATAATAAAATAAATTATTAATTATTTCAGGGAGGGACGAACCTGTACCCCATCCTACCCTATCTCTGGTGGTGTCGTACTATACAGGTTTGAGAAATTGCAAAGAACTTGCGACCCACAGACCGCATGCATCATATGGTTGTAGCGATTATATACAAATCGCTCTTTTAAAGTTGAAAAATTAATATTATTAAGTTTTAATATTATAAGTATTATAAATCATTTATATTTAGTAATATATTAATATTTATATATATTTGTCATTAATAATGTATGTTGTTAAATATTATTTAAAACATATATATATATATATTTATTTATTTATTTATTTATTTATTTATTTATTTATTTATTTATAAATATTTATTCATTAATTAACTATAACATTTGTTATTTTATAAATGTTATATGTCATTTAATATTTTAATGTCAATAATTGAGTTATCAATTTAATAATAATTTGTTAATTATTAAATTGAAAAGAGGTATTAAAAGTCATTACTGGTGAATCTGGTATTGTGGATTTATTTGTAATATAACTTGCTATTAGTTATTAACAAGTTATTATTAAATTATTAATTCAAATGTTAATGGAGTTGTTAATATAGTTATGTAACGGATAATTAATTTAATAGATAAGTTAGCAATGGGGTTTAATTGGATGATTATTGATGATATCGGTGTTAGGGAAATTGTAAATTAATTAATTGAAAATTGATAGGTTTTATTCTAATGATTCTAAATTTATTTTTGATAGAATTCTTAGAAAATCATCAAGCGATTCTAATGATCCTTATTAATAGATTTTTGTTTAGCTATGTAATTACAGTTATTTTTTAAAAGTTATTGATAATTTTATTAATTATTAATAATTAATGGTTACTAAAACAACGATATGGATACTATTAATGTAATTAATTGTGTAATGTAATTAATCTATTAGATAATCACATCATGCAATGGAGTTAAAGTTGAATCTTTATATCGATCTTAAGGAAATTGTAAGTCATTTACATCGAAAATGATAAGTGTTGAATAGAATAATCGAAGATGCTTCTTAAAATTAGGGAAGCTTAATTTAATTGATTTTAGTAAAAGTCATGCAAATGTTTTGAGTAAAGTCAATGGATACTAGTTCAATAATGCAAATAAGTAAGTGATTATCTCTTAGAGCATTATTTTAAATAATGAAGATATAGTTCTATGTTTTATATTGAGGGATTAAATGGGTTGGCTTGTAGATCAAATGGTAAATCTTATATTCTTGAAATACACTTAAAACAAAATCTGAAACAAAAACTAAGAACCCCATATTTAATTCAATGAAGTTTCTTTAACAAGCCAAAACATGTTCTTGCATTTGTGTTTTCTTTATGCTTCTTGTTTTGGGTTTTTGGGTTGACTAGTTGTTGACCAGTTAGGATGTCTACCAGAGGCTTGGGAGTTATGTGAATGTGATGGCATGTTGATGTTATTTGGCCTTGATCTTTTTAAAACCCAACCATGGTAATGTGATGGTATGCTCTATGAGATGTTTGTATTTACTGATTGTTATTGCTCATCAGTCTTCTTGTATGAAGCTGAAGTGTATGTATCTAAGACACTTGACTTAACCATTTTTGAGTCACCAATCAGTTACCCTTGGATTACTTTCTAGTCGCCATGATGGGACTAAAGTGTTGATTTATTTCTTGATTTTTTCATGTTGTGACATGTTTTGACTCGACCATTTTGGAGTCTTCGATCAGTATTACTTTGAGATACTTTTTGGTTTCTTATTGAGAACCAATGGATATTGTGATTATCAGTGATACCTTCAGTTGCCAATAGAGAACTGTTGTGGTCATGATTATCTATGGATGCTTTTCAGTTGCTCATGGAGATTTGATGCTCTTTTGTGGATTATCTTTTGGAATTTTTTCAGTCGCTTGTATAGGACTGTGGTGATTTTTTGATTTATGATTCCATGAGCTTAGGGTAGGTTATCTACTTGTAGTGTCGAGAAGTGGCTTACAATGGAGGCCAGGGCCCTAAGTGGCTACCAAGGTAACTCATTCTAAGTTGTTTTAATAAGCAAAGACATTCACACCTAATATTGACTTAATGAACCTAAAAAGATAATTGTTTGTTCTCGCTCATGCCTCGAGTGCTAGTACATACTAGGATGGGAGTAGAGAGAATGCTTGGTTGTGACCTTGCATTCCATAGTATGCCTCATCTATATGAGAGGACACTAGTGGTCACACAAAGATCACTAGGGGGTCGAGGTCTATTGGGAGATTGCCAGGGTAACTCTAGTGTGATCCATGTGATGACACATTCTCACTTGCATAGTAGGTTTCCTACATGTCTTTGTGTGCCTCTGGGATTAGATGTCAATTTGTGATTGGAACCTTTGAGTTAGTATACTTTTAGGATTCCTGGACTTAGAGAGTATTTGTGCTTTGTGATTTGATAACCTGTTTGGGACTTGAGACTATGTCCTCAGTGTGGTGGGAGTGGACCATTAAGGTTCCATATGGCTGAGTGGTAGTGCTTTTCCACTCTTATCATTTGAGATTCATTTGAGACACTGTGGCTGATGCATTCTTTATTGGCATCTATCTTCATTATGTTCATGGATTATGATGGTGGACACGTATCCTTACATTGATGATTTGCATATGTTAGATGATGTTATCTTATGCTTTACTTTGCATGTTAGATTTATTTTTGCATATGATGTAGTATGATTTAGGAGTAACATTCCTACTATGTTAATATCAATGATTTCTTCAATGATTTGGAATGTTACACATGGAGGGATGGCTAGGGCCCACGATGGTCTAATGATTCCATTTACGGTTGGGAGGAACCATGCACTTAATTAGTTATGTTGTGATTTATGGTTATCTATTATGATGACTATTTATATCATTTATGATGATGATGTATCATGTATGGTATTTGGTTTCATTTACTTATTACACTTGCATCATGGATTAGAATAGGATGATGTATTTTATTTTCACATATGTATAATACCTTGTGGTTGTGGCATGTATAGTGGATGATTGAGCATTCAAAAATGTAAATTATGAACATTGGACTTTTCATTATTTTATGTGGATACAATATTAGATGGAAAAATAATTAGTTGTGTTAGATGTGATTCAACGTTAAGGGATCCATGAAGAATGTAACCTGTTATGTATGTTTATGTTTACTTCAGTTGAATGTTGATATTGCTTCCACTACTATGTTATGAATGGTTTTAACTTTCATAGTTTTAAAAAAAAATGCTACCAAACTTAGTGAAACTTTAGGTTAATTCTTTGGATCCCTTGGCAAGGCATTACATGTTGTAACAAGGATTGCATCTTGATGAGAAACTTTAAATCTGGGTAATCTAATGAAACATTGCAATATTTTTTAGCCTGTGGGTTGCATATAATGAAAGCGACTTTCTAGATTATGGGTTGGCTCCCCTTGAGATCACCTAAAACTAACTTTGATAGAGAAAAGGGGAAGGACTAATTTGGAATGAAAATGATTTAAAGGTGATACAACAAACTACTAGATTTTAGAATCCCTAACAGTTGATTTGACTTACATTATCTTCAAATGAAGTTGTATTTGTTCACAACTCAATCATAACATTCCATGTATGTGTTTTTCAAATGAAAGTATATTTTTTCAACACTTGTAATATTAATTTCACAATTTCAATTAACTGAAAACCAATAACACAGCTTAAGATTTGTATAAATGTGAAATTTCTTGCAGTGAATTGAAGCCTTGAATGAGATAAAACTATAGAGCTTGCTGGTTTGTTTATAATGTTTGCATTTAAGTGGAGCATGGTAACTACTATTTTGAAATACACTTTCTTGTAAAATCTTCTTCTCATTCAATTTTTCAACTGCTTTATGAGGGTTTGATGTTTGGAAGTGTTAGTTCTCTAAAAGGGTCAATCTCTACCAAAGTTTCCTTTGACTTATCACTTGCTCCAAGTATGTTTCCCTATGGAAATGCTGCCTGATGGTCAAAAATGTCATCAATCTCTATATCGATAATTGAATACATGTTGGTATTATTTTGAAAGTTTTGTTTTTTTAATATTTTTAATCCATTAGAATTTCATCATTTTGATAGTTAAGTTTATCAAATTTCCTTGAAATACCCTCACTTTGGTATAACTAGAAGTAGCGATGTCAAGGTACACTTTGTGAGTCACTTAAAATGAAACTATGGAGATCCAAAACCTTGGCATGTTTTAGTAGCAAAAAATACTACTCCAAATTTGCGGATGAGTTGTTTGTTTTAAGATGATTCTAGGTTCTCCTGTGGGTCAATTGGTGATTTTGTTTAGTCTCTTCAGGGCATATTTGTAGTATCTATCTTAGTTGAGGAAATTATATGGGCATATAACAACATTAGTGATGCATATTTGTATCTCATAGTACTGATTTTCTCTCAAAAGGAAAATTGTTAAAATACCTCCACATTACAAATTTACCCAATAAAATAAAAATATTATATATGAAATTAAATGAAAACCCTAACATATAGAAATGACCATTTACTCATGCTATAAATGTATGACTTTTTAAAGACTAAAATTTATGCAAACATGCTTTATTAAGGATACTACCTTGATATTTGGACCTTGGATAGTAAACATCTTCACATTTTGGACAGTAAATTTTCACTATGTTTTTTTGTGGAATATTTGACTGGCCCACTGGGAGACATGGCTGACCTGAATAGTCAACTCTTGAGCACCTTCCAAAACTAGTATTCTTATACTTCTCGAGTTGCACATGTATTATCAAGAGCAAAAAAAGGATCATATGCAACTGGCACAAGCACCTAAATCCTATTTAGGTTCAACTAATTTATAATCACATCATACCATAGCATCCATCCCCTTGCTTGCTAAAATACATTGAACATGGATCAAACCATAAAGCATCTCAACAATAGACTCCACCAACTCATTCTATTCCTTGGTTAATATATGATATATAAGCAAAAAATATAGAAGATTTCAGTCATTTTTTATTTTGATACTTAAAATTATACAAATACAAAGGAGGTGTTGCATATCATTCATATAACTGATTTCATGTAGTAACTTTTCCAAAATGCAATGAATGGACTTCATAGAAACGTCATGAAAAACAAATGGTATTGAGATTTATTATAATGAAGGAAGATTTAATAAGTTTCCCAGCTCCTACAATGTTGATGAATATTTGGAGTTGTATCACCTTGATTGGGATGATCAACAAAATGTGCCAAAAGCTCCAAACAAAATCCTAGTATGCACCTTTTTGATGGAATCAGTAAACACCAAACCTGCATATGGATGCACATCTTAAGATGTTGAATAAGCTTTTATATATATAATAGATCAACAATTAAGATAAATGATAATTGTTTGGATTTTAAATTGATTTGAAACATCTGATGATATTTCATATGTGCTTGTGCAAGCTAGATGGTGGGAAGGGGATACTTAATCAAGGCAAGCCTAAGAAGAAATAAGCCCAAAATAATGCACAGAGAAACTATGCAACTTCAGTTAGAGTCTAGACAATGATGTGCATGGAACCAATAATTTAAATCAGTTCTTCTTAGTGGTCATATTTGGATTTTTATCAGCATCTATAGAAATTTCAAGGTTTCTAGGATGTGACAATGTGTGTTTGAGGTGCTTCTTGAAGGCAATAATTTAGCACAATCAAATAGACTTTTTACTTCACCATTTTTCAGTTGCCTACATTGCCTACATTGTTAGTCTATTCTTAAAAGAAAATTAAGTGTTGAACTAGACTTAGATGGGGGTAACCACTATCAAATGAATGCCACAAGAGCCATGGTTAAATACCACAATCAATTTCATGTTAACTAATGGAAGAAGTATCAATTTCCTCTTCCTCAATTACTTCCAATTTTGCCTTAAATACTTTCTTGGTTTTCTTGGTTGGCACTAATGGTAGGAAAGCTTGCATTTGATAATGTTTATCAGCCAAACATAGAACAATGTGATAATATTTGCACAATATGGAGCTTTTTTTCTTGTGTATGATGGCAGAGAGAGCAACACCAGTAAGGGTGGCAGTAACTAGAATCAAGTTTTTTATTCTTGCCAGCAACAATTATTGCCATTCATATCCAAATAGGTTAATGAAAGATGCTACAGTAACTTAGATCCAAACACAAGTTGTGTGGTCCATGCAATAGACTCCCCCAATAGCATAGGAAAACTAGAAGCCATTTACTAAAATTCTCTGAAACTACAGATATATCTTTGTTTGAAACATCTTTCCTTTTTGTTATCGTAGATGGTAAAATCCCCTCCATGTAGATCTGATTTTTACTGTGAGATGCTAGTTTTTGATTTAGATTCTGGTTTAAATTTTGGTTTGACATTTGCTCAAAAGTTTTTTGGTTTGAGTTTTTTGTTCAAGATTTTTGTATATATATAAGCAACTTTTCCCTTGTAAAGGTTTGCACTAAGTTAGGTGATTATAAAGGCCCTAACACAACACACCAACTTTGATGAAGGCTATTTAAGTCTTGAGAAACCCTAACCAAGGTTTGATATTCATTATTGTATAGCCACAATACGGTTGCAGCAAATTGTGCATGATTCTACAATAAAAGTTACTACTTTTTGCCTTGTTTGGAAGCAAATAGCAGTGTGGTTGTGATCTTGTTGGATGGAATAGTTTGTACATTGTTTGTTCTCCATTATATATGCATTAGATTTGGTTACATTCTCAGAAATAGTGCTTTCATTTTTGTTAATTTCAAGGATAAACTTAATGCTTACATTCATCGTCTGGATGTCAAGAGTGGGTCTTAAAAGTAGTTTTCCTTTCTACAAAAAATACTATTTTATATGATAGTTCAAATGAAGGTAGTATGGGAATAGTAGAGTAATTATTTTATTTGATAGTTCAAGTGAAGATTGTACAGGTATGGTAGAATAACTAGCTAAAAGCTTGGTGGGGGAACTCATAACCTTGCACAAGGAGATCTAACTGGTTTATTCTGAAATAGAACTAGTTTTTTTGGGTTGAGATGTTGCAATGGATGTAGATGGATTGTTGATAATTCTCTGTAATGAGTGTTGGAAAATTCCAATTTTGTTAATTCTCCCTATTATTTCAAAAGATGGTTTGATTTGCACTTTAAAAACACTCTTTTAAAGAGCCTAGTGTTCAGGTTGCTACTAATTCTGATGGTAAGGGAGTAGGGGAGGAAATTGGGTGCTGTGTGAAATATGTGTTCATTGGAAAAGTCTCAGGGCTATCAACTTATTGTAGATATGGCTAGGTCCTTGTTTCCACAATATAAATACATTTGTTTGCATGCCAACTTGAGAATGGTGGATTTTGGTATAATGCAATTTTTTATCCATTTGTAGGGTTAGTTATTAGGTAGTTTAGACCCTGCTCATTTTGGTACATGAGTTTTTATTTGGTCTAAATTTATTCATTAGAGGCTTACAAGTGTCCAGATTTATCTAGCTCTTGTATTTCATATAGTTCTTAAATAGCTTTAATGGGTTGGGGCCCCATTATAATCCTCAAATTATCAATAAAAATTACAAGTGTGACATTTTTCTTTTTAAAGAATGGTGTATTCTATCTCTAGTTGAAATAATGCATGAAGGGGCATTAAATTGGATCACAATTCTATCAAGGAATTCAACAACTGAAGATTTTGTGGCATCCTTTAGTGGTATTGTCTCAATCCATCTAGTAAAGTAATCTATAGTAGCTAGGATCCATTTATGACCAAAGCTAGAACGAGGATTGATGAGGCCTATGAAATCCAATCCCCATTTAACAAAGGGTTGGTCTACTTGAATGGGGTGAAGAGGAAGAGCTACAAGTCTTTGCTTACCAGAGAAGAAGGCACATTTTTCACACCTCCTCATATACTTATGACAATCATGAAACAAGGATGGCTAGTAGTAACCAACTCTCATAATCTTCATTGTAGTTGTCCTTGTAATGCCTACCCGTACTTGACTTTTCTGATTTGTTTTCACTGGATTCTTTTAGGCCTGTTATATTATTATGTTTTATGATTAGCAGTGCTAGATTAGCAAAATTGATTAGTTGTATTTCATATTTAGTTGATATACATATATATATATATATATATATATATATATATATATATATATATATATATGTTGAGGTACTTAGTACCAATTATTTTAGTTATTGAATGATGTTAGTTAGACAAATGATTTTTATGTGGTTTCTAGAGATACTTACCCCATACTTGCATGTGTATGGTGTACGTGTATGTTTTCTTTGTGTTTATCATTTCTAATGTAGTTGAGGAAGGGAGTCGTAGTCACCTACTAGTTGGGATCTACACAATGAAACACTTCTTGCCATTGCCTATTTAGTTTAGAATATTGTATTTGTGCTGTAAATTTTATGCAGATTGTAGGTACCAGGTATCGACTTCCTTGAATTGCCAGGATGAGCATACCCTATCATAGTATTTCAATGGCATAAGTGGGGAGATAACTCTTGAGCCCAAATCCTAAACCTTAAGCCAATTGTCTTAGAAAATAAGACAAGTATCTGAGTTAATTTACCCATCTGAATTCATCAAGTGATGTGAATTCATGATTTTGACCCTGGAGTTTGATTATGTTCTTTGCCTTCAATTGAGTTGTCATTTTTGGTCTCGTGGGCATGTGGTGATTTTCTATTTTAATTAAATCGAATTAAAAGATAATTTAATGATTTAATTTAATGTAAATTTCATAAAGAAATTTGATATTTAATTAATCAAGAAATAAATTAAATAAAAGAATTAAATTTAAAGATTTTATTAAAGTTCAATTTTTGACATATCTATATTTATTTAATTTAATGATAATTATTTAAGAATTATATTTTAATAATAAACTCTAAATAATGTTATTAATTAAGTTAATAAATATGTTATTAAAAATGTCTCATGAATTAATTAAATAAAAGAATAAAATTTAAAGATAAAGTTATAGTTCTAATTTTGGCGTATTTATAATTATTTAATTTAATAATAATTTATTTATGAGTTTTATTTTAATTAATTAACTCTAAATAATATTATAAGTTAAATTAATAAATATTATATTAAAAATGTCTCATGATGAATTCAAGTGAGAAAGAAAATTAATTTAATAAAGATACTTTAATTTAAATTGCATAAAATTGTTGCATGAAAATTGTATGGAAAATTCAATATTGTTTTATATTTAATTAATTGAAAAATTAATTAAATAAAATAATAAGTTTAAAAGATTAAGTTAAAGTTCTAATTTTAGCATATTTATATTTATTAAATTTAATATTAATTATTTAAGAGTTTTATTTTAATAATAAACTCTAAATAATATTATTGGTTGAGTAATAAATATTAGTTAATTAAAAAGAAAAAAATTAAATTATGTGAATATTTGATTAATTAAAAACTAATTAAATTTATGCTTTAAATAAAAAGTCTAAATTTTGAAGTCTAAATTTAGAGGTCTAAATTTAGAAAATTGGTTAAAGAAAGATTAGAATATGATGTTATTTAATTAATTAGAAATTAATTAAATATGTACTTCAGTTTAAAATATTTATTTTAAAAGTCTAATTTAAGAAGTTGGATAAAAATAGAATTAAAATATTAAAAGATTAAAGATTTAATATTATTTATTATGATTATTTAATTAATAATTTTTAAATTAGAGTTACATTTAAATAATGAGCTTTAATTATTCTTATTAATTTAAATAATAAACTATGCTTTAAATAGTGCTTACACTAATTAATAAGTGGAGGGAAAAAAATATAAAAGAATATTTTAATTGAAAAGTTCTTTAAATGTGCATGAAAGAATTAAATTTAAAAGATTTGATTAAAGTTCCAATTTAGGTGTATTTATATTTATTTAATTTAATAATAATTTATTTAGGAGTTTTATTTTTTAATAAACTCTAAATAATATTACTAGTTAAATTAATAAATATTTTATTAAAAACATCACATGATTTAAAAAGGGAGAGAAAGCTTTAATTTAATAAAGTTTATTTTAATTAAATTGCATAAAGTGTGTGCATGAAAAATAAAATATAGTAATTAAAGACAAAGGGTTTTTGCATGATTGCATGATCAAAGCCTTGATTTGGGGGAAAAATTCTTTATTAAAGAAATTGGAGCTCATTTCTAGATACACGGGTTTGGAGGAGCCAATTTCTGAAAAGAGGGTTTTTGAAAGAAAATGAAGATTCTTGCGTGTTTGTGCATTCATTGTCTTAGCATCAAATCCAAATAGGATCTTGTGAGTTTTTCTAGTAGTTGCTCATTCTTTGAATTCCTATCTTCTTCATGTCTATTGTGTTTCCATTTTTAGAATTTCTCTAGGCTGAAACCCTTGTTTGAGAAAATTGATTTCCATTATAGAATTGTTTGTGATTTAATCTGAAAACTTTTAGTAAACATTGAACTTTAAGGTTTTCAAAACCTAATGAATTATGAAATTTACTTTTGTATGCACTTTATTTGATGTGTGATTTACTAGTGTTGGGGTTTTTGGGTTTTTCTTAGCTTTGGCTAGTCAGGATGTTTACCAGAGTCTTAAGGGTTTGTTCTATGATGTTATGATGATGTTTATATATAATCTTTTATACTCAACCATGGTAATGTGTCTTGTATGCTCTATGAGGTGTTTTAATCTATTGATTTTTATTCTTTTTCAATGTTCTCGTGTGAAACTAAGGTGAATGGTGTGACCTATCTGATATAACCTTTGAGTCTTTGATCAGTTGTTTTTGGATTGCTTTCCAGTCGCTTGTATAGGACTGAGGTGTTTGTATGATTTTTTCTTGGTGATGTCATGTTATGAAATGGATTAGTTTATGTATACTTGATTTTGGGATCATTTCTATTAGGATGATTGTATTGGTGGAATATGTGATTATGATCAGTGATTTTTGCTACTTGTCGATTGCTTGTTTAAGAATTGATGTATGGTATGTGGTCTTTTGTGATCTTTTGATTTTACTGAGCTTAGGGTAGGTTATCTATATGTTAAGTTGGGAAGTGGCTTGCAATGGAGGCCAAGGCCCAAAGTGGCTACCAGGGTAACCCATTATAGGTTATTTAATAAGTGACAACATTTCATTAAATGGGTTTAAAATGAATTAATAAGATATTGGTACCACAAAAAGTCACTAAGGGGCTGGAGGATTAAAAGACTAGTTGGGTAACCTTAGAGCTAACTCGTTAGTATGCCTTGTCAATACAAAAAGATAATAGTGCCACATAGAGTCACTAGGGGGCAAGAGGATTAAATGACTAGCCGGGTAACCTTAGAGTTGGTTCATGTGATGATACATGCCCACTTGCATAGTAGATTTTCTACGTGTCACTATTGCCTCTAGGATTAGTTGATACTTGTGTCTTGGTACCCTTGAGTTAGATTTCTTTAAGGTGGTTCCTTCAACCTAGATGTTGGTTTTGACTTTTGAGTTTTGTATCTATTTGGGACTTGAGACTATCTCCTTAGCATGGTGGGAGTGGACCATTTAGGTTCTATGAGGTTGAGTGGTAGTTCTTTTTCTTATACCATTGAGATCCAACTATCGGATGTCACTGTTGGATGTGTTTGTGCAGATGTTCTTTCTATCTGTTCTTGTATTTCTATGATGGATGGTTGTACAATTGTATTGTATTTGATTTCATAAGATATTAAGAGATGATATAATTTATTTCATGATGTATAATATTTCAGCCTTTCATACCCTATGACTTGTACAGTGGATGATTGTGCATTCTATTTGTTGGTGTAAATAAGTATTCACTATTTACACTTACTTAAGTTTACTTAGGTTAATGCATTATTTTAATATTTATTTATTAGTCACCTAGGAGTATGTGTACTCTTGTGAGTTTTCATGTTAACAACATAGGAGTTTGCACCTCATTTATGCATATGGTGTCTACAACATAGGAGTAAGCACTTTATTTGAGCACATGGTGTCTCCAACATCTCCACATGTGGAACACCTTGTCATACTTATCCTCTCATTGTTGCAGGTACATTCATGCACAATGGAGGATGTGTGCTTAGTTGTCAAGCTTATCTCCTAGCACCTTCTAGAGACATTCTAGATGCATCTTAAAGGCCTTTATATACAAACACTCCTAGTGTGTACACTCATCTGAACATAGTGATGTATCAGGACATGCTATGATATATTGATCATACTCTTTTTGGTCTACAGTTGTGCTTGTGTTCGAGTTCTTTGATCTTAGGTGAATTTTCCCTAAGAAAAATTCTTACATGGCATCAGAGCTATACCAAATTCTTACATGGTATCAGAGCTTGGAGAATCTCTCTTCACATAGTCATTTGAGACCATTGTTGCTTCAGCACCTCAGCCTAGATCTAGAGTATCACATAAATTGGGAGTGTCTAGAGCCAAAACGGACCTCACCATTGTGTCTAAAACATTTATTTGGTGCAAATCAGCTATAAATTAGGCTACCCTAGGACAAAGTTGATTGTGAGGCCAAAAAAAATTGCAAATCGGCACCCAGAGGCCCCGATTTACAACTCGGGTATGATCATTTTGTAGATCTATTTAATTATTTTTTAGATCTGACATTTCTTTGCATTTTTTGGATAGCTTTTTCAAAATATTTTTGTGGCCAGGTGGCCCTACAAAGAAAAAAAAAAATTGTATAGGTACCGGGCAGTCACACCCCAGCCCTATACCCTATGCCAAATATTTTGTAGTGTAAATTCCATTGGGATCATAGCATATTCTTTATTAATTCAGTGGGCCTTATTAAGTTTTCTAACAACACATTATACTTTACCGGCAGACTGCACCAACCCACCAATCCGGCGGACCCCTTCACAAATTCGGCTAGCAACTTGATTTTACTTATCACTACGGTGGGAACTCTTTATAACCATTTCAGACCTTTCTCTATGGACCAATGTGGGATTGTTATTAAAACATCCCACCCACCATAAAACTCCTCTAGTAGCCATTTTATACTATGCGGCCCATGAATGTCAAACTCTAGCCCACGCTAATTTTTGTCCCCAGTGACCTTCACAGTTCCTAGCACATTTTACCATGTTATTTTTGCTAGTCACCAACTCTACCAATGATCTAAACACTTCCTAGCTCTCATGATTCATAATCTAACCATGTTTTTTAACTAGCGTAACACAAGTTTTCGACACAATTTTTTTGTTTCACAACTATTTACAAAATTTTAGCCTGTCATTCTAGTCTTCGGCCAAGCTAGTAAACTTTCTTTCCACATCACACAAACCCTTTTGAAGACACGTGTCAACACTCATTTCATCAACATCTAGTCATAGGACACATCGGCACCACTTGATCTACCACCGTAGCAGCCACGAAGATGCCAACTCAACTAGCCTGACCTCCCAAAAGCCTCCACATGGAAACTCACCACCTCATCAGCACGTCCATTTATTCAGACATTTTAGTAGCCTAGTTAGATCTATACACCAACACGTGGACATCTGTATGCTAAGTCAGCACATCCATACTGCCATGTCACCCGATAGCTATTTTCTTTATTGACGTCAACTAGACACAGCAAAAAATTTGACAGTCATTTGACCATCTTCCCAAGGAAATTTTGAACTACATTGATGGTTGTATGACCATCAAATTTAACCCCATCATTTTTTGATGCAACCCCTCTCCAGATTGATTTTTTATTTTACAGTTTGACTTTGGGAGGCCATATCTCAATCATCCAAACTCCAAATCAAGTGCAATTTTTTTTTGAAATTGTGTAGAATTTCTTAAAAAATTTAGTGGTGTAGCTCTTTTCTAGTTTTGGTGCATGGATTTGTCAAAAATTGCATCTTTTGGTGACTGTACCTATCCAATCCTACATTTTGCAACTTGAAATGTTTTGTATGAGCTCATCTGGACTCCTTTTAAGGTTCCTTTTTTTGAAAGTGTGTTATTTTTTGTGTACTTTCCAAATCTACATTCAGATATTAGGGTTGTGTGGACAAAAATATCACTTTCAACACTAGGACCTTGTTTGCATTATATTGCTTTCCAAAATTATTGTATATCTGAGCTATAGTGCATAGTTCCACATTTAGACCTCAAAAGGTAGGTGTAACCAACAAAATTAATAGTCCATCTTATACATTTTGACAAGTGGCCTATTGTACATGCATCACTTCTAAAGTGTCAAATCTTACATTAGGGGGGTTCTTTCATTTTGTTTTGCATCTTTGGGGGTTACATTCATTAGTCCATCATGGAAGAGGAAGATTTGATTGACTTGACACCAAACAACTATCAGGAATGGAGTCAATTGACTATCAAATAACTCAGTTAGCATAATGCACTACCATATGTGAGAGGGATTTTATACGATGAGGACACATGTTATATCCTTTGTCATGCACTCTTTCTCTATATGGATATGGAGGTTATGGATTCACTTGATGACTTGAAGTCAAAATATTTATATGATATTTGGATCCATCTTTGGGAGACGTATGGAGATCCAAAAATTCCTCCATTCTCGAAAGATCTTTTACCTCCAATTGTAGTTGCATCCTCTCTAGATGAGATCATGCCTCCTTATGCTCCTATCTTTCCTATTGATCTTATTTCAGCCATAGATGCTTCAGATTCAGTGCAACAGGACCCTTCATGTCTTCTTACCTTACCTTTGTGTGACGACTTCCTAACAGACATTGCACAACTATTCATGGTGTCTCACATTGAAGATGTGGGAGATATCCTTGATGATTTTCATCTTCTTTTTGAGGTGAATTCTTCATCTATTACCACAGTTACTGATTCATGTACTTCAACATAGTAGGGTATACTTTGTCTTCCAGGTGATGACTTCTTGCCAAACATTTCAGCTCTATTTGTGGAGTCACACATAGCAGATTTGGGAGACTTCTTTGATGATATGCTACTTCTCTTTACTGAGGACATTCCTTCTACAGTTGTTGTGAGGGCCCACTCTGACCCTCATGTCCATTCTCTACATGATCAATCTTTACAAGTTGATGTGATTGTGGATCCTTATGTACAACATTTGTAGGAGGTCTCTTTATCATTTTAGGAGACATATTGTTCTTTCAGACAGGTTCTATATGCATCCTTGCTCAATCTACACTTCTTCTCAATAGTTTTGGAAGGAGCCACCATCAGTATTGACACAAGAACACTTGAACAAGTTTCAAAGATACCTTACATCATCAAGATTCTTTCACCATATAGGGGATGCATCTCCTTTGTACCCTTGCATTTATTTCTTCCAAGGGGCGGGGGGGGGGGGACATCATTCAACAATCATGGATCAACTTCTATATTATAGCATTTCTCACTAGTTGGCACCTTACTTTTAGGGGGGGCGGGGGGGGGGGGGGGACTACCTTGTCTCCTTCTTCTTCTCTATTTTGGGGGAGACTTTTTCCTCTTGGGGGTTTTTTCCTTCTCCCATTTCTCTCTTGTATATACTCGATGTATGTCATAATGGGGGGCTCTTGATTACTCTGTCCATGCATGCATCTTGTTCTTTTCATCTCTCTTTTTGGGGGAGGGTTTTTCCCACAAGGTTTTCCCTCTTTCTGTACTTTATGAGATATTTCACTTTCATTATGTACATGGGTACCTAACATGGTCTAGTAGCCAGGACCCATTATGAATTTCATCCTAGTTATTTGTGAACTTAAGTGCATTCCCCTAATTCACACTTAAGGGGGGGTGTTGGTGTAAATAAGTATTCACTATTTAAACTTACTTAAGTTTACTTAGGTTAATGCATTATTTTAATGTTTATTTATTAGTCACCTAGGAGTATGCATACTCTTGTGAGTTGTCATGTTGACAACATAGGAGTTCACACCTCATTTATGCACATGGTGTCTACAACATGGGAGTAACCACTTCATTTGAGCATATGGTATCTACAACATCTCCACACATGGGACACCTTGTCATGCTTATCTTCTCATTGTTGCATGTACATTCATGCACAATGGAGGACATGTGCTGAGTTGACAAGATTATCTCCTGGCACCTTCTAGAGACATTCTAGATGCATCTTAAAGGCCTTTATATACAGACACTCCTAGTGTGTACACTCATCTGAACATAGTGATGTATCAGGACATGCTATGATATATTGATCATACTCTTTTTGGTTTACGGTTGTACTTGTGTTCAAGTTCTTCGATCTTCAGTGAATTTTCCCTACAAAAAATTCTTACATGGTATCTGAGTTATACCAAATTCTTACACTATTTATTGCCAAGTGGCATCATATATAATTGTATACTATTTAAATTCATTCATACTGGTATATTATTATTTGATGCAGATTTATTATATATTAAATTTATTATTAATTAAACTTAAATGTGATTCAACATCATGGCACCCTTAAGAATTGTAATCTATTTCATGGTATGTGTTTATGTGAATGTTAATTACTTTCGCTATGTTATAACTATTGTTGTTAAGTTATTATCTTTAACTTTTAAAAAAAATGTTTGTCAAACTTAGTGAAACTTTAGGTTAACTTCTTTTGGGTCACATGGTGGGGTGTTACATTCTTTGCCAAAAAGTGGCCACCAGCAGGACCATCTTGAAGCTCTTTGATGATTCTTTTAGCTTGGCCTGTATCAATGCATCTTAATAGGGCTCCATTGAAATCGCTTCTGAAAAGGATACCATCCACTCTGGCATAAGGAATTGATTGTAATATAAATTTTCTTCTTTTAGCCTAATCCAACCTTTGAGGATATCCATTTCTTGACAAGAAGGTCATGTCATCCATCAAATTCCTTTGATTATCATTTTTTGCTTCTTTTTGCTTTGTCAATACCATAGTGACTTTTTCATCTAACTCCTAAGATGAGATCATCTGTTTGTACAATCTCTTCCCTCTTATCAACTTAGTAATCTAGATGTCCACATTATACTCCATTACCTTAGTGATCCAACTTGCTCTCTTCTCACTAATATCTTTTCTCAAAAGAAAATACTTCACACTGGCATGGGTTACTAACAAATGGATCTTGTTGTGTGATATAAGGTGCCTAAATTTCTTCAAAGCTCTTATAATTGCAAGGGCTTGCTTTTCAACATAATTGTATTTGTCTTTTTATCATTTTCTTGAGTCAAAACACCAAAAATACTTGATTCACCGCCGAAGGCGTAAAGGATGAAATCCTTCTCAAAATTTGAATTGATGAGAGTAGGCGCTGAAGCTGTGGTTGCTTTTATCTCTTCAAATCTTATTTTCCCTTCCTTGGTCCATGAAAAGACCATGTTCTTCTTAAGCATGGCTATAAGAGGTTTCACCATGGTAGCTAAATTAGGGATAAACCTCCTCACAAAATTTATTCTACCAAGAAAACTTAGGAGACCTTTCTTATGACTAGGAAGGGAGAGAGCAAGTATTGCCTTTATTCTTTCTAGGTCAATGGTTAAACCATCCTTTGATACAATGTGTCCTAATAACTTTCCTTGATTGGTGGTAGAAACACACTTTCTTGGGTTAAGGAACACTCCAAACTCTCTACACCTTATGAACACTTGTCTGAGATGACCAAAATGATCTGCAACATTTTTTGAATATATTGTGATATCATCAAGGTAAACCAATACAAACCTTTCAATCATGTTTTTGAAGATCATCTCCATTGCCTTTTGAAATGTGGCACTTGCATTTGTTAGCCCAAAATGTATTTTTCTATAAGTATAGGTGCCCCATTTGGTGGTGAATGTAGTCTTGTATCTATTAGACTCTTTGACGAGTACTTGATTGTAAATAGAGAATCCATCAAGAAATGAGAACCTCTCTGAACCACTAACCTTGGACAATATTTGTTCTATGGAAGGGAGGGGATGATGATCTTTAAGGGAAGCTTGGTTAAGATCCCTAAAATCCACACTTAATCTAATTTCTCCATTCTTCTTCCTAACATAGACAACATTTTCTACCCATAATGAGTGCTTGATAGGAAAAATTATATTAGCCTCAATTAGCCTGGATAGCTATTTTCTCATTAAGGGTTCAATTTTAGGATTCACTGTCCTCTATTTCTGCATTACTAGTTTGACATTTTCTACTAAGTCTATGGTATGTTGAAACAAACTTGGGTCAAAACCTTTTAAATCATAATATGTCCAAGAAAATACATCACTAAATTCTTAACATAGATGAATGAAATTTTCTTGCTCAGTTTCAGAACATACCTTTCCCATGTTTAAGGACTTTCCATCAGCAACCATAACTGGTGTGTAATAATCTTTATCAATAGCTAGGTTCATGCTTCTATTTCTTGCTTGGCCATCAGAGTTGAGGAGACCTTTTTAGGTAATGAGACTTTAGGCAATTTATTAGAACTGAGATTGATGATCTGATCACCATACTAACTGATGATGCTTAGAATTGCTTTCCTATTTTAAGTGTCCATTCCAAATTTTGAGTTACTTTAAGCCCCTATGAGTGTCTTTCATGCATATGTACCCGGTTGTTGTTTTAAGGCTTAAATGGTGTTTCATGTTTCTAACACACTTCATTCATCCCATGCATGTGTTTTGTAATGATAAACTAACATTATAAACCATTCTGCAAAGTCCCATTTTGAGTGGTCTTCAATTCTGCATTTTTTGCCTTAGTGTCAAATAGTGATAGAGAGCCCAGTTTGCATTTGAATATCTTTTACCTAGTTAAGATTCATGACCCGCTACTTTGAGAATGTTTAGTATGCATATCAAAGAACCTATTTTCTAGGTCTAAAATCATTTTGAATCCATTTGAATAGGTTTTGAACCCCTCAAAGTTGGTGATTTATTATTTTCATACATCTGCATATTGTTCATATTTCCAAGTAGCCCTATTTGACAAGTAATAACTTTTGACCAGTTGACCCAAATGAGAAATATCTTTTTGCATCATATTCTAGGGATCAAATACTTGCTACGTTCTTGATTTGAGCTTATGATAAATCTATTTGATTAGTTTTCAAACATGATTCAATTTGCAATTTATAAAGTTTCACTAGTATCATGAAATGCAGATTGATTAGAAGCCTTGTTCGGGATGTCATATTTTTGAATCTATGATTGGTGGGACCAAATGGATTGTATAACTATGTTCTATACTAAAAATGCTACAAGTGTGTCAGTTTTCAAGTCTTGACAAATCAATCTACACACTTTTCCAAGGTCATTCCATTTGTAAAAATTGTTATCTTGTCAATGTTCACTGTCTTGCAAATCCAGGTAGCCTACTTCAGACCTTTGCCAAATGCATCCTGTGATTCTTCATGAGCCCAAATTATAGAGGTACTTTCTCCAAATGGAAAAGAACAAATTCCCCAGTTTTTTTCACCTCATGTTCCCATTTGCCCAGTTTTCAAAGGCAAAACCAAATGCACTTTTCCAATTTTCTGACGTGTTCATCTGTAGGAAATTTTAAGTTGGCATGTTTGGAGGTCAATATCTTTTGACCCTGATTTCATCATGTGATGAGATTTGGCAGGCTTGTTGAATGTGTCAAAGAGATAAGAAGTTCAAAGTTTCAGAATGTAGCCAGTTATTTATGTCAGTTTTTAAAGCCAGTTATTAGGCCTTCCTGTCAGCAAATCACAATTTAAACAATAGTGATAAAATGACATTTTATTGATGATTCAGCGCTCAAATTGGATTCCAATTAATTTGAGATGATTAATGGATTAATTTTCTATGCCAGTTGTTTGGAAACGAAATATTCTTTAGTCGTACCTGCTTTGGGGTCCGACTGATTACATCAGATTGATGAAATTGCAGATGGATTAAATAGTTTTTATTTCCAGACTAGCACCCAATGTACATTGAAATTTCTTTGAACATGGGAAGTTGTAGAAATATGATTTCCCTGATGATTGTAACAGAGGGGTTTTGAGGACCTTTTAGGATTGGGCTCTCCTACAGGTCTGTCTAAGCTTTTTGCATATAATTGCTTCAGTAGAAAGAACACAATCAATACAATACTTTTTGACTTCTCCGATTCATGTGATTTCTTTAATGATGTGGCTTGTAAAACATTTCAATAATCAAATGATTATAGTTGGATAAGGCCCCCACCAAATGCAAAGAAAGACCACCACAGAGGTAGCTCACATCCAAAGAAGGTACAAGTAGACTCAAAGAAAGGCCATCCACACCCAACCACAGCAAATGCAGCCTATTGCAATGGAGAGGAGCTCCAACTAGCATGGGAAATCAACGTAGATGGGGGGAACTTTCTAGTTCCATGCCATGAAAGGGGAACAGCCCACATTTTTTAGAGAAGCCACGACATCAACAAAGGTAGTCTACATTTTTTTTGAAAAGGAGGCATGTTGGATGTAAAAAGAAGTTGATGGGAAGGAGGATGTAATCTACATTGGAGGTAGATGAGTGCAGTCATGCCATAAGAATATGTACACAACAATAGTTAGTTTCAAATAAAGGAGCGTCAATGTAGGGTGTTTGTCATGATGAGCATGTTTCACATTTGTTTGTCCCACATTCGGCAACTGGTGGTAAAAATTTATGTTCATAACTTGGCGTGCACAATAAAGAGGTAACTTAAAAGTCCACGCTATTGGACAGGCATGGAGCTTATGTGGAGAGGTTTTCTCATAGGTTGTTGTGTGGTCAACCAAATTTTGACCCCATCATGTAGTCAGAGGATGAAGTTTGAAGTTGTGTGATGCTTTGACAAAGTCGTATAATTGTAGATGGAAAAACAAAGGGCCCAGATCCTATGATTGTCGTAGGATTGGGGCATAAATTTTGAAGGACTTCGATGCCAGTGTGGTCAGGATCTAGATTTGGAGGGGCTCCAATGCTACGACTTTATCATGTGATCAGAAGAGACAAAAATAAATGATAAGATGTTATGACAGGCAAAGGATTGATATATTAGTATGGGCATCGTAATATTGGGAATAAGAGATATAATTAAACTATTACGATGAAATCATAAGGTTTCAAAATTCAAAGAATTTAAAATGTTTGCCCAGTACATTTTAACAAATGAAAATCTCACAAATGGCACTTGATGATTAGGGGAAAATAAAAAAGGATAAAAAGGTTTTAAATCAGATTTTTCTAATCTGAACACACCAGATTTTCAAGATTGAAACATTTTGAATGATTTAAATGTTTTTATATAGTTCAACTATATAACTTTTTAAATTTATCATTTTACATGCTTTGTTCATATCCGGAAGCCAAATTTTTGAAATGGTCTTAAGGGCTTGTTTTTTATCAGAAATAGGCAGTGTAATATACTGATGGAATCAACAAAGAGTGAATTTTCTATTTTTGCAATCAATTTTTGTGCAAGTGTTAACAGGAAGTGACTATAGGAGCTTTTCTGATTTTGGGGGCTTCTCAATGAAAAGTGCATATTTAAAGTTGCAAATGACACAATCATATATAGACATAATTTCATCATATATGACTTCTCCATCAATTTGAAGGATGAATTGAATGTTTTTGAAGGTGGTTGAAACAATTGTGTTTTTGGCAATAGTGCAATTGAATTGCTGAAAAAGGGCAGATGTGACATACAAAGATAAGATTTTGGAGCTTCAGTACAGTTTGTGATGAATTCCTGATATTTTCTCCATGAGATATTTTTCAAATTATGTACGTGAGATATATCAGATATTTTGGCATCATTGATGATTTTAATTGCAGGTAGTTGAAGGAAGTTCAGTTTCAACAACTTCAGATTGAAGATCATTTCAGTGGGATAGATGTCAATTCCATAGTACATTTTTTGAAAGATCTCTCCTGTATATCTCCCTTCTTTTCTCTTTGTAAGGGTTCCAGTTTTTGGATACTTTTCATTATAGTGTAACTACTTTGTGGTTCCGGTCTAGTTGAAATCCTTTCCCATTAGTGTGATACCATTTTCTTAGTGTTCTTCTGTTATGAATAGCGGTAGTGTATTTCTTTTGGAAGCATTCATATTATGCATTCATTCATTTTGTATCTACTAAATTTGGCATACAAATGATGTATTGGATTCAAGAAAATTAATGCAAAGGCTTAACCTTCTTAGTTTCATTTTGATTTTTATCTCCTTCTTCTATTATCTGTAATGTTTTGTGTTTGAGAATGAAGAGCTTGAACTTAGTTGCAATCCCTTAAGGTTGTATGTCAGGATAAATTTTATGTTGGAACAAAGATCCATGTAAATTCTTGTTTGCATTGATAGGGTTGTAGGTTACACCAGGAGGATTTCATCATAAGTATGAGTGTTGTCATGAAGATTGATGTCTGTTTGCAAGTCAAATAGATTGATCATATGTATGAATATATGAGTGTACTTTAGGTATCCATCTACATGTTAAGGTTTACTTAGTGCCCAATGGATAAGGGACTGGTTAGCTTAGAGATTACATGTTGTCTGTTGTTGCATACCCAAATGATTTTGAGATCCAAATTATCAATTGATTATATTTCCCTTTATGTTTAAGAGCTAAAAGAGTTTTCCCTCAGTTTATCAGGTTCATGTGCTCTATCATTAGCTATTCCATCCATGCTTGCATAACCATAGAAGATTAAGGGATTTTATCTGTTTCCCAAATTTAGTAGTATGCCTTTACACTGGTACCATATAAAGAATCTAAGGTCCACCTACCTAGGTCTTACAAAGCCTAAAGAAGAAGAAGGAATTATCCTTATAGTTGGCCCAAGACTGTAGTCAAGTGCATCCATCATAGGAATTTTCTAACCTTAGATGTATTGGTCTAGTTTCTTGGTTATTTTCAAAACTATTTAATCAGGAGCCAACACTAACCATGCAAACTTGACTGGTCTCTCTCTTAGAACTCTACTTCATTCTACAAGAGACTTATAATTTGTGCATCAGATTCAAACACTTACCAATTAGTTTTGTTTTAAGGAATAGAAGGCCTTATTCTTCTTAGCTTCAAGGTTCGTTGGAATATCATAAGATGTACCCACTACTGCAAGTCTATCAACATGTCTATTCTCTTTTCTAGGGATGTTCTAAATAGTAAATGCATTGAAACTTTCAAGAAAATCCCATCCTCTATGTTTGTAAGACTTGAGAAAACCATTCTTAGTCATATTCTTATTTCTCACCTAATTGAGCACCAACTCACTATCTCCATATAAACTTAATGCTTGAATTCCTCTTTTTTGAGCAAGTAAAAGACTTTGGATTGAAGATTCATACTCAACCACCACATTATTAGTATAACTAAATTGGAGCCTAAAGGAGAAGTAGTACCTTACTTGTGCAAGATAAATCAACATCACACCTGCCCTTGATTCATTCTTATTCCTTGATCCATCAAAATATTTAGTCCATGTCCCACTCATATCTTCTTTGGTTTTCACAATGTTAGAGACAAGAGCATCCTTTTTTGAGACATAGTATGTACCAAGACCTATCTCAAAGGTTTCTAATATGGTATCAAATTGATATTCATTATCCCATTCATCTAAGAGAAAATTAGGTATCCCTACTAGAGAAGTGGTAGGCTCATTTACTATATCCCTTTTAGCTATCTCTAAGATGGTACAATTCATATTGATGAGATTAGGGGTGTAGGGCTCAATATGATGGAGGGCTAGAGGCTCCACTCTAATTGAAGCCTTGGTCCCATATCTTGTTCTAAAAAATACATATGACCAATCAGAAGATATACAACCACCTATTTAGGCAATGAAGTCTCTTGACAGACAAATGGCAAAGTGTGGCTTGACCTTAGCAACTAATATATCTTGAGTTATAGTACAACCAAAGCATGCATATAGGGCCATTTCAACATTCCTAAAGATCTCTACAGTCTTGATAGTACTACCATCCATCCAACTGTAATACATCTCTAACAATGGGCTCATATTTCATTTCTAAAGCATCAACAACACACTTTGGCATCACTGAACTACTAGCTCTTGAATCAATCATGCAATTGTGGACTAGTTTATTCCCTATAATTAGAGAAACATAAGATGGAGGAGGTCTAACCTGTTTACTTGTTTCTACCTCCTTTAATGGTCATACTAGGCTTGTAGCATTTTCCATGCTAGATGGTTGATCCTTTGGCTCAATACTTTCCAATTCTTGTTGTAGCAGCATCTTTTGCATGGGTATAATAGTAATAGCATCCCACATGGAAATATTCACAATTTTCTTTTTCATTTGCTCTACCACACTGAATGAGGCATTAGGTGCTCTAGTAGAAGCCTTGGAAACTACACATGTAGGGGTTTGAGTTGGAAAAACCCAAGGACCATTCATATATTTTCATTTTGTCTTTGTTGTTGAAGGGCATTGGCTTGATCATTTGTTGCTTGTACATGAGGCACTACATTTTATGTTAAAGTGTGATTAGGAGGAGGAGGGGTAGCATCTTTAATAGAACTTCTTTTTCTCCTAGTTTTGTGAGCAATGAAGTCTTGGTTTACATTATAGTATTCTTCCACCTGATGATTCATGAAAGAATAATCACCCTGTCTTTGCATATATGAGGCATCTTTGGGTTGGTTCTCATTATATGATTGTCCTACTACAGGCTCTTCGATGGTCAGAGCTAAATAGGATTTAGCCTTTTGACACATGCAATAGGCATAGAAGTAGTTTTAGGAGGGATAAAAATCTTGATCTTGAGCCATATTGCTTTGAGAGACTATGGCCCTACTTTGATTTGCATTTGAGGTAGAAGCATGACTATTCTGCCTAATTTGATCAAAAGAATTATTCCCATTATTATGATATTTTAGTTGAGGAGCCTACCATTATTCAGAGTTTGATATTGTAGTTGAGGAGCCTTATTACCTTAAGCTTGTTATCTCTCCAAAGTCACCACTTTGTTACTCACTTTCTGCATCATATAGAATCTATTTCCAACTTCTTCTCTTGACCTTGCAATCTTTTATCTATTTTCAACATTATAGACTACATCATCTCCTTGATTTCATCTATTCCATTCAAAGGCAAGGGTTTTTGATGTGGAAGTTGTGGGAATAGGGGCTATCATTGGTTGGTGATTTGGGATATTAGGAAAGAAATTCATAGGAGGCCTTGGAGCTAACTTTCCTCCTTGTATCAATATGTTTTCTACCCTTATTTCTATTTCATAAGCATCAAGTAAGGTATCTCCTCCCATGGTTTGCATTGTAGTGGCAATATCATTGTTAAAAGCTATGAGTTAAGGTAAGAAAGCATTACTAGGGGTATGCTTCACTGAAGTAGGTCTTTTGTTGCATGTCTTTTGAAATCAGACATACATTCATGGGGGGCTCTTTTTATGGTGGTTAGTTGTTCTAAAAGTGATAAGTAGTCACTTTTCTCTTCAAAATGTTTACAAAGTCCTACTCCTAACCCATCTCAATCCGTTATATAACAATGTGATAGACCCCTATATGAAGAGTGTATAGTCACCGAGTACTTTATGGAAAAGGGCATCTTGAAGGCCTAGAATACTAAGAGCAACATTATCTTCTCAGTATCAACTTTAAATCATTCTCTTTTGACACCAATAGGCTTTGAAATCTTTTGAATATTTTCCCACTGGATGTGCCAAAAACTATTGTCACAAAAGTTCACACCCTTGTCCAAAATTTTTACTTGAGGACAACCTTGTGAAACATGGAAATGACCTCAAAACTATGGGACTTGAACTATGAGGTTGACTCTCCAGAGAAGATTATCTTCTTATACTATCATGGTACACCTAACTACACTCGAAGAAGGAATGCATAAAAGAAAACTACTTAATCTAATCTAGGGGGTGATGCACCAAAAATGAGTGTTTGACCTTATCTCTACCCATGAATGCATAGCTAACTAGTTATAACCTCAAAGAATACATATTCAAACCTTGCTTATTTTAACAACCACATGTAGATCAGAAAACAAAAGAATGCTATAGCAAGAGTCTTCACTTAATATCATTAAAATTTCAAAAGTAGATACAATCATGAAAACTGCAAAATATAGACAAAACATTAACTAGAGAAAAAGAAATCTTGCACAGTGTGTTAATGGCTAAAAGGGACTTAGTAGAGGATTAAAATGGCTTTAAGGCATGAGAAATTATAGTAGTATTCATAGAAGCAATACTAGAGAATCAGAGAGAGATCAACCCTTACAAGGATTACAAAATTTTCCTTTATAGCTCAAGCATAAATGAGACATTTATAACTGAAGTTATTCCACAACCACTACCATTAAGTGCTCAGAGAACAATCAAGATGATCCAAATAACAAATTTTATTTGGTACACTTGCAAAGGCATGAAAATCATCGAAACCCTAACTAGAGAAAACCCTAAAGTGATGAAAATGGTGCCAATTAATGCTAAAACTCCTCAAAATGGATGATCAGATGGCTAGAAGAGTGTCCTTTGCATCGGTTAAAACCTAACATTAACTTGGAGTGGTTGGGATCGATCAGAAAGATTAGATTGTGCAATAGCATTATTTCTTTTTGTCACCTCACAAGGTCTTCATAAGTTTCACTACCCTATTGGCCAACTAACCATGCCACCTTCTAAACTTGACCATGACAGCTTTATGAAACTGCCAGCTTAACCACCGTTGAAAAATGCAGTGTTTATTTCCTTAACTAAGCCCACTGGGACATGTGGCCATTTTTTGCTTACCCACAATGTTTAAAGTCATCACAATTTCATGATGTGGGAAAGTGTTGATCATCAATCTATGAAAGATCGATGATCATGGAAAACCCTTGTTATTATTACACCTTCCCCTTTAATATTTTTGGGCCCACTGACTACTTTGCATCCAACACGACAAAATGTCATCCTTTTTGGCAAATAAACATGAAGCGACTAGAATGAGATCCACATTAGCATGAACTAGCATCCTTTTTGGCACTACCCTTTAACCTGGTAGCCCACATGGAAGAAAGGACCCACCAGTCCACATATCACAACATTGCTTCCCCACATTGTCAAAAATTCTAACAAAATACAGAATGTGGGAAAGCAATAACCAATATAATTCTAATTGTATTGCAACTCACATTGACATGTTAGCATAGTCAAAAATTGGCCCAAAAATAAGAAGCAAGGCCCCACCGTGGACACATGGCAAAAGGTCACTTCCCCACATTTGTTAAACACTAGGCAATTCCAAAATGTGGGAAAGCGACTACCATAGATCTCTGGGAGATCTGACGGTCGGAGAAAATTGTGAGTCTAGAAAAATAAACCTAGGAAAACATGGAAATATTATAAGGTTTCATTTAATTTATTATTTATTTCCATGGTCGTTTTTAATATTAAAGATGGAAGTGACCATTTAGCATTTGAATTCAAATATGGCAATTTTGGCAAGAAGAAAAACTTGGCCAACAGATTTTCAAAAATTTAAGGTGCATTTGGAAAGAGTAGAAGAAGAAACTAGAAAGAAGCTAAAATGTGTGAGATCAGGTAGAGGTGGTGAATTTATTTCCAATAAGTTTAATGAATTCTACATTGACGAAGGAATTAAGAGACAAGTATTAGCTCTTGTACACCTCAGCAGAATGGTATAGTTGAGAGAAGGAACAAATCCATCATAGATTGTGCAAGAACATTGATGATAGAAAAGAATGTTGCAATAAAATATTGGAAGGAAATAATTAGTACTATAGTGCATACCTTGAACATATTATAGCTAAAGAAAGACTCAAATCAAACTCCTTATGAACTATGGTATGGTTACAAACCTATTGTAAGTTACTTAAATATATTTGGTAGAAAATGTTATATCTTGAAAGAATCCATGAAAGGTAAATTTGATGTCAAAGGTGATGTAGTCATATTCCTAGGATACTCCTTACAAGTAAAGCATACAAATGTTTGAATTTTTCTACACATAAAATCATAGAAAGTGCACATGTGAGAATTGATGAGTTTGCAGAAAAGAGTGAAGAAGAAAGAAATAAAGAACCTAAGGATTATAGAAGATTTGTTTACTATGAACTTGATACATTGCCAAATCTATCTGAAAGTTTGAAAGCTTCACCTCCTAAGTCACCAAGATCTTCAAAAACTATTGAGTTGCATCCAATGCAACCCAAGTCACAATCAAAAGGACCTGAGTCATGGTCAAAAACTACCTAGTTATTGCTAGAGCAATCTGAGTCTGATGAACTCAAGTCACAGATAGTGGGACCCAAGCTTAATATAGAAGATCATGAAGAGGTCAATGAAACAAACTCCAAATCCAAAGTGCCTATGTTAGCAAGATATGTTAGAAGGCATCATGCACTTGATCAGATCATTGGAGACAAGTCAGATGGAATAATGACAAGAAATAAATTGAAAGGTACATGTTTGCTTGCTAAATTTGAACCTAGAAATGTTAAAGATACTTTGCATAATGAAAGTGAGATTGAAGCAATGAATGAGGAAATATAATAGATAGAGAAGAATAAAACTTGGACTATTGTTCCTAGACCCAAGGATAAAAATGTAATTGACACAAAATGGGTATTTGAAAATAAGTTAAATGAAGGTGGAGAAGTTTCCAGAAATAAAGCAAGGTTAGTATGTAAAGGTTACTCTTAAGAAGAAGTTATTGATTATGGTGAAAATTTTGCTCTTATTACAAGATTAGAAGGTATTAGAAATTTACTAGCATATGTAGCTCATAGAGGATTTAAATTTTATCAAAAGAATGTAAAATTTGCATTCTTGAATACAATTCTTGGTGAGGAAGTCTACATAGAACAACCTAAAAGTTTTGTAGATCCCAAAAAAAGAGATATGGTCTGTAAATTACAAAAAGCATTGTATAGTCTCAAGAAAGCTCCCAAATCTTGGTATGAAAGACTTCTTAACTACTTAATAAAAATTGATTTTCAAAGAACAAATGATAACAACAATTTGTATATCAAAGAAGGACTAGAAAAGAAGATTGTGTTGGAAAAAATATTTGTGGATGACACTCTATTCACAGGAAATGATGACTTGTGCAAGGCATTTTTGGAAGAGATGAGTAAAGAATTTGAGATGTCTATGTTTGGAGAGATAAAATTATTTGTTGGATTGCAGATCCAATAGAAGAAAGATGGTATCTACATTACTCAATCTAAATATATCAAGGAGATACTAACGAAATTTGCAATGGAAGATTAAAGACTAGTTGGAACTCCTATGTCTACTAGACATAAGCTTTCCAAAAATGATGATTCCAAGGAGGTATATTAGACCACATACAGGTCAATGATTGGAAAATTATAGTATGTACTTCATAAAAGGTTTGATATTGCATTAGTAGTTTGTATGGTGGCAAGATTCTCAACAAATCCCAAATAAAATCACATGATGGAAATCAAAAGAATCATGAGATATCTAAAAGGTGCTGAAGACTATGGCTTATGGTACAAAAAAGGAGGCAATTTATATTTGAAAGCATTCATAGATGTTGATTGGGAAGGAAGTGTTGATGATAGAAAGAGCACCAATTGTGGAGCATTCTTTCTTGGTAAAAGACTAGTGTCTTGGACAAGCAAGAAACAAAATTATATTTCTCAGTCCATAACAAAGGCAGAATATGTGGCAGTAGTAGTAATTTGTTCAAAATTTGTTTGGTTCAAGAAAGTATTGGCAAGTATGAAGATAGAAATCAAGGATCTGGTGTTTATCTTCTATGATAACACCAGTGCAATTAATATATCAAAGAATCTAGTGATGCATACTAAAACAAAACACATTATTGTAAAATATCATTTTAGAGAGAATTGGTACAAGATAAAGAGGTAAGATTCAAATATGTGAATACTAAAAAACAAATTATAGATATATTTACTAAGACATTACCTAAGGATGCATTTCTATATCTAAGAGATAAGTTAGGGGTCATTCCCCTATTTGAAACTTACTAAATGTAGTTTAGTGATGCATCAATCAGACCATGTTGAAGATTGGTCAGTTGATGTAGTATTGACAAGGGCATATTGCAAATGAATCATTACATGAGGTACATTGATATTCACTTAATACTATCTTTGGCATGAGATGTCAAAGTGGGAGAGTTTGGTTGTCATATCAAAAAAAAAATTGTTTAGCAATGTCAATGGGTAAAAACTTGGTCTGATATCAAAGAGGGAGAGTTTGCTATCGGAAGAAGATATTGAAGGCAGAGTTTTGCTGACAAAGGAAGGAATTGAAGGTAGAGGGAGCTCACACTGATAGAGGGAGTTCTCAAGGATGAGAATTAGAATAAAATGAAGGATATGTTCCTTACTTTATTTTTTCTTTGAAAATTCCATTGTATTATAACATGTTGTATTGCCATCAATGCCAAAAAGGGATATTGTTGGAAATAATTGATTAATTATGTATTGTCTTTGATGTTACATAAAATTTCATATCATTATAACTCAATGTATGTCAAGCTCACTCAGGCATTGAGGACAATTTTTTGTGTCTACTGAGCATTCTAGAGTTTGCCTAGCTTAGAAGACACTATCTATCAAATTCACTCGGGTGACAAAGAAAAGTTTGTGTATGTTGAGTGTTAACCAAGTTCACTCAGTTAGTGAAGGAAATGTTGGATGGAACTAGTGTTAATTGAGCTCACTCAATTACCAAATGAACTTTGTAAATATGCAATGTTAACCGAGTTTACTTGGTTAACACAAGAAAATCATTTCTAAGTTAGTGTCTACTAAGCAAGGTTGGCTAATGAAGGATTTTCTTATTTTTGGCATTTTGAGTTCAATTTAATTCTTTTTTGTTTCTAGCTGACTAAGGAGATGAATATTAATTATTCTAAGTTATATTCAACCTAACTTGACAATGTGTAAAATATAATATAAGGTCAAGTTGAGGATTGAATGTGTGGAACATAATTGAAGATTCGATGATGCTTAGAGGAAGCAAATTAGAAGGATAAGCGAAATATCCTTGTTGAGATAAAAAGATAGATTTGATCAAGAAGGATCAAGTATACAAGCCAAAATTGAGATCCCTAATCAGCAATTTAGTTGCATCAAAAAATAGGTCATCTCATTGTCACTCTCTAACCATTATAGCAATTATCTAAATCTCTTAATAGAGTTGGCTTAATAGCTATTTGTAAATCCTCTAACAAGGTGGAATTTCTATTGAATTGTCTAAAGACCTCTAACAAGGCCACTCCTAACAAGGTGATTAAATCCTCTCACAGAGTTAGACCTAAAAGTATGTTTTGTAAACTTTAACAGGATTGGCTCCTAATAGGGCTCACTTCAAAAGAGTTAAAATTAGTAACTCATTGTAATTGGTGGTTTTTCCCAAATTGGGTTTCCACATTAAATCTTGGTGTCAATTGTGTTTGTGCTATTTATTTTATGTGTTTGCAACTAAGTAAGATCAATTACAAATAATATCTTAAGATTTTCATGATAAGTATTTGTTGACTTGTTTCAGTGTTTACTAAGTTACAATATTTTTCCCATGTGTTTACCAAGTTACAACAGAGTTTAGTTTTGATTTGTTTTGATAGTTAAGGGATCTAGGATTTATTTTTGTGGTAACTAATTTGCCCCTCCCCTCTCAGTTACTTTTCTTATATTTCCAATAGTCACTTGGATACCTTGGTATCTTCAAGGGGAAACCATCGAATGTTGCAAGATGCAAATAAGAAAATGATGAAAACTAAATAAAGTAACATCCAAACTGACTAATGGTGGCCATAGCTTTAGGATTGAATCTTCTCTCTAGGAATCATTTTAGTTCCCTACATATCCTCATGGCAAATGTATCATTCACCTTAACATAATTTTCATAACTATTCTACAATTGGAGACATGGGTAAAATTCATAAGACTTAACATTATCAAGGAAATCTTCTAATCTTGGAAGGCCTAGTCATAATTGTAGTGAAGCCAACATGTAAATCAAGAAGTTAAACATGTAGAATGTGTTGTAAAATTTGGCCACCTGGAGAGCATTGGGTAGAATTTCACTTACCTCTTGTTCCCAGTCCATGTACTAGGATTTTAAGCATATAACTTGAACTAGGAAGAAGTATTGCTCAGCAAAATTTAAGTCTTCTACCTCACCTCTTAACCTATGTAGAAGGACCAAAATATCAATTATTTTTGGCTTAAGATTGGTTCTAAACAAAGTCTTAGGAACTTTTCTCTTATCACTCCAGGGCTTATGGAACCAATTTCTCATGATCTCCTTACTCCATATCATCTTCTTTGCTAAGAATTCTAAGGCGGCCCCACCAAAAATCAAGTCAAAGAACTCCTCTCACT
This sequence comes from Cupressus sempervirens, assembly GCA_028749045.1. NCBI lineage: Eukaryota > Viridiplantae > Streptophyta > Pinopsida > Cupressales > Cupressaceae > Cupressus > Cupressus sempervirens. The sequence continues at coordinate 886,348,094 of CM053783.1, forward strand.
CTAGTATGTGAATACAATTTACCATTGTTTGCCTATCAATTGAAATTAATATTGTATCATCAAGCAGGAGAATTTTCTTGGTTTTTGGATTGTAATGATGAATGCATTTGTAAATGAGCTCTAGGGCCTAGACTACAACCAAAAAACCAACAGCCTTGACCAAACCACACCTTCAAAGCTTCTCTATGATTGGATGAATTCATTCAAATTTGACCCTCCTTTGGAAATCTTCCATGTCATAGAAGCAGAGGGAGATGTCTATGAAATTTTGTAGTTGGGACTTGATACCAGTAAGACCATCAAAACCCACAAACTTGGTCACCATAAGCTTATGAATAAGATTTTGAATCAAAAAGGTGAATAAAACTAAAAATGCAACAATCACAAGCTTTCAAAAATTTATGTGTATCGATACAATGAGGGATCAAAGAAATAAGGTAACTCTTTCAACTGCTAGTGTGCTTTTATATGAAAGCCTCAATTCATCTATTATTCTTCAAAATTCATGCTAGATGGATGAAATTTAAGGAAATACCTATTGGATAGTAAATTCACAATCTCAAGGAACATTTAGGGGTCTTTTCACTATTCCATTGATCCCAACAGTAACTTTCTATAAGCCCATTACTTACCTTTCCATTTTCCTTTAAGTTTCAGAAAGTTGCCATTGGGGTACTTCATTGTTGAAAATCTGCCATGTAAGATTCTTCCTATAACCTCTTTCTATAATGGTTCAATCTATTCTAATATCATTCTAACATACTCCAAATCTAGTGTAGAGAACAAATTTACTTGTTAGCTCGATCTTTCTTGTATAAGTAGAAAATTGCCTACATGGGTTGGGAACCCACTGAGAAGAATGCAACTTTTATTTTTCTGCTAACATTTTCTTATAGGTCGAATCTTTGACAATTGCATTCTTGGCCATTAAGGATGCTTAATTAAGGCGTGTGAATCTGTATTTTTCACCTTCTATTTTTCACCTTTACTTGCTTTGTAGAAATCTATCTTCATGGCTTGAAAACCTGTCGTGAAGAAGACACTTTTAGGTTTTCTACCAAGGCTTGATTTTTGAGTTATAATGAATCCAAATCATGTTTAGGAGATTTGTCTTGGATTCAAACAATAATTGGATTCATGGGTTGGAAACCCATCGACAAGAAGGCAATTTCCAAATTTTTGCTAATGCTTGTTTACCAAGAGATGGTACACCATGAGAAAATAGATAATGTGTTTGACCTGTGGTGACTAAATTTTATCACTATTAAATTAGGTACTAACTTACCTGACCAATCTCAAGGTAAAATAAACACCTACCCAACTTAAAGAGAGAGAGAAAGAGAAGGAAAAATGGAAAAATCTGATAGAGATCACCTAGCCTTCATGAATATAGACTTAGACTCAAACACTTTGGGGGAAAGACTAATCTCATCTAAAACACAAAACTCACTTTTTCCAATAGACTGAAGAAAAAAAAAGTGGCCAACAAAATCCTGGTGGGAGATTGTACTCTCTCTTATGAGAGACAGTACACTCTATGACATGAGACTTGAGATTTCCTTACAGAGTTCATTGCACTTCCTTAAGTTCCTCTTGGTACTTCCTCATACAAGCCTTGACACTAGTTTCATGGGTTTTGGTGGTTGGGCCAAGTATTCCTTCATGTGAGAGGGTAGTTTATTGCATAGCTTGGTGCACTTCCTCACGTGAAATTGTCCCTTGTGTTTTCCATCTTAATATATCTTCTTTTGGTAATTTTAATTTTGATATAAAATAATGTATTTTTGAACCTTTAAAATGCCCTTCTAACCACCATTGTTTTATTAATGTCATGAACTTATCATCTTGAAACCACATTTTTTCACAATTGAATGGATTTCTAGAAGGCTTATTTTGTTCTAATATTTCTAGTCTAACCAGAAAGTGATTTTATCTTGTGTATGGTAGAATGCATGATTGAATAGTATAGTTAAATTTTTTAAGTTCTCCTTTACATAAAACCCTATCAAGTCTTTCTTCTATTTGGCAAAAAAAATTCTCCTATTATGCCATGTATACATGCCATTAGTAGGTATAAAATCTATCAAATTATTTTTGGAAATCCATTATCTAAAATATGTCATAGCTTGTGAGATGAATAAAGAACCTCCTCATTTTTCTTCCAAACTTAAAATAGCATTGAAATCTCCACCTATTAAATATATTTTTGTAGGGTTACTATTATAAATGTGCTAATATCTTTCCATATCTCTCTCTTTCTAACTGTCCATGTTGGATAGTATACATTTATGTCAATAGATTATAAATCTTCTTTATAACTTTTGATTTTTTGACTCATCTAGTTTTTGGTCAATGTCCCTTTATTGAATGTAATCTTCCTTGGATCCCATATGATTCCAATGCCCCTAGAAGATCCTTTAGATTCTATAAAATTTGATTTCCAAATTCTAAATTTCTTACTTAATTTATTCCCTTCTAGTTTACTTAATTTAGTTTCTTGTAATAATATTAACTCTGATCCACATAAGGTTGAATTTCTCTTTAATAATTATTTTTTGTTAGGGGTAGTTTGTCCCCTAAAATTCCAAGTAGTTAAATTCATTTCTTTGTGGGAAGGCTCTTCCCCTTCCCATCTTTTAAAATTTCATGTATCTTGTTTTAGTTCTTTGCTTTACATATTGTTGTTGTTAATTCTACAAGAGTATTCCCATGACTCTTCTTTTTTTGTTTACCACATCGAGGGGCCTTTATACCTTATCTATTACATGCTAACCCTAGTGAGTCGATATAATCTCTAGACTTAAGATGTGTTCTAATTGATCATTTGCTTTTTCTTCCTCTTCTCTTAGTATTTCTTTAAATGTTTTTTTACTTAGATTATTTTCCTTTGGTGGACTAATTTCATGATTCTTACCTGCTACTTGATCTAGCCCTAGTGATTTGGTATTATCTCTGGTGTTACTTAAGATATGTTCTAATTGATCATTTGTTTTTTCTTCCTCTTCTCTTTGTATTTCTTTGAATATTTTATTACTTAGATTATTTTCCTTTGCTAGAATAATTGCATGACTTTTACCTACTACTTTTTTAATTTCTTGTGATGATTAGTTGAAATTTTGGTTCAAATATTATTCTACTCTGAATTCTTCCCATTTTTCTTTAGAGATGTCTTTAGTGCCATTTTTGCCTTGAGAGTTTTCTTTTGAGTATGTCACTATTTTCTTTGTAGATATGTATGACATAAGTTCTAATGGAACACCATTCCATTCTTTCTTTGTTTTTTCTTCTAAGTTCATAGATTAAAAGAGGTCTTTCACATTTACAGGAGTTTTCCAAAATTTATGGAATTTCTTTTTGGAATTTTTCTTGTTTGTTATGTTACCTATGTAAGACATCTGCTATGTTTGCCATGTTTTATTTTTTGTTGAGTTATTGGGAGACATATCTTGAGACCCTCCCTTAATAATTGATGCTTGATATTGATCCAAACTCTATTTTATATTCAAGTTTCCATTATTTGAAATTTCTCCTTCCTCTATATGATAATCTATCTTTTCTACTCTTTATAAAGTTGGATTATATTTTTTTGGAGTTTCTTTTGATGATTCTCCTATTTCTCTTTCTAGATATTTTTTGAGTCTATGAGATGAACTAGTAAGTCAATTTTGGCTTCTTCCCAAAGAATGATTTGATCACTAATATCATTTTGAATTAATAGAATGTCATGGGTAAGCCTTTTGTATTGAATAAGATTATTTTTGATATCTTTAATAAATAATTTGTGTTCAATGCATTTCTCACATTATGTTTCCATATTTCCTTCCAAGTTCATGAAGCTATGGAGCTCTTTCTCAAAATCCTTCTTATCTATCAGTGATTTGAATATTGTGTAGATGATTGGTTGAACTTCTTTTGATTGAGAAATGTTTAGATATTCACCTTCTTCATTCTCTTGATCTATTTCTTTCATCCTATATTCTTTTTGTTATGAATTGGTATGATTATTTTTATTTCTGATATATATCATTGGGAAAGTTTCTCTCAAACAAGAATTTTTAGCTAAAAGGTTCTTTCTACTAAAATTATTTACTTTGATTATATCTAATATGTGGCCTTCATATCTTGAGATTTCCAAATTATAGATCGAGTGGTTCGTTGTGATTTTTACTTGATTAAAATTGGAAGCTTTTAAATTTAAATTAATTGACATCCTAATTTGATTATTCCTACTAAAATTGGTTTCTAGCCCCATCATTTCACCTACTATGGATGCAATACATTTTAACATGTCTATTTGATTAATTTTACAAAACATTTGATCTACTTCTATCCATGTAGGGGCTAAATATTTATCTTCTTTTGATTCATTGAAGTTTGATTCTCATTTCATAAATTTTATAGAATGCCCTTTTAAAAAATAGAGTAAAATTGACAAAAAATCCTTCTAAACATATTCATTTTTGTACTATATGTAAAATAATCTATTAGAAATGAAGGATATACTTATGTGAGGAAAACATAATTCTTCTAGCCAAATTATCATCCTTTGATATTTGGAAATAGGTACATTTTAGTACCCATATAATCCTAATTTTCCATAGTCTAACCAACACTCATTACTTATTTGATTGCTAATGATTAAAAATTTATTTTTCTTGATTCACACTTGTACCAATTTGGTTAGGGTTTGAGTATAATTGCTTGCATGGGTGAGAGTTAGGTGGGATAAAAGACCTACAAGAAGGGGATAAGTTAGGGGAACTAGGAGGAAAACCTATGATGAGGGGTGATATAGAGAATAGGGTTACATAGATTTTGATGAAGAGAATGTGAGGTTTTTCTTTGAGAGGAGATAGAAGGATCTAGGTTTAAAGGATTTTTAGGATTTCTAGCTAAATACTTCCTTCTTCTATTTATCATAGTCCATCCATTTAGGTATGTTGTGGCATATTTTATTTTTGCAAATATATTCTCCTATTGTTCTAGTTTGATGTCTGATCTATTCTTGAGTTGTTTCAATTCATGATCTTGTGTCCTTCATTTGGAAGTCAGTCATCTTCATCTTCTATTTGTAATATATTGAATGGGTTAGAGATTTCTAGGGTCCTAATCATTGCATTTTTTTTGGAAAGTAGGGTTTCTGAGTTATATTTGATTCCTTCTTCTTCTTTTTATTTGGAATTCTAATTTTTTTTATTTGGTTTGCATGATGAGCTACAAAGATGTCCATTTTTTAATACTATGACTAGTGATTAGAGATCATTGTTCCAAAATAGTTTTCCTCATTCACCACTGAGATATTTCTAATTACTCTCCTTATCACTAATTAAATCCCACAAGATAGTTTATCTTATCCTCTCTTTAGATTTCTATTTCACATTCCCCGCTACTTCTAGCCTTCAAAAATCTAGATAGAATTAAATTAAATATATAATCATGTCTAAATACATCAAACTAAATAGAATATATAATCATGTCTAATTATTTTTTTAGATTTCTTAGACTTTCAGATGATAGTGCAATGCACACATTTTATATTATTTTCTATGATGCATACTATCCTCTGCACTAATGGTATTTTCTACTCTTCATCTCTATTCTTTGATATTTGATTGGGTTCTCCCTGGCTCACATCTAATTAGAAAATACTTTATTACTCTAACAATAAATACTTTATTTTATTTTAAAGAACACTCTATATTGATAGGTGATTAATATGTTATGCAGGGTGTAGTAGGCAATACAAGAACTCCATATGGTACTTGTTTAGCTAGACACATGAGGCTAGCATTAGGAACACCTAAGGTAATTTTTTGTAAATATTCTTAAAAATATAATATTACATTTGTTTCAAATTATTTTTTCTTACTTTCTATGACACTATCAATACAAAGTTCCCTCCACCAAGCTATTAACTCATTGCCAACAATACAAAGTTCCCTCAACCACTCCAAAAAAAATCCTTTTAATCTCCTTACACTCTCATACTTAGGGGTACCTCTCTAAAAAATATTGAACTTATTGATGGGGAGAATTTTGGAATCCTAAGATTCTAAATAAAAAATGCCTTAGAGTTAGTACTTTCCCATAATGGTCAACTTACACCTAATGACTCAAGTGTTCAAGGATGTAAATCTAACTTCTCCAAGGAGTCTCCAAGGTTCAAAAAGTTTCTACTTATCCAAATATTCCCTAATAAACAACTCAAAAATTTTCAAGAACTTACCTTATAGAAAACCCAATATTGTTGTCCTCTACACCAATGTTACTATTAGGCCTCTAGTGAGTTTAATTAAATCTCTTCTCTCACATTTTCCAAAATACTCCAAAAAAAAATCTACTTTTAGATAACATGTTCAAAGATTAAAAATATATATCCAAACCTTTCATATGATTTTTTGTGTTACTCCTATAAGTATTAAAGTGTTTTTATTAGTGCAAAAGGCATATTCAATGAGTGTTAGAAAGATAGGATGATGAACATAGTTATTGAACAAGAGTATAGTTACTAAGTACATGAAGACACTATGTGAAGTATGAGCATTGGAGAAAATGATAACTAAGTACACTTGTTACTGAGTGGATATAGTAACCAAACACAAGTGATAATAGCCTATTGTCTATGCATTTTACAAGATTTGAGATTTAGAAGTTGTGTTACTTTAGAAGAAAAAGTAGAATCCCTTCAAATACTCCAATGATTGTTGCAACTCATTTGGTGCATACGCTCAATATATTCTAATATAGGGGAAACTAATATAAATGATTTAAGATCATTCCAACTAGTATTTTTTTTCCAATCCCAAATCAATATGGATCGTGACTAATTTATTACTATCCTAGTATGATCCACCCTCCTTGTAAAGCTTGTTTAGTTTGAATATAAAAATAAGCAACATCATTAAGTTTAATCATTCAAAATTTAGGCTCTTAGAAGATATCATTTATTGCATAGAAGTTTGTCTCTAATGATCATGGTCATGATGACACAAATGGGTTCATTTTTGTTAGCTTCCTTAGGCACAACCATCCAATATTTAGCATTCACATAAGTTGCCCAAAATATTTCTTATTCATTCTCAAAGAGAAGAATTGCAAAATATTCCCTTGTTGGCACAAACAAAAAGGTGAGAGATGTTGAATTCCAACTATGTACCAAGATGGAGGCACTCAAGCACTCTATCAAGATCAATCTTGAATGGTTTCGTGAGGCCCTCGTGATGGTGGAAGACATACAATCCACATACAATTATTGGATCCAAGTCATGCCTATAGCCCCCCCAACAGAGACAAAATAAAGTTACATAATATTGATCTCTAATTTCCATTTAGTGTCAAACACTTAGTCATTTCAAAGGAAACTTTGGATGGTCATCACTATGACTGAGCCATCCAAAGAAGGTTGAGCTATTAAAGGAATTTTTTATTTATCAACACATGATGAACAAGTGAAAGGTTTTCAAGTAAAATAGTTGATACTGAGGAAGTAGAAAGTTAGTTATTGTCAAGTGAATAGAATATATTGGGTGAATAGAAGTTGAGTGATAGCATGAATATTAGTTAAGATCAAGCATTAGAACATTCAAGTGCCAAGTAAACTAGCATTGACGTATGAGTTTTTGATTATACAAAGACCTATGTAAATCATTATATCCAAACTCTACATGACATTTAAAGATCAAAGAGACACTTAAGTAGGAGATTACTCATTTTTTTGGATACTATTAATCCCTAGACAAGCAGATTGACCAATTAGAAAATTAGAATGGAAAATGGAAAAAGGATGAAATATGGATTATTGATCCTAATCTAGAACTTTGTAGGATTATCTATTTAAGAAGGGTTCCTACCCTAGCATCCTACATAATAAGGAGCACGTATGTGGAGAGAAGTAATGTGAAGGAGTGGAAAAAGCTAAGTATCAAGCAAAGGAAGGCTAAGTCTTAAAGGAATTCAGATAGTGCAACCAGAGCAGTGAAGGACAGAATAGAGATATCAAATAAGGAGATTGTATTGATATTTTGAAGAGAGGAAATTCATGAAAAGGTTTTAGAGAAAATCTAAGGGTCACATACTTAATTAGTTTTAATAGATTGAGTTAGGGAAAATCTCTTAACAGAGTGGTTCTAACAAACCTCTCTTAACAGAGTCTTTACTTTATTGTAAGTGTAAAATCCTTTTACAGGGTAAGACCTAATATTATAAAAACTCTTTTAAAAAAGTAGAACCCTCATGTAGTAGATCATCTAATAGGATCAAAATTGTAACCCTAACAGGTTAGCATTGTTGTTGCAAGAGTGAAGACTTGTGGGTTTCATCCTTACCTTGGTTTTACATTCATATTGAAGTATTTCTAGGTTACCAAAATCATTGTGTTATGTGTTGATGATTTTCATGGATTTTATGCTTAGATAGATTTTATTTCAGCATTACATGTTTATAGTTATATGGTATAAGATCTAAGATATGAGATGGATTAGGTGTGGGTTCGTGTATCCATAAAAAGTATTAGTATCTTGTTTCCCACTAAGATTTCCAACAAAACAAATGATTACCTGGAAGACAATGTCAAGATCCTTGATGCTTGCAAATTGATCAAGAAGAGATTTTCCTATGTGGAAAGTGTTGATCCTATGACAAGACATATTATTAGTTAGTTTCAAAACACTTAGTCATCATGGGAAGTTGGTTAGTACTGCAAGCAAGATTCCCCCCAAGCAACAAGCACTAGTATAGCCTGAGCTACCAAGAAGAAGAGTGTTAACCAATCTCATGTATGAACTAAGCTAACAATGATCAATCAAGCTCTAGTGTAAACTAATTCAAGAACTCCTAGTTTTAGAATGAGAACCAAGTAGAAAAAATTAGTGTGACCCAAGCAATTAGAGTTTTCTGAGTGATCAATGTGAACCAAGAATCTAGTGTCAACTAAGTAGACATATTTTCTTGAGTATCTACACATCACCTGAGTAAGCTATTAGAACTGGGTATCAATATTTAGCTAACTTTGCTAGCACAAATATTGATGATACTCCATTGGGGGAGTACCCCAAGCATTGGAGAGTATTGACGTGTTGTATTCATGATTGTGTTTGTCATTGATGTATACATAGTATTGTTTCTGTAAAGACTTGGAGAACAACAGTCAAAGATCTTACAGGTATGGACAATGATTTGATTATTTGGTGATGTGTAGTTAAGGACATGTTCTAGACTATGTCCTTATGATGTGGTTATGTGTTTAGAGTCTAATTTGAAGGTGTATGATAGTTGTACCTTATTTACTAAGAGTAGTACAGAAATGGGGTATTAGAGAATAGTGTTCTAACATTTCTTTTCTATTTTACATCTAAGATGCAATGAAGAAGTGTGTAGTCACATAGTGATAGAGGAAATTCGTACAATGATGTCAATAATTGTACAAGCCCTTCTATCATATGTGTGAATTTTTGTATAAACTATAAACAGATAGTGTTATTGGAATTGTAATTAATTAATTATCTTATTATAATTAATTGGGAAAGCCTCCAGGCTGACTCAAGGAATTATTATGAAGATATGGTATAAGGGAAAGATTTTTTCCTTGTTTGTAAAAGTTTCAAGTATCAATCATTGTGAAGAAGTGAGAACTATGAAAAGGAGTAGAGTACTTACTGAATGTGAGTAAGTAATCCAAGGGATTAGTGGATGTGAGTGTTGTGATCTGGTTACAAGATCTAAAGGAGTAGAAGTATAGTTGATAGGATAGAGGAAGAGGAAGGAAGTACATTTCATTTCTATTATTCTATAAGGAATAATACAAAGATCATTTGAATAGTGGTTTCATTGGTCTTAACCTTGAATTTATTTAGGTAGTGGGTTCATTTGTCTTCCACAACTCCTAATAGGGTTGGAATCTCCTAACATGGATACAAAGTCTCCTAACAGGGACTCATATGTACTAAATGTATTCATAGACTCTTAACAGTTTCCATACTCTAACAAGGAATATTTATATCAATACTTCATCTTATGGACACCATCCCTACTAGGGTTTTCCCTCTAATCAAGGGTTTCCCTAGTTAACATATATGGTGTTATTGTGTATGATATCATTTTGCGGTTCCATTTTATATTGTTTATATGGTTAAGTTTATTTAAGGTTGATAATTGTGATAATAGGTAGAAAATTGATTCACCCCCCTCCCTCTTAGTTATATCAATGGACTATATATTCTAACAATTGGTGTCAAGATTAACCTTAGATAGAAATAATAGTTACATGCAAATATAACCAATATTAGAAAATAGCAAATTGCACCTCAGAGAACACAAGACACCAAGATTTAATGTGGTTCACCCAATCCCTAGGCTACATCCACCAATAGCAAGTCCAATATTATTATGATCCAGTAATTACAATCTAATTACAATCTGTAATCCCTTACAGCTCAATATTCCTACAAGAACCAATTTTTGTCTCACACATTATGAAAATCCCTAACCCTAAGCATTTTTATACAAGCTTTTTTTCACTTACAAAATTAGGGCTAAAATAATAGAAAAATATTAGTTGACACCTTCTACAATATAAGGTCATTTTTGGCTTTAGGGAAACCCCTACAGGGGCATTGCCCCTCGACCCCACCTTATACTGCAATAGGGAGTACACCTGGTGCACTACCCCAAGACCCCATAGGGGCACTATCCCTTGACCTTGTCCCCTGTAAAAATAATCTGAAGGAAAATCATTCCAAATAAACTTTTGAGTCTAATTAAGCTCCACATCACAACAATTTCCCACTTGGACACTGATTAGACTCCATAATAATAACCTCCCACTTGGAGATTGATCATAGCACTACTAAACCTATAGCTCCCACTAGAATATTAAACCACCCCAAACTCTATTATTATTTTAGTCTATTTAGTCTAGAAGACCAACAAAAGCTAAAAAGGAGTTCAACTTCTCCCTCATCACTACCTTTGTAAACATATCTACTAGATTGTCATTTGTATATATCCTCTCCAACTTTAACTTTCCATCATCCAAAACTAACTGAATGAAGTGGTACCGCAACTATATGTGTTTTTTCTTTGAATGCAAAGCTAAATTCCTTGCAAGATGAATGGCACTCTATGGGTGTCCCAATTATTCCATGAAGAACTAAAGCCATATGATCTCCTTGGTTGCCTTTGTAGTAGCAACATACTCTACCTTTGTAGTGGATAAAACATTAACCTATTGTAATCAAGAAACCTAGCTCACTACTATCCCACCAATAGTAGATACATAACCTATAGTAGTTCACTTGATATCAATATCCCCTACCAAATTTGAGTCAGCATATCCCTGTAAAGTAGTAGTAGAGCCCCCAAAGCGTAAACACTTACTGGATGGTCCTCTCAGATATCTGAGAATCCATTGAACTGCATTCTAATGCTCAATTCTTAGATGACTCATATACCTATTAACAACTCCCACTACATGTGAAATATCTTTTCTAGTACATACCATAGCATACATTAAGCTTCCTATAGTTAAAGCATAGTGTACCTTAGACATCTTGTCCTCCTCTTCTTGTGTCTTAGGACACATCTCCTTAGTCAACTTCAAATGACTAGGTAAAGGTGTACTGACAGCTTTAGCATTGTTGCAACACCTTCTCAATATAATCAGCCTGAGATAAAGTCAATTTCCTATTCTTCCTATCTCTACAAATCTTCATACCAAGCATTTTTTTTGCTGCCCACAAATTTGCCATTGCAAATGTACGTGCTAACTAGTGTTTTAGCCCCTTAATGTGATCCATGTTAGACCTAGCTACAAGCATATCATCAACATATAAATATAAAATAATGTATTTTTAGCATCCAACCTCTTAAAATAAATGAAATGATCTAAATTTCACCTACTATATCCATGCTCATGCATAAACCTATCAAATTTCAGATACCATTGTTAAGGTGCTTGTTCAAGCCATATAAACTTTTCTTCAATCTGCACACTAAGGTCTCCTTACCTTTGACCTCAAGTCCCTGTGATTGTTCCATATATATCTCTTCATCCAAATCACCATGAAGGAAGGTTTTTTTAATATCAAGCTGTGCAAATTGTCAATAGCCCTAATACTTAAAATAGTGTGAATAGAATTCATTTTAACAACAAGAGAGAATATCTCATTAAGATAAATTCCTTTTTTCTATGCAAATCCTTTTAAAACTAACCTGACTTTAAATCATTTCTTCCCTCCATCCTCTTCTTTCAACCTGTAAACCCACTTATTCTATAAAGTCTTTTTACCTGCAAGAAACTTGCATAAATCCCATGTCTTATTTTTTAGCAAAGAGTCCATTTATTATTTCATTGTTGACTACTACTGAATCTTTGTATCCACCTACATAGCTTCATCATAACATTTAGGTTCACTAGGATCAGTAAGTAAAATAAATAAAAGGAAGGAGAAAATCTTTCTGGTGGTCTACTTATCCTTGTTGACCATCTAACATTCAGTGGGGTGTGTGGTATTTGTTGTTGAAATTATTGTAGATCATGAGGAATCTTTGGAACATCACCTTTTGGAATATCATCCAACACTACATAATCATCTTATTTCTTCTCATGTTGCTACAACAGATCTTTGTACAACACTTTCTCATTGAATATGACATGCCTGCTTCTTACAATCTTAAAATTTTTAAAATCCAAAAGCCTATAACCAAATTCATTAATTCTATATCCAAAAAATACACATTTCTTTGACTTAGCTTCTAGCTTGGTTCTATTTTTAGAATCCATATGAGTAAATGCTTAACAGTCGAAGGTTTTGAGAAAAGAATAACTCAGCTTCTTACCAGTCCATGCTTCCTCTAGATTAACATAGCCCAAAGGAGTAGAGGGACCTCTATTAATAAAATATGCAGTAGTATTAACAACCTCTAGCCACATATTTAAGGGCAACCCAGTATGCAACCTCATATTTCTTGCATGCTACATTATAGTCATGTTCAAGCATTCAACAACTCCATTTTCTTGTGGAGTCCTTGGAACAGTTTTCTATCTATGATTACCATTAGTGCAGCAATAATCTTTAAATTCATGAATACAATACTCACCACCATTGTTAGATCTGAGATATTTTAATTTCTTTCCAGTCTCATTTTCAACCAAGCACTTTTATTTCTTAAAAGTTTGAAATACATCAAAAAAATTTCTAAGGAAATGATGATGTTCTGGCTAAAAAAAAATGACAAAAAATCTAGCTCTGATATCACTTGTTAAGATTAACCTCAGATAGAAATAATAGCTACATGCAAATATAACCAATATCAAAAAATAGTAGATCATACAAAAGAGAATAGAAGACACCAAGATTTAACATGGTTCACCCAATTCCTAGGCTACGTCCACAATAGAAAGTCTAATATTATTATGATCTAGTGATTACAACCTTATTACAATATGTAATCCCTTATAGCTCAATACCACCACAAGAACCAATTTTTGCCTCACACATATGAAAATCCCTAACCCTAACCCTTTTTATACAAGCTTTTTTCCACTTACAAAATTAGGGCTAGAAGAATAGAAAAATATTAGCCCCTTGACCCTGTCTTGGGGGCACTACCCCCAAACCCCTGTAAAAATAATCTAAAGGAAAACTATGCTAAATAAACCTCTGAGTTTCATTAGGCTCCAAATCACATCAATTGATATCAAAGCTTTAGGTCTTTGAAGGATAAGCTTAATAGCTTTGGGAGATCAATGGTGAATCTTTTCAGAAAGAATAGTCCTAGATTTGATGGGGTCAACTATGACAAATGGAAGGAGAAGATGAAGACTTGTCTATTTTGCATGGGTCTGGGTAATTGGCTTTTGACAAAAGCTAGCAAAAAAAATTTTGAAGAAGAAAAGCTTGACGAATGTAACGAGGCATAAAGAGATTTGTTCATGTGTAACATGAGAGCAAGAGAAGTACTACTATTAACTCTTCTAGAGAATGAATACAGTCAAGATATCATATATTATTACTGGAATGAAGACTTGTGGTGGAACTAAGGAAGAATATGAGGTCATATGGAAGATCTTGAAAAGTTTGACACCACCATTCAAGCAAGTGGTGTAGATGATTCAGCTACTTATAACTTGTACTAAGGATTTTACCGAGGAAACATTGCTTGGTAGATTGGAAGTTGTAGAAGTAGATCTAAGATAGTTAGAGATCTAGCAAGAGTGGAAACAACCTTCAATGCACTTAATGTTCGACCAAGTTTGACAAAGAGTGCAAGTACAAGAGGAGATTTTTCTAGTAGTAGTCAATCTGATGAAGACAAGAAGATTGAGGAAGGTATAGCCCTTCTTGTGAGAAGAGAAAAGGATGGTAAGAAAATCTTTAAATGTTGGACTTGTGATGAATTTGGTAATTATGCATTTAAATATCCTAAAAGAGAGAAAAAGTATAAGGGAAAGTTCAAACCTAGAAGAGATAGAAATTTTTTGTATGCTAATGAATATGAAGAATCCAATGAGAGAGGTCAAAGTGAAAGTGATGATGAATTAGGATTTTTGGTCATCAAGGAAGATGATCTTGATAGAGAAATTAGAGAGAAAGAGCTATGATTTCCCCAGTTGAAAAGAATTTTGATTGGACAATTGATAGTGGTTGTCCAAATCACATGACTAGCGATATGAATAAGTTTTTTAAGTTTGGGAACTATGATGGAGGTATTAATTAGGGTTAATAGCAATGCAACCTTTTATATTATAGGGATTGGATCCTTTACTTTATATGGAAGGACTAATACTGAAAATGTTTATTTTGTTGATGGATTGAAACAAAATTTGTTGAGTGTTGGATAGTTGGTGGACAAGGGATATCAATTATAGTTCACAAAGAAGAACTACATTATCAAGGATAAGGATGGTAAGATTATTGGAAGTGGAACTAGATCTAGAGGCAATGCATTTCAATTGAATCCACCCAAAATGACATTTTTCATTATGACTGTTGATAAAGTTGGTTATGGCATAAGATATTTTGTCATATAAACTTTGATCATATTATTAAAGTTAGCAGCACATTTGCAATTAGAGACTTTCCTAACATAACAAAGCTTACTAATGTTATTTGCAAATAATATATTTTGGCTAAGTAGAAGAAACTATCTTTTCCTAGCAAGAAGTTCACTACCACAGAGAATCTAGAGATCATTCACATAAACCTAAGTGATCCTTCAAGAACAAGAAGATTCTATGGTAAAAGTTATTTCATGACCTTTGATGATAATTTCACTAGAATGATGTGGGTAGCATTTCTTAAAGAAAAATCTGAAGCTTTTGAGAAGTTTAAGATATTTAAGAATAGAGTTGAGAATGAATATGGTTTTAAGATAAATTCTTTGAGATTAGATAGAGGAGGAGAGTTCACCTTTAGAGAGTTTAACATCTTTTATGAAGAAAATGGAATCAAAAGATAGTTATCCTCTCCTAGAACACCTAAGCAAAATGGGATTAGTGAAAGAAGAAATCAATCAATAGTAGAGGTAGCTAGAGCAATGTTGTTTGAGAATGATGTTTCTAAGACATTCTAGAGAGAAGCAATTAATACAATAGTGTACACTCTGAATAAAGTATAGATTAGAAAAGGTATAAGCAAGACACCTTATGAGCTATGGTTTGCTCATTCACCATTAGTTAAGTATTTCAGAATATTTGGGATAAAATGTTACATTAAGAGGGATGATGACATTGTTAAGTTTGATCCAAGAAGTGATGAAGGTATGTTTCCTTGTTATTCATTGAAAAGAAAGGTGTACAGATGTTTTAACAATAGAAACAAGACTATAGTTGAATGCACAAAAGTAAGGATTGATGAAATGTTTGGTACTAAGGAGAAAATGGTAGATTGTAATTTAGATGAAGAGGAAGATAATTTTGGAATTGTTAGACAAAATGCATAAGTTTTGTTTGAGACTAACAATGATTTGCATAATGATGTACTATCTGTTGAGCATAGAGAAGAACAGAGGTTTGAACCCAAAGATGAGATAAGAGTTGAGATGTCAACTTCTACCTCTAACAAGAATCTAACAAAGAATCACCCTCTAGAATAGATAATTGAAAGTAAAGATAAAGGTGTGATGACAAGGAATAGAGTGAAAGAGGCATTATGTCTGATTTCTCAACTTTAGCCTAAAAGCATAGATGAATCATGTAAGGATGATCATTGGATTTAGCAAATAAAGAAAGAATTGGATCAGATTGAGAAGAACGATAATGGGAGTTAGTTTCTAGACCTAAAGAAAAGTATGTGATAGGAACCAAATGGGTATTCAGAAATAAGATGAATGAATAAGGAGAAATTGTGAGAAACAAGGCCAAACTTGTTTACAAGGGTTATTCATAGCAAGAAGGCATATATTATGAGGGGACTTATGCCCCTCTATCCATAATGGAAGCAATAAGAATGTTCTTAGCTTATGTAACAAGTAAGAAGCTCAAAGTATATCAGATGGATGTCAAGTCAACTTTCTTAATCGAGAACTTAAAGAAGAAGTATACATTGATAAGCCTAGTTGATTCCCTCTAACAAAAGATAAAGAGATGGTATGCATCCTAAATAAAATACTATATTGTCTAAAGCAAGTGCCTCGAACCTAGTATGCAAGGTTGGATAAGTATTTGACAAAGCTTGGATTTGTTAAAGGTATGGAAGATGGTAAATTGTATTTGGGAGAAGTTGAAAATGGTATATTTACCATTGTAATATTTTTTGATGACATAATATTTGGAGGAAATGGTGAAGAGAGTGATAAGTTTGCTAAAGAGATGAAGAATGAGTTTGAAATGAGCATGATAGGAGAAATTAAGTTTTTCCTACGATTGTAGATTGTGCAAAATAGTGATTGTATTTTCATTTCACAAGATAAGTACTTGAAAGACTTGTTGAAGAGATTTTGATTAGAGAACTATAAGCCTGTTGGTATGCCTATGATAAATGGACACAAGTCATCTTGCAAGGATGAGTCACCTACAGTTGAGAAAAAGAAGTACAAATCTATGATTGGATGATTCCAACATCTGACTCACACCATACCAGATATAGAAAATGTATTTGGGATTATAGCTAGATTTCAAGCTGATCCTAAAGAGTATCATTATGTAGTAGTAAAGAGGATATTTAGATATTTGAAAGGAACATCTAATTATGGAATTTGGTATGATAGATCAAGTGATTTTACTTTGTGTGCATATACTGATGTAGATTGGGCAAGTAGTATGGATGATAGAAAGAGCACCAATGGTGGAGCATTATTTCTTAGATGAATATTGGTTTCTTGGCTGAGAAAGAAACATGATTGTATTTCACAGAGAATAGCTAAGGTAGAGTATGTTGCAATAACAAATAATTGTAATCAAGTTATGTGGATGAAGTAGATGTTGAAGGATATTGGGATTTAGTTTACAGAACCTATTATTATTTACTATGATAACACAAGTATAGTAAGTATGTCTAAGAATCTTGTATTTCAATCTAAGACAAAGTATATATCTATTAAGTACCATGTCTTGAGAGAGAAGGCAGTAGAAAAGGAGATTAGATTGAAGTATGTGAGTACTAAAGATTAGGTTGCAGATATCTTTACAAAGCCTTTTCCTAAAGATACATTTGAGTACCTGAGAGGTATACTTGGGGTTATGCCCCTACCTACTTCTAAATAGATGATGCAGAGAGTGCATCAGCCCAGTGGTACAGACCATTATTGTTAGGCTGGAATGAATGTTGATGCTTCCTATATGATGCAAGTGGAATATTAAAAACCTAATAATAAATAGAATCCATGTTGATCCCTTCAACATCCATTCAATAAATTTATGATTTTGAGGCATCTCATGAAGTAACAAAAAATATTCTTCAACAAGTTCATCAATATATCTCCATTCACATAGTCTAATTTCTATATCAGATTATTTTATTCATAAATTTTGTTCTTAACATCTTCCTAAAAAATCCTTTAAATTTCTTTGTTCCAATATAGTCCTTCGAAAACATATCTAAATCTAAGCCCAAGCATACTATTCCTTTATGATCTTTGTACTAAAACCCATTTTTACTGTCATAAGCCAAAAAAGGATACATGTAGCCCTACATAACAAATCCAATATCTTTCATAAACCAAAACAAAATAATCCCAAACCAATTTCATATTAATCCTTCATGAGTCTATTTTCCAAATATGTAATCAATTTATTCTTCCAATTCATAAATCATTACATGGATGCAAATTTATGCCCACAACTCTATTGAAGATATTAAAAAAGCCAGTTTCTACTAAAAGATTCATAACTTCCACAAATCTGCATATAATGACCCAAACAAAAAGGAAAAGAAATTTTATTTGTATATATTTCCAAAAAATCTATTTATAGGTTACAACTCATTAATATGTGGCTGTACCAAATTTTGCAACATAACTGTTGTTAGAGAATCTTAAGTCTACAAACATACACTTTCATTAAAATATGCATAACTTCCTCAAAACTGAATGAAATTAATCCAAATAAAAGGATAATTAAGATAATTCATCCTAATTTCCAAATACATAACTTATATAGGGTTTCCAAGCTATAACTATCTATACAATTTCTGGAAACAGCATAAAAGTAATGAACACCAATCAAAATAACTAGAAATTAATGAATGAACTAATACCAAAATGTTCTCCTTCTCATTCTAATTTGAAATGACCGATACAAGTTATTTATGAAATTTTAAGAATTTATAAACCATAAAAATTCCCTTATGACCTTCTATCTTCCTTTTGAATCATATTTTTCATATTGTCACATTTTATGACAATACATACTTACGTATTTGACAACTTTTACAATTTTGTCTTTCAACCTTACATTATTATTCAAATTGACTCAAATTAATTGAATACATCATTAATGACAAAAATAAAATAAAATTTATCATAATATTAACTTTGGTCTCTAGTATTCATGTCTTCTTAGGTGCTCCTACACCATACTCTCGAGTTTGAAAATTTTCCATGTCCCATAGAAATGCTCTAGTGAGAATATGTAAACAAATATGTTGCTACTTTGTCTTCGTCACTGGATTGATGTCTCCACTACTTCATCTTCATCCTTTAAATTGTGACTCCTATCTATGGATTTTATGTTGTCTACCTCCAAGGTGCGTCTCTCATCTGAAGTTCACTCATCCTTGCTGCTACAAACACTAACTTTTGTCCCTCACCTAGGAGTCCTCTCTTGTCTCTCTGCTCAGTCTCTTGTTGAAACACAATGTACCATATCCTATGGCCCTAGACCATCTCCTATGTCCCTTTTGGCAGATCTCCATGTGTAGATTGTCTTCTATCTATACACTCACAATCTTTTGGGCTCTGATACCAATTTGATGCGAGTATAATATTAAAAACCCAATCATAAATATAATACATTCTAATCCTTCAATATCCATTCAATAAATTTATGATTTAGAGGCATCTCATGAAGTAACACAAAATATGCTTCAACAAGTTTACATAGTCTGATTTCTATAGCGGATTATTTTATTCATAACTTTTGTTCTCAACACCTTCCTATAAGATACTATGGATTTTTTTTTTTCAAAACTAGTCCTTCCAAAACATATCCAAACCTAATCTCAATCAAACTATTCCTTTACATATTATAGTCTTTGTACCGAGACCCATTTTTACCATCATAAACTAGAAAGGATACATGTAACCCTACATAACAAATCCAATATCTTTCATAAACCAAAACCAAATAATCCCAAACCAATTTTATATTAATCCTTCATGATTATATTTTTAAAATATGTGATCCATTCATTCTTCAAATACATATATCATTACATGCATGCAAATTTATGTTCACAACTCCATTGAAGATATTAAAAAAATTAGTTTGTACTAAAAGATTAATAACTTCCACAAATCTACATAAAAATGACCCAAACAAAATAGAAAATAAATATTATTTTTATATATTTCCAATAAATATATTTAGAGTTTATAACTCATTAATATGCATATGTACCAAACATTGAAACATGACTATTGTCAGAGAATCTTAAATCTACAAATAGACACTTTCACTAAAATATGCATAACTTCCTCAAAACTAAATGAAATTAACCCAAACCAACAGGAGAATTAAGATAATTCATCCTAATATCCAAATATATAACTTATATATGGTTTCCAATCTGTAACTATATGTACAATTCCTGAAAATAGCATAAAAGTAGTGATCAACAATCAAAATAGCTAGAAATGAATGCACAAACTAATACCAAAATGTTATCCTTCTTCTCATTCTGATTTTAAATGACCAATACAAGTTATTTATAAAATTTTAAGAATTTACAAACCATCCAACTTCCCTTATGACCGTCCATCTTCCTTTTGCATCATATTTTTCATATTATCACATTTTAACAATACTTACATATTTGACAACTTTTACAATTTGGTCTTTCAACCTTAAATTAGTATTCAAATTGACTCAAATTAATTCAATACATCATGAATGAAGAAAAAAAATTAAAATGATCATATTATTAACTTTGGTCTCCTTTTATTATTGTCTTCTTAGGTACTACTACAACACTATATCGGGGAGTGTCTATTGAGAACTAAGTCATTGAGGACTCTTGGTATTTGGTATTTGTTATTTTGCTTTGAATAGCATCTTTGGACACTTGAGCTAGTAGAAGATTTGGATAAATTTGTAACAATAGGTATTGAACAATTGGTATGTAATATCAAGGCCTTTAACATTGATGTCAATGGGGGAGAGAATATCAATGAAAAATATCTCCTAAGCAATGGGGGAGAAGAATTCTTAAGTATGAATAAGGGAGAGATATCTCTTTAGGGAGATTTAGAAAGATCCATGTAAGTAGGAATATGTACTTGATGTATTGTGAATTATTTATTGTGAAGTGAACAATTATTTTCAATCAAGAAGAAGTTTTTAGTGAACAACTCATGATGTCAATCTAGAAGATGGTGAACAAAGAAGTGTTTTAAAGGATTTTAGATTGATGAAGAGGATTTGAGATGAATAGCAATAGCAATAGAGTACAAGTTTGGTAGTCTTAGAGCCTAGATTTTTTCATCTATGTTTCCATCAATGCTAAAGGGGGGATCATTGGCATGAATTCTGATGATACTAGATTGGGGGAGTATCCTAAGTATTGGATAGTATTGACATGTTGCATTCATGACTATGTTTGTCATTGATGTCAACATAGTATAGTTTTAGTAGAGAATAGGAGAACAACAGTCAAGTATCTTATTGGTATGGATAATGGTTTGATTTTCTGGTGATGCATAGTTAAGGACATGTTCCAAACTATGTCTTGATGATGTGGTTAAGTGCACAGAGTCTAAGTCGAAGGCGTATGGCAATTGTACATGATTTACTAAGAGCAATATAGAAATAGAGTATTGGATATCAATATTTTGATGTTTGTTTGCTATCTTATATCTAAGATGTAATGAAGAAGTTTGAAATCACACGGTGACAAAGGAAATTTGTATGGTGATGTCAAAGAGTGTGCAAGCCCTAGTATCACACGTGTCAATATTTATATAGATTGTGAGCTGAAAATGTTATTGTAATTATAATTAATTAATTATCTTATTATAATTAATTGGAAAAGCCTCAAGTCTGACTCAAGGAATTATTATGAAGATATGGTATAAAGCAAATATGTTTTCCTTGTTTGTAGAAGTGTCAAGTATCAATCATTTTGAAGAAGTGTGAAGAGCAAAAAGGAGAAGAGTGCTTACTGAATGTGAGTAAGAGATCCAAGGGATTATTGAATGTGAGTGTTGTTATCTAGTTACAAGATCTAAAGGAGAATAAATCTAGTTGATAAGATAGAAGTAGAGGAAGGAAGTACATTTCATTTCTATTATTCTGCAAGGAATAATATAGAGATCATTTGGACAATGTGTTCATTGGTCTTAACCTTGAATTTGTTTAGTCAGTGGGTCATGTTGTCTTCCACAACTCCTAACAAGGTTGGAATCTCCTAATAGGGATTCAAAGTCTCCTAACAGGGACTCATATGTACTAAATGTATTCATAGACTCCTAATAGGGTTCATCCTCTAACAAGGAATAATTATATTAGTACATCATCTTGTCATGGGTACCATGCCCACTGGGGTTTTCCCTTTGATCAAGGTTTTCCCTAGTTAACATATCTAGTGTTATTATGTATTAGTATCTTGTTGTAGTTTCAGTTTATATTTATCTTATGGTTAAGTTATTTTAAGGTTGGTAATTGTGATAATAGTTAGATAGCTGATTCAACCCCCCTCTCTCCTCTTAGTTATATTAGTCACCTATATATTCTAACAAACTTGGAAATTGTTTGTGAAACTATTGTAGCTAACCTAATGAAAAGTTACAATTTGAATCGGTATATATGGAAGAATTCTTATTTCATCCAAATCATCATGAAATATATTATTCATTATCATAAGATAATGTGGATAATGGAAGAGCATATTCATTAGGAGGCTACTGAGAAGTACAAAGGCAAAGTAGAGACTCGTCTATCATAGCTAGGTGATCATCACATTATTCAAAGAATTTTCATTAACAAATAGAGTTGCAAAGTAGATATAAATCTATTTTTTCATCCTAATAGGTGTATCAGTCTCAAACCCTCTAACCAGATAGACTTGACATTCCTTGCAGAATCTCTTAATAAAGTGCATACTTCATTTTATTATATAAATCCTTTCACAAGGTGGACCTAATAGTCCTACATACTCCTATCCAAGTAGATCACCAGAAGTGATCAATTGTAAGCCCTAACATGCCAAATTTATTGCTGTAGTAGTGAAGCATTCTAGGTGTCATCCCCACCCCAGTTTTACCATCTCCTTGGAGGGTTTTTGGGTTACCAAATATTGTGTCAAAGTGTTATGGTACTGTTTCTTTTATTGCTTTATGTTGCATACATGCAAGTAGGTTAGTTAATCTAATAAAGTGGTATAAAGAGAAAGAAGTTTTGAGTGGTCCCAACAAAATAAATGAGTACCTAGATGACAATTTCAAGATCCTTGATGCTTGTCATTTGATCAAGAAGAGATTCTCCTATGTGGAAAGGTGTTGAACCTATGGCAAGAGATATTGTTAGTTAGTGCCAACACTTATTCATCATGGGAAGTTGGTTAGTATTGCAACCAAGATTTTCCTCAGGAAATAGGCATTAGTATAGCTCAAACTACCAAGAAAAAAGTGTTAAATAAACTCGTGTATGAACTGAGCTAATAGTGATCAATCAAACTTTAGTGTAAACCAAGTATCAGAGCACTCCCAATTTCAAAGTGAGAACCGAGCAGGCAAAATTAGTGTGAATTGATCCATTAAAGTGTGCCTAGTGATCAATGTGAGCTCAAAATCTAGTGTCAACTAAGTAGACAGAGTCTCCCAAGTATTTGCACATCACTTGAGTAAGCTTGGTAATTTTTTGTGAAACTATTGTAGCTGACCTAATGCAAAGTTACCTTTTGGATTGGTATATATGGAAGAATTCTCATTTCATCCAAATAATCATGAAATATATTATTCATTATCATAAGTGATTGTGGATAATGGAAGAGTAGATTAATTAGGAGGCTACTGAGAATTACAAATACAAAGTAGAGATTCATTTATTACAGTTAGGTGATCATCATATTATTCAAAGGATCTTCATCAACAAACAAAGTTTCAAAGTAAAGATAAATCTGTTGATTCATCCTAATAGGTGTATCAGTCTGAAATCCTCTAACTAGGTGGACCTAACAGTCCTTGTAGAATCTCTTAATAGAGTGCATACTTAATTGTATTTTATAAATCATTTCACAAGGTGGACCTAATAGTCCTACTTACTCCTAATTGAGTAGATCGCTAGAAGTGATCAATTGTAAGCCCTAATATGCCGACTTTATTATTGTAGTAGTGAAGCTTTATGGGTCTCATTCCCACCCCATCTTTACCTTCTCCTTGGAGGTTTCCTGGGTTATCAAATATTTTTTCAAAGTGTTATGGCATTGTTTATTTTATTGCTTTATGTTCCATACATGCAAGTAGATTAGTTAATCTAATAAAATGGTATTAAGAGAAAGAAGTTTTAAGTGGTTCTCGATTCATAGCCCTCCCTCTTAGTCACTTGATCATCATTACATTTCAGACAACTGGTATCAGAGAAAGGTTCTCTTGTTAGAATTTTAGCAGCTTGAGAGAAAAGGTTAGAGGCAATGGAAGTGTACAAACTAGATAAAGTCGTTGAGAATTAAAAGTTGGATCTACATGTGGCCATGGAACAAATCAAGAAACTAAAAGATCAACTCTGTCAATCCCTGAAAAGAAGAAAAGATTTTTTGTACACATGAATGACAATCTATGCATAGAAGAAAGAACATAAGACATTTGTAGAGAAATAAGTTTAGAAGAATTAGATGCAACTATAGAAGATCTACTTGGAAGGAACTTCATTCTGCAAGAAGAAGTCAAGGAATTGAAAAGAGAACATGAGATTCATTTAGTTGAGATATGTGAAGTCATGGAACAAAAGAACCAAGCTGAAAATGATAAAGAAATGGTAAATGAAGATAAAATATTACTCAACACAAGACTACAAGAAAAAGACAATGAGATCCACCAACTATCACTACATCAAACAGATATGAAAAATCAACTTAGTAGTGCAAATCAAGAAATTGTCAATTTGAGGACAAAAAATTATAGACTCAAGAATATTCTTAGAGCAGAAAAGGAAACCAATAAAAGAATGATAAGATCACAAGAAAGCATGAATTAGTTGACTGAACTATCTCAGAAAAGACATAAAGGAAAAATGGGATTGGGTTACACTAAACATGGAGAATCGTCTCAAAAAGGAGCTCAAAAGAAAGAAAAAAAATCCTAAATGCCACCACTATGGAAAGATAGGATAGTCATTAGATAAATTGAGTAATGGAAAGCTAAAGTTCAATGGATATTGCTATAATTACAAAAAACTTGGACAGAAAACAAGTTTATGTAAAGATAAACCAAAGTTTGAAGGAAAGTGCTTTACATGTAACAATCAAGGTCATGAATCCTCAGAATGTAGCACAAAGAAATGGAACATTGGACCAAGACCAAGAGCATTTATCAGTTGGCATTACAATGCAAGGTGCAAGTGTTATCTATGTGGAGAATATGGATACATTGGAGCAAAATGTGTAAGAATTCAGTTTAGAAAAAGGAATCCTACCAAAAGATACTATGTATGAAAAGAACTCGATCATTTGGAAAGAAATTGCATGAATTGAGCTATTGTAATTACTAATGAAGAAAATAAAGGCAAGAATAAGATTGATGAGATCAAGACTCAAAGGAATCAATAATGGGTAAGGAAATTTCTAGAAAGCTCAAGTCAAAACTCTAAAGTTATTGATATCTAGGTCAATGAGTTGGGTGATTCAACCACCTTTGAGTAAACATACAAGAAGAGTACTACTAGAGTTGTGAATTAAATATACAATCCTACATCAGTTCCAAGACAATTAAGCAAGTCCAAATTAGCATATCATATGCATAAGGATGAATAGAAGAATCATGTTTTAACTGAGTCAAATCTGAGTTATAACTAAGCTGTCAAAAATTACTGAGTTATTCTTCATGCATAACCATGTAAGATCAAGCTCAATGACTCAACCAAGTCATATGACTTAATTGAGTGAAGTTGGTTTGGTAGCTAGTTCTAACCAAGCTTCATGAAGTATAGTTCATGTCAAGTTTGAGTTTGAGGATATAACTAGGTTATTTCACCTACCATAGTATGGAGCATTTATGAGGCCCTAAAAGTTATTTTTTTTATAAAAAGAGAAATCAAGGGTTTATTCTTTCACTATGAATTCAAAGAGAAAACTATGGAGAGCGATTTTGAAATCTCAAGCGATCTAACAGCAAATTTTTGAGCTAAGTTACAGGTATGTCTATTGATTATCAAGAGTTCTTCATTAATCAACTATTATGATAGATTCATCAAACAAAAAGGTTAGGAAGGGTTCTGAAATGTTGGTTAAGAACACAATTTGCAAAGCACCTAAATTCAAATTATACCTCAAAATTGTTGAAGAGAAGGATCCCAAAGGAGCACACTTAGTCATCCCTTTGAATGTACTTCTAATTAATGATGTAAGGACCTTTTACTACTATTCTATTCAAGAATTAGGTACTTTTGAGCTAGATTAGGCATATAATGCATTATATGAATATGAAGTTTTGAAACCCAAACACATGCATTTCAAAGTCAAGGGTCTGACCCACATCCTACATATGTTGAGAAATTTTTAGATAATGGATTAGGTATATATTGAGTAGATTCCATGACATTACCAAGAAGATGATTCACCAAGTTAATGGTTATCCAATATTGGAAAAGTCTAAGGAAACCAAAACCCTTACTCGAGGAGAATTGACTAAGTGAACCATAACTGAATGGGACAACAAAGGCATGAAGTTGAATAATGTTACTCATATGGAAATAAAATTTAGAATTCATGGCATAGCCCACAAGATCTATAGTTCAAGATAACCCAATAGTGTTCCTTGTGAAGTAGTTGACCTAGCATACAAAGTAGTGAAGAAAAACTTATAATTTGATCTTGTTGAGTTTTAGCATATTCAGATAAGTAAGAACATGGAGAGCATCCGAGTGTCCAAGAACAATCCATGTAAGTTTGGCTCACTTTTGATATGTTAATTTTTTATATGTAAATATTGTTTCCATCCAAGGGAAATATTATATAAAGGAAGGATAGACCTATGTTATACCAAATCAATGATTTCATTAGTGAAATGGATGAAGATTTTGATAGCATCGTGGATGCATATTTTGAGAATGTCAAGGAAAGAATGCAAAATAGGTTTAGAATACCCAAGAAATTGGTTGATGATTATGAGCAAGATATATGTTTCCTAGTTGATTGTAACAAAGTTCAAATTGAAGGAGTCAGACCTAGGATTGCATGGGTGAGGACATTGGGTTATGAAGTTAACATTGATGAAACAAGACATATCACTGAAGCTCTTATAAATGAACCAGTAGATCCTAAGGCTACCTATTTTGGAACCTATGAAGAAGCCAATACTAGAATCTCACTTGAGATTTAGATTCCTCAAATTTAAGAGAGGAAAGAAAAGGATAGAAAACCTTGACAAGAAATTTGGAAAGTTTTATGCCCCTCCCATGCTTACTGAGGGAAAAGGCGATGATATAGAAGAGGAATAAGAAAGGGAAGGTGATCATGAAGAAGAAGAGAAAAGGAACCTCTAAAGAAGAAAGGTGGGACCACACCAAGAAAATCTACTAGGCCATCTACACCTGTTATCATTTCCACTAAGTTGAGGAAGTCTAGAAGGAGATTGAAGCTTCAAGATGGTGATGATGAAGATGATGAAGAAAACACATTGATCATCTCACTAAAGAAGCCCACACCAAATTTTGAACAAAGGTTGAAATTATTAAAGGAAGGAGGTAGCATGGCTGATTTCAAATATTTTAAATATGAATGCGAAAGCAAAGAGGAGTAGAAAAATATTGAAGATGCATTGGTGGAGAAAATGGAAAATTTTTAATATGACCCCAATGAACTCAAAGGGAAAGCTTCTAAAGCCCTACTAAGGTTGTTTCTCATAACTTGGATAATGCAATGAAAGCAAAGAAGGATATTAGAGAGAAAACTCTAAGGAAGCTAATGTCAAATCTCTCTAAGAAGGAAATAAAGGAGGCAATATCAAAATATAAGAACATACAAACTCCTAGATTCAAATAATTTCAAATTTTATCAAATAAAGTTGACGATGTTGTACAATCCACATCTAATATGTGGAAAAACATGTTTTATTTGAACAATAAGAAGGAAGAGGAAGTTCTACTAAAGGTTTAGACCATTGAAGAGTTTGATCTTGAGAAAATTCTAGCAGAAGTCACAGCATAGCTTCCAACCTCTCCAAGAAAAGTACCTATCCCATCAAGCTTTGAGTTAATCAATGTAGCACCCAAGCTATAGTCTAAAGAGTTTAACATAGTTCAACCAAGAGGTGAAGAAAAGGAAGAAAAATAAAAATAAATTACACCTTCACCAAGTGCAGATAAGGTAATAGAGGAGAAATAAAATCCTTCATCCATCCTAGTAGTAACTAATCAACATGCTCTAACTACTCTTGAGACAAGCCTAACTAAGAAATAGCCTATCAAGGATGAGGAAATGATTGAAAAAGAAGATAAAGAAAAAAAGCTTCAACTAATAAATGAAGACAAGAGTGATGGAGGCAAAGGGAAACAAATCATACCTTCATCAACTATCAAGGACAAAGGAAAAGAAAAGAATATTGATGATATTGACCTAGATAAAGAGATTGTGATTCCAAATTGGGATATATCCAATCTCTCTACTGAGAAAATAGAGATAATGGGTGAACTTTGAAAGAAAAGATCCACGCACTAGAAGCTAAGAGCATAAATGGTTAGAAGAAAAGTCCTTGAGCAAATTAGAGACATATTTTTAGATCCATTGTCTATAGAGCTAAATGAAAAATTATACATCATTGAACAATTATTTGAAATTGTACATAAGTTAAACGAAGATGTAGATGGTCTCAACAAAATTCTTGCAAAGGTAGAAAGGAAATTTGAAAATAAAGTTTTAGAATTAGAAAATGTAGCCAAGAAAATTGTCACTTACCAGGTAGAGTTATCCACTCTTATTGCTACATTGGAGAATGTTGTAAATAATGTTGTATCCTTATTTGTAAAATTGAATGATACAATAAATTTTACGAAGGAAATCAAGGGAAAGATGGAAAAATTGATATGGAACTGAAGGATAGTGCTAGTTAGTTGGCACTTAATTTGAGTTCTATTTCAACTCATCTTGAAAAACTCATATTTTGATAAATCTACAGGAAGAACTATTAAGTGAAGAGACCAAAATAAGGACAACCTTTATAGACATAGAGAGTACGATGCTTCCCATATGGATATATCCAAAATATAATTGAACGTGCAAAGACACTAGTCAAAGACGGACCTTTCAGTGGAAGAGAATATGATGGAGTTATTAGTTGAGCTTCAGATAGATCTGTACATCTTAAAGGTATTTCAAGATATTTGGGATAAGACTATATCTTTAATTTTGAAGGTGCATAATTATTTCCTCTCTCATTTTGGCATAACCTTGTAAATTTTGGCATTCGTAACAAAAACAATGAGGAAATATATATATATATATATATATATATATATATATATATATATATATATATATATATATATATATATATATATATATATATATATATATATATATATCTATATATATATATATATATATATATATCTATATATATATATATATATATATATATATCTATATATATATCTATATATATATATATATATATATATATATATATATATATATATATATATATATATATATATATATATATATATATATATATATATATATATATATATATATATATATATATATATATATATATATAGATATATATATATATATATATATATATATATATATATATATATATGAAAATATGGGGAAAATATATATAGAGGAGAAAATATGCTTATATGAACAAAAGGGAAAAGTGTACATAATAAGAACTATAAAGAAAATATGTAAAAAGAAGATAAATAATTTTGAAAAATCAAAAATAGATAAGTGTAACTGAGTTGCAGAGTTTCTAGTTCAAACTAAGTTGCAAGACAAGACATATACAAAGGGGGAGTTTGACTGAGAGATTTTGATTGAAGATTTTGTGCATGAAAAATATTTTTTTCACTAATGTAATAGGGGGAGATTGTGACCCTATGGCAAGACATATTGTCAATTAGTGCCAAAACACCTAGTATCATGGAAATTAGGTTAATATTGCAATTGAACTTTTCCTCCATAAACAAGCACCAATATAGCCTAAGATACCAAGAAGAAGTGTGTTAACCAAGCTCATGTATGAACCAAGCTAACAATGTCAATCGAGCTCTAGTGTAAACTAAGTAGCCAAGCACTCCTAGTTTTAGAAAGAGAACAAAGCAAGAAAAAGCAGTGTGAACTGAGCCACTAGAGTTTACCTAATGATCAATGTGAATTGAGCATCTAGTGTCAACTGCATAGATAGAGTTTCCTAAGTATCTACAAATCACTTAAGTAAGATATTGGACTTCAGTATTAGCATTGAGACAACTTGGTAATTATTTTTGAAACTATTGTAGCTGACCTAATGCAAAGTTACTTTTTGGATCTGTATATATGGAAGAATTCTTGTTTTTTCCAAATCATCATGAAATATATTATTCATTATCATAAGAGAATATGAAATAATGGAAGAGCAGATTGATTAGGAGGCTACTATTAAATAAAAAGGAAAAGAAGAGATTCATCTATCACAGTCAGGTGATCATCATATTATTCAAAAGATCTTCATTAGTAAACAAAGTTGAAAAGTAGAGATAAATATATTGATTCATCCTAATAGGTGTATCAGTCTCAAATCCTCTAACTAGGTGGACCTAACAGTCGTTGCAAAATCTCTTAACAAAGTGCATACTTAATTGTATTATATAATTCCTATCACAATGTGGACCTAATAGTCCTACTTACTCCAAATCAAGTAAATCACCAAAAGTGATCAATTATAAGCCCTAACATGCTAATTTTATTAATGTAAGAATTTTCCTAAAGGAAAAATTCACCCAAGAACTAAGAACTCAAACACAAGCACAACTGTAGACCAAAGAGAGAGAGAGAGTATGATCAGAATAACAATGTATTCAATAACGTTATACATAGAGTACACTAGGAGTGTCTGAATATAAAGGCCTCAAGAGAGCTTCTAGAATGCATAGAAGTTAGCACCATGAAGTGTCATACAACCAAGCACATGTCCACCAGATATGGATTATCCTCCATTAAGCACAGAAGTAAGTGCGGTGATGTGAGGATAAGTCTACAAGGGTGGGACATGCAAAATAGTGTTGTAGACACCATGTGCTCAAATAAAGTTGCATACTCCTATGTTGTCTACATGACAAATCACAAGATGTGCAAACTCCTAAGTGTCTCACAAATGAAAATAATAAAATAATGCAATATAATTAAATAATGCATTAACCTAAGTAAACTTAAGTAAGTGTAAATAGTAAAGTACATATTTACACCAACACCCCCCTTAAGTGCAAGTTAGGGGAATGCCCTTAAGCTTACGAACTAGGATGAAGATGCAATATGGGTCCCGGCTACTAGGCCATGTTAGGTACCCAAGTACATAATGAAAATGCAATCTCCCATAAAGCGGGGAAAGAGGGAAAACCTCATGGGAAAAACCCTCCCCCAAAAAGAGAGATAGAGCCAAGATGCATTGATGGATGGAGTAATCAAGACCCCCCCATGACGACATACATCTAGTATATACATAAGAGAATAAAAGAAGGAAGAGAGACAGAAGAGGCTCCCCCCCAAAAGAAGAATGCCAACTAGTGAAAGCCGCTCCAATAAAGAAGCTAGTCCAAGAATGCAGAATAGTGTTCCTCCCCTTAGGAAGAAAAAATGCACAAGGTACTACCCTGAAGATGTGTGATGGCCCTAAAACCTGCTCAAGTATCCCTGTACTAATGCTGAAGTTCACCCCTTCCAACTATGCTAAAAAGAATGAATGCAGATTTGGCAAGGATGTCTGTTGAACCTATTCCACTGAACCGTTTGTCTCCTCAACTGACAAAGAGACCTCCACTAATTGTTGTTCATAAGGATCCACAATCATGCCAACCTATTCAGATTGATCATGTAGAGAATGGACTTGAGGGTCAGAGTAAGCCCTCACAACAACTGTAGAAGAATCATCATCAATGAGAAGATGAAAGTCCTCAAGTCTATCTTCCACGTCAAGTGAAGCTGGAGCTGGAAGACAAGATGTACCATGCTATGATGGACCTTTCACTATGGCAATATAAGCACATGGAC
Source organism: Cupressus sempervirens (assembly GCA_028749045.1). Lineage (NCBI taxonomy): Eukaryota > Viridiplantae > Streptophyta > Pinopsida > Cupressales > Cupressaceae > Cupressus > Cupressus sempervirens. The sequence goes on from CM053783.1 coordinate 886,380,154, forward strand.
TGGACTAATGTGACCTCTCAATGCAACTTTTGATAGAACCCCACGTGTCTGAACCTGTTGAAGCACTATCGCTGGTGTCACTATCAGTTTCCATTATGTATGACATGTGGAGAGGAGTAGAGGATAGGTTTAGAGAACTTTCCTCAAAGTGAACATCCTTCTCCACAAAAATCTTGTGTGTCTCTAGATCAAGAAGTTTATATGCCTTCACACCATCTTCATAACCAATGAAAGTACAAGGTCGAGATGTATGTTCCTTGTGACCCCTGGAAGATTTGTTTGCCCATGCAGGACAACTAAAGACTCTAAACTGTGTCACAATAGGTTTTCTGCCGCACCATGCCTCAAAAGGAGTTTTTCCATCTAAGGCTAGATGAGGAGAATGATTAAGAATGTGAGTGGCACTGGAGATTGCTTCGACTTCTAATGATGGATCAAGAGACTTGGCATGAATCATGCAACTTGCCATAGACTTAAGAGTTCTAATCCACAATGTTGCAACATCTATCTTGTGTGGACTGAATGCTAAAGGAGTTTGAAGATCAATTCCCTCATAACTAAAAAAGGCCTTAAGTCTTCTGTTCACATCCATGTTTCCATTGTCCATTCAGAGTACTTTGATGGCTTTCCTTGACTTGTGTTCAACATGAGTCTTGAATTCTTGAAGCTTATGAACTACTTCATTCTTATGATGAAGGAAGAAGACCCAAGTAAATCTGGAAAAGTCATCAACAAATGTGAGTATGTGGTGGCCTTGGCTGACTAAAGTCACTGCAAATGGTCCTGCTAATACCATGTGAACTAGTTGAAGAACAACTAGAGCTTGAGAAGACTTCCCTTTATCATACTTCTCCTTGAGATTCATATCCACTAAACAAGATGAAAACTCCCCCTTAGAAAAGTTGATATTGGGTAGACCTTTGACCATGTGTTTTGAGAAAAGTTGTTGAAGAGAGCAGAAGTCAAGGTGACTAAATTGCTCATGCCATAAGTTGATGTTTTAATTAGAGTGATTTAACAAGGCTTGAGAAGAACTCTTAGGCACAAAATGGGAGAAGGAATAAAGCCTCTTGCTATCATTGACTTTCCCAACTGCTACCAATGAATCATCTTTCAGACTTCATACCATCACTGAATTGGGAAGGAACTCAACCTTATGACCATCTCCTAGGTGAGTGATTTGGTAAACTGATAGGAGATTAGAACTTAGATTTGGAACATAGAGAACATTTTTGAACTCCCCATCTTCCATTTCCACATGTCCTTTCCCTTCAACTTCCATTTTAGCATCATCTCCCATGAAGATGTGTGGTACCTTTGACTGCTTCAATGAAGAAAAATCTTCACTTGAAGAACCCATGTGGTAAGATGCACCTGAGTCAAGTATCCTTCCGAAGAAGAATTTGAGTTTTCCATGAGTGCTTGACCTTTACCCTTTGAAGATGTAGGAGTATAATCCTTGGAAGTACCTGGCACTTGAATCTTATTCTTCTTGAGTAGATTTCTAACTCATCGATTCTTTTTGTCTTGCAATGATGCTCGTCATGATTTGGCTTTTTACAGTATGCACAAAAGAGTTTGTCCTTCTTTTCATTACTTCCCTTCTTGTTTGAAGAAGAACTACCTTGTTGAGAGGAGTCATGTTGTGTCTCAGATTTTGTTTTTTTCTTCCACTACTTCTTCTTGTTGTTTCTTTTTCCCCCTTGACTTGATTTGGAATCATCACTAGCCACCAAGGCTTTGGTCTTAGATAACTTGAGAAGTCCAAAATCCACCAAGTGAGATTGTTCAACAATCAACATGTCTTAAAATCCATCAAAGGAAGGTTTCTAGTAAGTAGATCCCATGGTCAACTTATGAGTATTAAAGCTCAAAACAAAGTTGGCATACTTAGCAGGTAGCTTCTTCAGGATGTGATGTATCAACCTATCATCCTTCATGGGATTTCCACAATCATTTAGAAGTGCCCTATACTCATTGACTTTGATGATATAATCTTGAATTATGTCATAATTTTTAGGATCTAAGAGAAGTAGATCGTCCTCAATCTGAAATCTCTTTTCTTCATCCACTTTACCATACAACTGTTCAAGTTTATCCCAAGCTTCCTTAGATTCTGAACAATTTTTAATGTGAAAAAGAAGATCCCCATGTACACAACTCCTAATTACACCTAAAGCCTGTTGGTCTTGTCTTTTCCAATCAATGAGTTCTTTAGCATCAGTAGGTTGGGTAATTGTACCATCAACATAAAGACTATATCCTTTTTCCATTAATCTACTCCATGCAATATCTTTTCGAGTAGAATAGTTGCGTGAAATTAAAGGGGGACATTTAAAACCCATGATACAAAAATGAAAAGAGTACAAAATAGAGACACAAGAAACACAGTACACACCCCCCCTTTTCACTCAATCAAAAGACCCCCCCCAAAAGAGATGCTTAGGCACTTTATAAGTAGTGCATTTACACTGGGCCACTTGTCAAAATGAACAAAGTGGACTTTCTGATTTGTCTTTTACAAGTACCTTATAAGGCTTAAATCTATCACTTAAGCACTGTAGCTTAGTTTTACAACAATTCTAAAAAGAATCAAAGCATTACAATACCAAAGAAGGCCTAATTCTAAAAGTGAGAAATTGGTCCACATAGCCCTAGAATTTGACTTTAGATTTAGAAAGTAGACAAAAAAGTATGCACTTTCAAAAAAAACAAAACCTAAAAAAGTGACTAGATGTGCCCGTATGGAGCTTCTGAAGTTGCAAAATGTAGGACTATGCAGGTATAGTTGCCAAAAAATGAAACTTTTGCAAAATTTGTGCACCAAAACCAGAAAATAACACCACCACTTAAAAATTCAATAAATTCTACCTGATTTCAAAAAAAATTACACCTGAATCGGAGTTTGGATGTCCAAGTTACAAGCTCACAAAGTTAGGCTGCCAAACTGAAAAGCATTTTGGAGAGGGGTCTATAGGAGAAACTACGAGTCTAAATTTGGCAATCAAAAAATTGTCAACACAGTTGAAAAATGCCTGGAGATGACATTCAGATGGGCATCAAATTTAAGATATTGTTATGCTGATGTCAGTAAGAAAAACCTCCTGTACTGATGTGGCACGCTAATGTGTATGCCTGTACTATACGGACGATAGCACGTGGAAAAAATCTAGCTATCCACGTGGCTTACATGGTAATTTTGGGTTTGGTGACATGTCTCAGCTGAGTCAGCAGGTGTTAACATGGCAATCAGGTCTGCAATGGTTGCAGATATGCCATGTGGCGACTTCTTACAGGTCGTGAGTGAGCGGGAATGCAGCCCTTAAAGTCTATCGTGTGGTGAGAGTTAAGTCTGCCAGAGGTTTAAACTTTGCTAGATATCCACAAAAATAGTGTCTGCCAGAATGGGGCATGGAGTGCCAGAAACAGCAAACAGCGATGCCAGAAGCTAACAAACAGTGAAGCCGAAAAGTTTCAATGCGGGCCAGAAATTGCAAAATGCTGGCGGGTTTGTTCAACACCAAAAAAACATGTAGACTGTCGAATATGAGGCAGAATAATCCCACATATGTTCTAGGAAGCGCTCTTCACTTATTTAAAAGCAAAGGGTCGCAGTTATCTTAACAAAGATAAGGCCAACAGAATGCAAGTCGCCAGTTGATGGAGAAGGCCGCACCGGTGGGTGGCGGATGAGTAGTACGGCCTCTACTGTATTAAAATTTTGAATATTCCTTGTGACAAACAATAAACCCACCAACCAAAATGGCAGATCTGGGTGTCATTGCCCGAGTCTGTCAAAAAAAATTTCTCTGTCAGGTGCCCGAGGGGCAAAAAATAATTTCCAAAAATTTGCACAAAAAAATGATGGAAATACAACAAAGAAAATGCAGATCCAAGAAATTAAATTCATAAATCTATGAAAATGACCATACCCATACTGCAAATTAGGTCTTTGAGTTTCAATTTGCAAAAAAAATTTTCCTCACGGTTGACTATGGGCCAAAGTAGGCATGGTTATAGCCAATTTTTACCAGTTTGGATGCAATGGAGAGGTCAAATCTGGTGCTGGATGCTCCCAATTTTTGCAGCACTCCAAATTCAGGCTGAGGTGATGAATCAAGCAAGAGGTCTTGAACGGCTTGTGATGAGAAAGTCTCCAAGTTTCTCTGATACCATGTAAGAATTTGTCTAAGGGCAAAATTTACCCAAGAACTAAGAACTCAAACACAAGCACAACTATAGACCAAAAAGAGAGAGAGAGTATGATTAGAATAACAATGTATTCAATAACTTTATACATAGAGTACACTAGGAGTGCCTGAATATAAAGGCCTCAAGAGAGCTTCTAGAATGCATAGAAGTTAGCACCATGAAGTGTCATACAACCAAGCACATGTCCACCAGATATGGATTATCCTCCATTAAGCACAGAAGTAAGTGCGGTGATGTGAGGATAAGTCTACAAGGGTGGGACACACAAAACAGTGTTGTAGACACCATGTGCTCAAATAAAGTTGCATACTCCTGTGTTGTCTACATGAAAAATCACAAGGTGTGCAAACTCCTAAATGTCTCACAAATGAAAATAATAAAATAATGCAATATAATTAAATAATACATTAACCTAAGTAAACTTAAGTAAGTGTAACTAGTAAAGTACATATTTACACCAACAATTACTATAGTAGTGAAACATTGTGGATGTCATTCCCACCGCAGTTTTACCTTCTCCTTGGAGGGTTTCTAGATTACTAAATATTGTGTCAAAGTGTTATGGTGTTGTTTCTTTTATTTCTTTATGTTGCATACATGGGATTAAGATAAATAAGTTTGAAGTGGTTTCTGATTCACCCCCAACCTCTCAGTCACTCGATCATCATTACATTTCCAACAAAAAGGTACCATATGTTAGTCCAACTAGAACTCTAATCATTGGAAATAAATGAGCCTGTAAATGACACAAAGGTTACTAGGCTTAAGAATTTTTTCCATGAGTATGTGGTGAGTATCAAGAAGAAGGTAGAAGAGGTGAAAAAGCAAGGACAATAGAGGTCAAATCTTGAGAATTCTATCCCCATGCTAAGAATAATGAGGGAAAATATCAACAACAACAACATCAATAATAAGAATAGGAGAACCAACAATAAATTTGCATTGGTCATTAGTGTCATGTATGGTACAAAGACAAGCACCATATTTTTATGTCAAATTCTTTATAGAACTCTATTGGTGAATCCCAAGAGGATTCTTCCTAGACTCCACCTATCTCACCATCTCCCATGGGCATATTCAATGCTAAAACTATAACATAAGGTCAAGGATGAGATTAACATAAGGAATGAAATTAGAGGTTCAATTGTCCTTATTGAAGAACTAGATGGGTTTCCCATGATGAAGGAAATCAGGCAATTTATTCCAAGGTTAAGGAGGTCTACAGAGGATCTACATAAGAGGCTAGGACCTATGGAATAAAAAGTTAATGATATTTATAGAATGGTAGTGTCTAGCAGAGTGGCCATACTAGAAATTATCAGTCATGTAAAGGACTAGACCTTACCTGATCTATGTAAAATTTGTTTTCACATTAAAATTATGATATTTCTAAAAAGTTAAAAGAGAACTTAAGTAGTAAAAAAATAAGCTTTACAATATTTGAACAATCAAGGAAATTTGAATCAATGACATTTGAAATTGATTTTTTTATCGAGTTACACACTTATTTTGAAACATAGGAGTGGGAAGTCTAACTAGGTTGCAAATTCTCTTAGTAGGAGACAATGTTTGTTGACAAAGATGTGGATTGAGGTGGTTGGGTTTAATGAACTCAAGAGTTTGTATTTAGAGGATTATAATTATGATCAAGCTTGGAAATCTTATATAGAACCTATTACTTTAGACATAACTAGTTGGTTGGATTTCATCATCCAAGATGGTATGTTATTCAGAGAAAGTCAATTGTATGTTTAAAGGAGTTCTATGAGGAAGAATCACATCAATGAGAAGCCTAGTCGAGGATCGGTAAGAAATTTTGGTAGAGATAAAACTATTTCTATAATTAGTTAGAATCATTAGTAGCCTTAGTTACACTAAGATGTCCAAAATTTTGTACATTTTTATAGAGTATGTAGATGGAAAAAGGAGAAAATTAGAATATAGGTTTGTATTAGCCATTACCTATACTAGAGAAGTCATGGTAGGATGTCAACATTGTTAGAAATGCTTTAGAATAACTGAGAGCTTGTGGGGGGGTGAATTAGTTATTCAAGGTCCAAATGTCCTATTCAAACTTTTCATCAAGTAAAACGTGTCCATTAAACTTGTTCATTCATCCAAGCCTTAACGTTCCTATTCAACAAGTTATTGTAAATCAGCATGCAAGCATAACACATAAAAGATCAACGCATAACATAGTGATTTACGTGCAAATCCAATTTGGGAAAAACCACTAGTAACATGCTACTTAATTCTCACTCTTTTGAAGTGATACCCTGTTAAAGACTACAACACACTATTAAATGTGACCTTGTTAAATGATTTATCCACCCTATTAGAAGTGGGCCTGGTTAGAAGATTTTAGAACATTCACTTGGAATACCACCTTTTTAAAGGATTTACAAAAGGCTATTAAACCAACCTAAGTCCATAGGATTTTCCTTTATCCTAACTGATACAATTGCTAGAGAGTAACAATAAGGGGTTTTGACCTGATTACAGAATACAACTTAACTTGCAAATTTCATATCACTCTTTAGCTCTTCACATTGCCTAGCTTTCAGTCTTTGCAGCTCTGACAGCTTTTCCTCCTCTCAAGCTTCATCTCCTTGAGTCTTAATGCTCAATGTACCAATGCAATCATCTCTTCCTAACCACTTATTGAAGTAGATTCTTTGTGCTGTATTCTTCCTTCTCCTAGATGTCTTCTCCTTGACACCCTTTAGCCACTTTACAATTTGGCACACTAGCAGCTCTTGCTTCTTGGTCTATGACTCCTTAAATAGAAGTCTAGAATTGGTTTTCTTGCTCGATTCTTCTCTCCTTTGATTTTGGTTTGAATGAGTTAGGTAGGATTCATTGAATCTAACCCACAAGTTGTCTCTTCTAGAAACATCTTGAAGAATCCTTTTGAATTCACTCAAAAATAGTTTACATAGAATTTTGTGCCACTAGCTCATCATCCTTATCCTCCAACTAGTTCACAAAATTCAATTTAACAACTTTGTCAGCTTAAATTTGGAAAATCTTCAACTTTTAAAATAATGCAATAGGTTGGCACTATTGAAATTCTAGTACTCGGCACATACTATGTTACTTGACACCAATTGTGTTTTACTGATGCTCGACACTTGAAGTTCACTCAGCACATACTAAGATTTTTTGATGTTCGACATTTGTTACTTTTCTTAGCACTTGAACTTCATTCGACACCTAAAGTTCACTTGGCACACACTAGATTTTCCTTTTGCTCAGCTCCAACTAAGAATTTGCTAGGCTTAAACTAGCTTGGTCAGCACCCACTAATGAACTTAGTTTAAGGTTTGTAGTCAACCTTGTTACAACTTATTCCTCTAGTGTTTCTAGGTGTGGCCAACCTCTATATCTTCAAGTATGTTACCAATACATCATCTTACCATTGTCTTAACTAATCCTTGCACTTCATTACAAAACCATAACTCAACCTTTCCCTTAGGTTCTCTTGTTACATCTTGTTGATTAAATTCTCTTCATCAATCAACTAAGTGATAGTACTTGGATCTTATAAGCAATTGTCATTCCTACAAATAGCAAGTTTGGCATCAATGACAAAACAATGATTGAAAACATTCTTTTAACAACAATCTCCTTCTTTGATAGTAAACCTTTTCAATCAAATTTCCAACAAACATGTACTTTTTTCTTGGTTTATCAAGGGCTCAGCAAGGGAATTATTCAATTTATGTGGTGGTTGATAGGTTTTCAAAGATGACACATTTCATTCCATGTAAGAAGACTATTGATGTTGTTCATATGGTACAATCATTTTTCAAAGAAGTGGTGAGATTACATGTTCTAACAAAGAGCATAGTTTTAGATTGAGACACTAAGTTTTTTTGGTATTTCTAGTAGAAGTTAAACATAGATTTGAAGTTCATCTCATTACATCATCCAAAGACTAATGGATAGACAAAAATTGTGAATAGGAGTTTAGGAATTTATTGAAATGTTTTTTTGGAGATAATCTAATAGTGTTGTTGCAAACTACAATTGGAACAATTTTTATGTTATCATTGATGTCAAACCTTACTGGTAAGACTTAATTTCATAATGTCAAACTTTATTTCTCTATTCTCTTGCACTCCTCATCCTGATCATGGATCATTGTGTGTGATTTGAAACATTGATGCTTAAAAAATTGTGACACAATCAAGCTCTAGAAAATCTTCTGATGATATTACTAATGGATTGTGGAAATCAAATGACATTAAGACATAATTTGCTAACAGTGTAGAGTTTCATATTAGTTGATTGATGAAGAAGATTTGAAAAGAGAGACAACTAGATGAACAAGTGAAGTTGTTGAGTAAAGAGGAGTAATTATGTTGGAAATACAATGGGCTCTTGATCAGTTAGACTTTAACAAGATAATGTTTTGTTTAATCATTATATGAAGTGAGGAAGTTAGTTGAGTTGAAGTGTAGAAGAACTATTTAGTAAAACATAAGCTTGACCAAGTACCAATTTTACTAGATCAATGAAGAAGTTGAAGGTCATTATTAAGAAACTCTAGAGATAGTTGAGCAAACAGTGTTAACTGAGTCATGGTTATGGTTGAGAAAGATGAACAAAAATAAAGTATTGACCAAGCATAGTGAAGATTGAGTAAGCCAGTGTAAGTCAAGCTAGATAGAATAGTAGAGATCGAGCTACCTTGTTTTGACCAAGTTGAAGAACATGGAGATGACCAAGTGTCAACAAAATAATAGTTTTTGAAAGAATCAAGTGTTGAGGCCGACATAGTTGATCTTTTGGATTGGTCAAAATGTGTGAATGATAAGGATTGATGAGCTGGCATATTTAATGCAAAAATTAAGTTGTTAAATGATCTAAGGAAAGAATTTAAAGAAAAGTTTCAAGAAAGGAGTAGGAGGACAAAATGGTGCATAGATTTAATGAATCTTATCAAACCCTAAGATCTGTGGTAATTTTTAAGCGGTAAAATATCAAAGATGCTTATTTAATGAGGGACAAGAGATGTTTTAAATTTTTTGGTTCATTGTTGGTTGGGAAATTTTTGAAGGACAATGAAGAAAAGAGTAGAAAAAGATAAGTGAGAATATTGGTGAAGTGTGATTGCATGAAGGGTTGTTAAGTAGATTATAGATGGAGAATATAATGAAATCCAATCAATGAACCAACAAATGATCTAAATGGAGATCTAAATTAGAAAAGTGAGTTGTATATCAACAGATCAAACCTAGTTGTTACTTTCTAACCATTGTGGCAGTAAAATCCTTTAATCAATATTGACCTAACAATCATTTTTAAACCCTTTAATCAAGGTGATATTCTTATGGAATGATCTAAAGACCTCTAACTAGGCCACTCCTAATAGGGTCACACATAATAGGTTTTTTTGCAATATTTAGCAAGGTTGGATTTTAATCAAGCTCACTTTAGAAGAGTGAAAAGTGGTAGTATGTTACTTAGTCATTTTTCCCAAATTGTATTTCCACATTAAATCATGGTTTCATAATTGTATGAATTGTATTTTCATGATGCATGTTATTTACTATTAGGCAGCATATACTTACCAGAGAGCTAAGGGATGACTGGATCTACAATATGTATTGGGTTGATGGATTGACATATAATCTATTTAGTGTGGCACAATTGAACAATTCAGGCTATCGAGTTGAATTCCAAAATAAGAAGGAAAAGATTTATAATGCTACTAGTGAACTAATTGGAAGTGGAGAGAAAACAAGAGGTAACTTGTCCTATCTAGACCTATCAAAAGATACATGTATATTTGCAAAATTTGAAGATGTTTGGTTATGGCATAAGAGTCTATGTCATGTGAACTTTGATAATTTGATAAATATTAGTAAGATGAAAAGAGAAAGAGGATTACTACAATTGAGAAAATATAATTAAGTGATGTGCAAACAATGTTAAATGGGGAAAATGAAAAATTCTAGTTTCAAGAACAAGACTTGTTGTTCTGATGATATTTTAGAGTTGGTTCATATTGATTTATGTGGTCCTATTGGAGTGCAAAACTATTATGGTGACAAGTATTTTATTCTATTTTTTGATGATTTCTCTAGAATGATGATTGTGATGTTTCTTAAAGAAAAATGTGATGCTTTTCAAAATTTTAAGTGTTATTTGGCTAGAGTTGAAAAGGAAATAGGTAAGAGTTTGAAATTCTTGAGTTTAGATAGAGGATGTGAACTCATATTAGATGAGTTCAATATATTATGAAATGAAAAAGGAATAAAGAGACAAATTGAGTGCACCTAGGACTCCACTACAGAATGTGATAGTTGTAAGAAGGAATAGATCAATCAAGGATTGTGTAAGAACACTGATGATAGAGAAGAACATTTCACAAAAGTATTGGAGAGAAAATGTAATTATTGTTGTTTATACACTGAATGAAGTTCAAGTAAAGAAAGGTACAAACAAAACCCCTTTTGAACTTTGGTATAGCTATACACCTAATGTTAATTATTTCAAAGTTTTTGGAAGCAAGTGTTACATATTTAAAGATACAAGGAAAGGAAAACTTGATGCAAAGAGTGATGAAGTTTAATTCTTAGGATATTCCACTAAAAGTAAGGCATATAAGCATTCAAACTCTAACACTACCAAAATTGTGTAAAGTGAAAATGTTAGAGTTGATGAATTTGTAGAGAATAATAAAGAGGAATACAAGAAAGAACCTAAAGATTATAAAAACTTTGTATACATCTATGAAGGAGAACCAAGTACACTACTTGAACAAGAGAAGGAGGTTGTCAAGCATTAGCAATCAGGAACTGTTGAGTTTCAACTAAGAAGCTCTATCAAGCATCATGTTGTAGGAGCTATCACAAAGAGAAGAAGTTGAACGTTAGAGGGAGGAAATCAAACATCAAACTGTTGGAATTACAAGAGGAAAGGTAAAATTTTGAGAGGGGGTTGAATCAATACTTTAAACTTGGACCCATAAAACTTTCACCATACATTTGTCACATGCATTCAATAAGTAAACTAAATTAACATGTAAAGCATATACGTCTAAATCATATAACCATGTAAGCATTCACACACATAACACCAGATATGATTACCCAAAAACCCTCCAAGTGAGAAGGTAAAATTGGGGTGGGGATGACACCAAAAAATCTTCACTACTACAGTAATAAAGTGTATCAAATGAAGGTTACAATATTTTGACCATGAAACATGATTTACCCTATGAAAGGTTTGCTCTGTTAAAGGCTTACAAAAACTGTTAGGTCTCACTTTGTTAGAGGATTTCAACACCTTGTTAGAAGTGTGCCTTGTTAGAGGACTTCAACTACAACTAATTAAGCATCTTGTAGAAGGATTTCATACAGCCTATTAGAACTACTCTATTAAGAGATTTGACTGAAATCACCTGTTAAAATGTCTCAACTTAGATTCTACAGTTGGCACTTGCTTGCTTGATAATAGATCACCTCTAAACAATTTCTTCTTGATCCTTCATGATCAGATGTCTCAATGCTATATCCTTTTCTCTATCATCTATTCTTCTCTAACTAATTATGTAATTCACTCTTTCTTCATAACTTCTAAGTCACCATGAATGCTCTAGATTCAAACTATCTTGTTTACTCCTTCAATTCTTTAAGCATTCCATAACATTCTCTCCTCTATTTATAAAGAGTTTAGGGATTTTTCCTCCTTAAGAAAACTTTGGTGGCTTAGGGTTAGGTATGAATCTTCACCTAAGATTCATCCATTTTGCCACTTAATCCTTCCCATTTTCTAATTGGCTTCATGTAATTGCATACGGAATCCAAATAGAGATTCGTCCTTATCTCCAAAATATCAAAATATAATCTTAAGTTGGCTCAAAAATTGTTTACATAGTTGTTTGTGCCATTAAAAACAAATATGTCAAAATTGTGTCACTTGGCATATGAAGTCTCTGATGCTCGGCATGCACTGATCTTTATACTATGACTCAGCACCTACATTGCTCAGCATCCACTATTTACTCGGTTCTTGAATCACTCGACACGATCTATCTACTCGACACTCATTGCAACTTAGTATGCTCTAATATTTACATGTTCTCAACATGTATTACTAGCTCAACATGAACTGAGTAAATGACTTAAGTGTGTTAACACTCACTTGTCAAAACCAATCTGAGATCAACAATCTCCCCCTTTGACATGAGTGTCAAAAACACTTGAATATACATTATCATTCTTTAGTCTCTCTAGCATAACATATCTATGACTTGGCTTATATACAAATTTTCAAAATTTCAAAATGTTGCACTAACTTATATACCTCAAAATTTGATAACTCCCCTTGAGTTAATATGTCTATATTCTATCCAAAATTTTGTGCTCCCTTTGAGTAAATGTGTCTCTACTCATACACTTTGACTTCAATGCACTATGTTACTGATACTCTTTCATCTGATATACTCTCCCTTTTTTTCTACTTTCTTCCCCAAAAATGTACGTTTCCCCAATGATGTATCTTTGTTTTATTCTCCTCTATTTTATTGTTCTCCCCCTTTCTTTTATTCTCCCCCTTTTTGACACTTATGTTAAATGGGCTATACACTTAGTATGTGTTTGTCCAAAAAAAAATTATGAACATCCATTATTATCTTGACATTGTATACTAGTTATCACATGCAACATCAATGACTTAATTTGGATTGCAAGCTTGGCAGCAAGGTGTACTAGACCATCTAAAGTAGAAAGATTGGGGTCTTTCTTCAATAGAGTTTAGCATAGTCTAGCTCCTTGTGCAATATCTCTATGTGTGGGGTGAGGGTAGGTTGTATACTTGTCAGTTTGGCTCTAATGTTAGCCTCATCTATTTCTAAGATAGCTAACTAACTCTGTGCCTGAAGCAATGTCCTCAAATTCTTCTTACTCTAAGCTAGATTTATAGGTAGTCTTGCACCTGATGTAGATATTTGACTTTCCAGGCTCAAAATCTGACTTCTGGTCTCTTGAGTGAAGAGTGTAGGATTGCATATTTTTATGTACAATGAGAATATATTCTCAAGTACCTTCTTCACATCCTATACCTTAGTTGCTAGTACAACTTGTTCTAGTGTCGTCTCAGTAGATATTTTCTCATTTACCTTAATTTCAAACTTCTTTTCTGACCATTCTAATATCAAGGTCTTCATTACTCACCTTCTCCACTATATCTATCAGTTGTTCTATTAGTGGCTTGGTCTCTTCAAGAGTTGGCAGACTAAATGCATCTAGAAAGATGTCCTTAATATCTTGAAGTGCTTGCTTCTACCTATGTTCTCTCCTAAGCATTTCTTGGTGCTTTTTCCTTTCTAAGGCTTGCTATAAAATGCCTATTTATTCCAATGTCATAGTATCATAATCATACTTTGGAATAACAATTTCTTCATCAAGGCTTATATCTCCATAATTTATTACCTTTTCATCCTTTAATGAGCTTGGACTTGGCACTGAGATCTAAAATGAAGTAGCATCTGCGCTCAGCTTCTGAAGAGTTTTTGTAGGAGTGTTAATACTGGTAAAGCTACTAGTGTTTTGATATCCAATTTTTCCTTCACCTTTGGTTCTATCTCTTTAGGCTTACCCTGGTCTATCACTATGATTTTTCTTGCACCTTGTTCTTTTGTTGTAGGTACAGATGAATCTATCTATCTTATTTCCTTCTATTTCATGCAATGGTGTCTTTCTCTTTTTTTGTTTTCATCTCAATTGTATTAACCTTCACAATTGTATCAACCTTGGTAGATGTATCTACTTTCATTTGAATCAAAGGTTGTATATTATTAACTGAAGAGATGATGGAAGGTGGTTCTTATGGATTCACCTTTTCCCTTGTGACATCAGTTACTGCCTTTTGTAGTTCTTCTATACTAACCAAAATGGGATTGCCACATAGTTTGGCTTGCAATGTAGATTGATCTAAGATCTTATTTAAATATTTTGTAGTAAGAGGATTGGTGTTTTGAGCTAATGGATCAAAGATATCCTTGACATTTATAGTTCCAGTAGTTTTGGTTGTGTCATGGGGAGGACTAACACTCAATAATTGTGTGTCATGCACACTCTATTCTTCTTGCTACTACTCAGTTGTTGCCTTGTCATCTTCTTGCTTTTTTGTCTCTCCTCTAACTCTGTTATCTTTTTCATAATCTTTTTCATCATCATTATCATCATCTTTACCCTCTGAAGGGTTAGATTCTACTTTCTTGACAATGGTTAACCCATAAATGAGTTTCCATATTTGTGTTGATTTCTTAACAACGTCTTCAATAATATTTTTGAGAATGCTAAAGGCTTTGTATCTAGGTGTGAAACTAACTACATATTTCTTGACTTCCTTAGAAATTTTTCCCTTAGTCAACGATGGCATTACTTGGGCTAGTGTTGTTTCCCTTATTTGTCTTTCCAAATTTAGACAACTATGTCATTTTTGCTCAACTATGTCATATAGACTTTTTGGTACTAAGTTGGCAAATTCTAGTGGTGTGGTCTTGAACTTTGACATCATGGCATATAATGCCTCTTCCACTTGAATTTTCTCTTCTTTACCCAATTTATCAAAATCAATATGACTAAAACCTAATAAATCTACATTTTTTAAAACATTTTCACATAGATTCTCAAGATCTATGCGAGGATTGTGACTCACTACCTTGAATTGGCTGTTGTCATCTAATTTTGTCTTCTCTTCATTAGAATCTAGTTGAGCCACATAATTCCTTCTTTGTATTTTCTATTCCTAACCTCCTTGCTATAACTTCTTTAGCTTTTCTTCAGCCTTTTGTGTTGTAGCACGTGTGCTAGCTCTAGTTGTAGGTGCAGTGGGCTTTGGCTAACTTGTTTTGACAAGTTTCTTTGTCCTTTCCACTAGCTATCCCTTAGCCTTTCTTTTCTTTTTCTCAGCAGGAGTAGGTGCTTCCTTGGCTTCTTCTCCCTTGGCACCTTCAATCTCCTCATCTTCTCTATCTTCTCCCATGCCCTGTGTTAATGCTAGAGGTTCTTGAGCTTGAGTTTGTTTTTCCTCTTCACCCTCTTCTTCTTCTTCCTCTTCCTCCTCAACACCCTCTCCAAATTTTTCTTTTGATTTCTTTACTATCTTTTCCTTTTTCTTCATGATAGAGGTAGTCTTCAAATCGATGGTAATTTTAGATTTTACCATCTCATAGTTTCCAAAAACTTTTGTAACCTTATCTACTTCTTCTGCAAGTAGAGTTGTTATGGTTGTTGAGGCTTCATCCACATTGACCTCAAATCCTAAGGGTCCCAACCATCTTACCCTTGGTGTGGCAACTTACACAAATGTGTGGTCAGCATCAACAAGAAAACATACATCATTATAAAATTTTCTCAACTAAGGAAACTGGTATTTTGAGTCTCTGCTTCATTGACTTTTTAAAATCTTCAAAGTAGCTAGTCATTAAGGATTCAAAATTTTCTCCTAGTTGCTTAATGTACCCTCCAATTTGTACTACAACTAATCTATTATTCTTCCATCTTACTATGCCAAATGAGAAAAATGTGTTATGTACATAAAATAATATACAAACTAGTATAGAACCAAACTTGTATTGTGCACTCTTGGTTTTCCTTATTTTGAAGTTCTACTAGATCATATATATGATCTTTCTTAACAATTTTATAACCAAAATCCATAGCTATGCAGGGTACACTATTCAACCTGTTGGATTATTGAATTTATGTGAGATTACCCTTATAGTAAAATTGATAAGAGGATTTGTGATTGTATTTATATTCATACCTCTCTTATTCCAGACTACTCCAGTATTCTTTTCAATCATTTCCTTGGAATTACTTCTGAGTGTCTTAGGCTGATCTAAGGTTGGGTAGCCTGTAACCCTATTAATTATTCTCTTAGTAATTTTGATTGGTCCTCCTTCCAGCCATAAGGAACCATCATGAATTTGGCTCAGTACAATTTGTATCCACTCTGTTTTAAATACATTAGGAAAATCTAGGGCTCGTGTTAAACCCTTTTCTCAAAAATTTTGAATTCTTCTTTCAAAACACCACTTTCACACAATCTATTGTATGTATGTCTTATTTCCATGTCAAAAATGCTTCCTATCTTGCAATTGTAGCATTTGCTCACATCTTGCACCATTATCACATTTGGAAGGATCATAGACAATGCACTAGAAGGGTCTTGTTTATAAGTGATGTCAGGAATGGCTTTAAATATAGGCTACTTAACTTCATTACTAACTAGCTAAACATTTAAAACTTCCTTTCCTTCAACATTTTTCAAAGTTGATGCCATTTTGTCAAGCTAGGTTTTATGAAAATTTAAAATGCGTAACTTGGCTCTTAATAAATACCTTATGAGATTAGACAAAATGGTGATGAATTGTTGCACAAATCTTCTACAATCACTTCTAACAAATTTCTAGGTCACTTCTAGCTCTTCTCCCTCTTTCTCAATTTTGAAATAATGAAAAATGAGCTCAAATTGTTTGTATACCCTTTGAAAACCTTGCATTTAATGCTAAGTGCTTACACAGCTATAAGCTCAGCAATAACCAATTTTAGGTTCACTTAGCATCCATTGATATTTCCATCACTCGACAACTACTACAAGCTTGGTATCAACTACCTAGTTTGATAACTCAGCATCAACTAACATTCCACTTGGCACATATAGGAAACTTTTCATACTCAACAACAACATGAAAAACTTAAATATTTGTCTTGAATTTCTAATACTATCTTGTATATTTATTCATGCTAATGTATTCTTTTCAGTACTATCTCCTTTTGAAACTGATGCATGATATAACCTTTAAATATCAGTCCCACATACCTCTTATTTGCCTAGTTTGATGAGGTGTGATCACTTGACCCATTGGGCTAAGTGATTCCTTCTCCATTTGATCTACTGCAAGTATCTTTCTTTTTCCTAGGTCTTGTTCATCTCATCTTTGATGTTTTCAAAATTTGCCTTGCCTTTACCTTTATCAAATTCACAATTTGGTGCCTTTGACTTAGTTGGACAATATTTACTAATGTGACTAGTCTTCAAATAGCTAAAACATGTAGTTTGACTTAACCATATTTTGTAACTTCCACTGAAGTGTTTCCTAATACAATTCTTAGGAACATGTCCATATTCTTGACAATAATGATAGCTATATCTTGTATTATGATCCTAATTATAAGAGTTTTCATTGTTCCTTACCTTTTTTGGCTTGTTTGATGACTACATAGATTTGGATCTACATTCAAAAGCTCTATGTCCATACTTCTAACAATTGTAGCAATATCCTTCAAATCTTTGTGTATGCATGGTCTTGGTCTACATTCATGTGCCTAATGACCTTTCTTGTTTCACGTATGATAATGAGTCATGTTCTTAGGCTTGACATTCTAATTTTTAGTCTTGCTTCTACACACATTAGTAGTATGTCCTTTCTTACCACAATTATGACAAGTAGGTTTGGAGTTCTTATCTTTGGTGTTCCTTTCTTCTAAATCTTTGAATGATTTTCCTTCTTCAGTGCTTGTGTAGCCCAGTCCTAATATATCATTTTTGGATCTAGGAGATCTCAATAATTTCTCAAAGTATTTGATGGCTTCATTTGGCTTGTTCAAACTTTCAGAAAATTCCTTTTCTCTCTTTAGGTCACTCTACAATTGTTCATTATGCAACTTCAATGTAGTTATCTCAATGTGCTTGACATTCAATTCATAGTTGGCATTCATCATTTAACTTAGGGTATCCAATTGCATGTTGGAAATCTTGGTTAGTTATGTTGACTTCTCTTCCAATCTGTTGGCTAGAATTATTTTGTCTTCTTAAATCATGGCTTTGTCTTCCATAGCTTTCTTCTTTTGTTCAATCACCTCACATAGCAGTATAGCTTGTAATTCTTGTTCTATCTTGAGATTTTTTATTTCCTCAGCTTGGACTCTATTCTTTTCCATTATATTTGCAACTATTGCATCAAATTTATTGGATTTACCATCTGCAAATAGCTTAGTACTGTCTATCTCTTTGTATAGTGTGTCATTCTCCGCAATAGCAATCTCTTTCCTTCTCTTCAAGGGTTTCTTTAGTTCCTCTCTTGCTTTATTCAGTTGACATAGTATAAGACGTATTTCAATCTCCTAATTTTCAATAGTCTTTACCAACTTGTAGACTTCCATTTCAAGATCTTTACTCAAAGTTGCAAGGCTTCTCTTTTAAAGAATAAGGCTCTAATACCAATTGTTGGAATTACAAGAGGAAAGGTAAACTTTTTGGGAGAGGAATGAATTAGTAGATTAAACTTGGACCATAAAACTTTCACCATACATTCATCACATGCATTCAATAAGTAAATTGAATTAACATGTAAAGCATATACATCTAAATCATATAACCATGTAAGCATTCACACACATAACACTAGATATAATTACTCAGAAAATCTCCAAGTGAGAAGGTAAAACTGGAGTGGGGATGACACCCAAAAAAATTTACTACTACAGTAATAAAGTGTATCTAATGAAGGTTACAATGTTTTGACCATGAAACATGATCTACCCTATGAAAGGTCTGCCCTGTTAAAGGCTTACAAAGACTGTTAGGTCTCACCTTGTTAGAGGATTTCAACACCATGTTAGAAGTGTGCCTTGTTAGAGGACTTCAACTTACAGCTAAGAAAGCACCCTATTGAAGGATTTCATACAACCTATTAGGACTACTCTATTAAGATATTTGACTAAAATCACCTATTAAAATGTCTGAGCATAGATCTTGTGGTTAGCACTTTCTTGCCTGATAACATATCACCTCTAAACAATTTCTTCTTGATCCTTCATGATTAGATGTCTCAATGCTATATCCTTTTCTCTATCCTCTATTCTTCTCTAACGGGTTCTACAATTCACTCTTTCTTCATAACTTCTAAGTCACCATGAAAGCTTTGCATGCACACTATCTTGTTCACTCCTTCAATTCCTTAAACAATCCATACCATTCTCTCCTTTATCTATAAAGATCTTAAGGCTTCATCCTCCTTAAGAAGACTTTGGTGGCTTAGGGTTAGGTATGAATCTATGGTTGAGATTCATCTATTTTGCCGCTTAATCCTTCCCATTTTCTAATTGGCTACATATAATTGCATAGGGGATCCAAATAGAGATTCATCCTTATCTCCAAAATATCAAAATATAATCTTAAGTCGACTCAAAAATGGTTTACATAGTTGTTTGTGTCATTACAAATAAATATATCAAAACTATGTCACTTGGAATATGAAGTCTCTAATGCTTGGCATGCACTGATCTTTATATTGTGACTCAGCACCTACATTGCTTAGCATCCACTATTTAGTCAGCTCCTGAATCACTCAACATGGTCTATCTGCTCGGCACTTGACTAACTCAGCACATGAGTGACTTGGCACTCATTGCAACTTGACATGGTCTAATATTTACATGTTGTGCTAGGCATGTATTACTAGTTCAACATGAACTGGGTAAATGAATTAAGTGTGTTGATACTCACTTGTCAAAACCAATCTGAGATCAACACAAACAAATAATGCCTAGTTACAACAAGAGATATCTGAAGAAGATGAAGAAGTTGAACTAAAATTCAACAAGAAGAAAGAAGACTTGGACTTGTCTCAAAAAGATATGTAAGAAGGAACCATAAACCTGATCAAATCATTGGAGACAAAGATTCAAAAGTCATGACAAGAATAAAGTTGAAGAGTGATACATGTTTGCTATGTGATTTTGAGCCCAAATCAGTTAAAGATGCACATGAGAATGAAGATTGGATTAAAGCAATATTGAATGAGGAAATTGATCAAATAGAGAAAAAAAGACATCGACAATGGTACCAAGGCCAAAGGACAAGAATGTGATTGAAAAAAGTGGGTATTTAGAAATAAGTTGAATGAGAAAGGTTAAGTCACAATGAACAAGGAAAGACTAGTTTGTAAGGGACATGCACAAGATGACAGAATGGACTATGGAGAAATATTTTCCCCAATTGCAAGGTTGGAAGGAGTAAAAACATTTCTTTCATATGTTGCATACAAAGGTTTCAAGGTCTATCAAATGGATGTCAAATTTGCATTTTTGAATGGAATCTTGGAAGAAGAAGTTTATGTTGAACAACCTAAAGGCATAGCAATTCGTACTTGAAAAGTGAATCTAAGAGAAAGATATTGCTAGCTGAGATATTTAATGATGATATCATATTTGGAGGACATGATGTTTTGTGAAAATAATTTGCTAATGAGATGAAGAAAGAATTTGACATACCAATGTTTGGAGAGATAAGATTATTTGTTGGTTTGCAAGTTTATTTGATAAAGAGAGGTGTCTATGTTACACAATCAAAGTATATCAAGAAGATATTGAAAAAATTTGGTATGGAAAATTCAAGACTAGTTGGAATAGCTATGGTGATTGGACATAAAATTTTAAAGAATGATGATTTTGGTGAGGTGAATCAAACATTCTATAGGTCAATGATTGGAAAATTATAATATGTTGTACATAATAAACTTGACATTTCATTAGCTATTGGACTTGTTGCAATATTTTTTGTTAATCCTAAGGAAAATTGCATGATGGATGTGAAAAGATACTGATATGTATGAAAGGTATAAAATGTTGTGGTTTATGGTACAAGAAGAGTGACAAGTTTGAGCTAAAGATTTACACAAATGCAAATTGGGCTGAAAACATTGATGAAAGAAAGAGTAAAAGTGGAGGCACTTTCTTTCTAGGAAAAAGATTAATTTCATGGAAATGTAAGAAGTAAAATTGTATTTCTTAATCAATAATAGAGGTTGATATGTCATAGCATCAGTCAATTGTTCAAACATTGTGTGGATCAAAGAATTGTTGAAAGGTATGAAGGAAGAGATTACTAAAACTATTGTGATATATTGTGACAACACAAGTGCTATAAACATATCTAAGAATTGTGTGGTGCAAAAAATGACCAAACACATTGCAATCAAGTATCATTACTTGAGAAAGTTAGTGCAAGAGAAAGAAGTGAGACTAGAGTATGTGAACACAAAGGAGCATGTAGCTTATATATTCACTAAGGAATTACCTAAGGATACATATGTGTATCTAAGAGGTAAGTTAGGGTTCATTCACCTATCTAAAGAAAACTAAGAAGAGATGCAATATCCCATCAATTGTTATTACCAAAATATCTTACAAATTGATGTAGGAGGTCACACTTTAGGAGTTGTCTAAACTATGAAAAGGTGGATAGAAACATGAGCATATTAGGCAATAAGAAGTCATGGACAAAGATGAAACAGGAAGTGACATTTCAGAAAGTGACAAGAAGATGATGTCTTTGGCATTATTGTCAAAAAGGGAGAAATGTATGTAGTTAGCATCCAATATTAAGAGGGAGTCATTATGTGTTAATAAAATTGGTGTTAGAATGAAGAATCTGTAATTGATATCATAGAGAGAAGTGTAAGAGAATGCATGGATGAGAATCAAAATGAAACTAAGGATATTAATGAAGATTTGTATCAAATCACATAGGGGGGTGATAATGAAAAATTATGAGAAAATCTTTTGCATTTTCATGGTAATTAGAGGTGTTGCCATCAATGTCAAAGAGGAAGATTGTTAGAAACTACAATTGGAATAATTTTTATGTTGTCATTAATGTCAAACCTTATTGATAAGACATTTGCTAACAATGTAGAGTGTCATATCAGGTTATTGGTGAAGAGGATTTGGCAAGAGAGATAACTAGATGAACTAGTGAAGTTGTTGAGTAAAGAGGAGTAAGTATGTTGAAATTACAATGGGAACTTGATCAGTTATTATTTGACAAGATAATGTGTTATTTAATCATTAAATGAAGTGAAGAAGTTAGTTGAGTAAAATACAAGCTTGATCGAGTACTAGTTTTACTAGGTCAATGAAGAAGTTGAAGCAAAAGATTAAGGAACTTAACAAATAGCCAAGAAAATAGTATTAATTAAGTGATAGCTATGGTCAAGCGAGATGAAGAATGAAAATGAACTATTGACTGACCATAGAGAAGGTCAATCGATCTAATGTAAGCTAAGATAGAAAGAACAATAGAGACTGAGGTACCTAGTGTTAATCAAGGTGAAGAACATAGTGATGACTGAGTGTTAGCAAAATAACAGTTTGTGAAAGAATCAAGTTTTGAAGTCAACATAGTTGAATTTTTGGATTGGTCAAAATGCATGAATGATAAGGATTGTTGAGATAGCATATTTAATGCATGGATTGAGTTTGTTGAGCAATCTAAGAGAAGGATTTAAAGAGAAGTTTCAAGAAAGGAGAAGGAGGACAAAATGATGGACATATTCAATGAATTTGATCAAACCCTAAGATCTATGGTGATGTTTAAGTGGAAAAAGATTAAAGCTGCCTATTTAAGGAGGGACATGAGATGTTTTAAGTTGTTTGGGTCATTGTTGACTTTAAAATTTGATAGTGAATAATATATTAGCAGAAGATAAGTGAGAATATTGTTGAACTGTGATTTCTTGAAGGGTTGTTAAGAAGATCACAGATGGAGAATATAATGGCATCCAATCAACATACTAACAAATAAGCCAAATAGAGATCTAAATTAGAAAAGTGAGTTGTATCTTAATAGATCAAACCTAGTCATTACTTTCTAACCATTGTGGATGTAAAATTATTTAATAAGGTTAAGCTAACATTCATTTGTAAATCCTTTAATCAAGGTGGCATTCTAAAGGAATGATCTAAAGACCTATAACTAGGTCACTCCTAATCAGGTGATTAAATCCTTTAATAGGGTCACACCTAATAGTGTATTTTGTAACATTTTAATAGGGTTGGCTCTTAACCAAACTCACTTCACAAAAATGAAAAGTGGTAGCATGTTACTTGGTGGTTTTTTCCTAAATTGGGTTTCCTCATTAAAACATGGTATCAAAATTGTGTGAATGTTATTTTCATGATGCATGTTATTTAGTGTTATTAATTTATGTTAGTCAACATATACTTAACAAAGATCTAAGTGATGAATGGATAAGTGAAGCTGTTGATAAGTTTCTATATTGGTTGAGTGGTTTTATGAGTTTGAATAAGTTATTTGAAGTTTCTAAAAGTTGAATCAGAACATCTAGACCTGAGTATAACTGATTCACCCCCACCCCCACCCCACTCTCACTTAGATTCTGATCATTCTAACAATTATGGGATTTTATTTTACCACATGCAAAATTTTCATATAATAATTTTATCAATAGTGTTATTGTTGTGGAGTCTAATTAGTCTCCAAGTGGGAGATTGTTTTGATGTGGAGCCTAATCAAACTCAAAGATTTATTCAGCACATTTTTCTCCTCATATTATTTCTATGGGGGTTTGGGGATAGTGCCCCCAAGATGGGGTCAAGGGACAATGCCCCATGTGTGCTCCCTATCACAATATAAGGTGGGGTTGAGGGGCAATGCCCCCACATGGACTTTGGGGGACAACATACCTAAAGCCAAAAATGACCTTATATTATAAGAGGCGTGGCTACTATTTTCCCTATTGGATGACTTATTCTAGCCCTAATTTTGTAAGCAATAAAAAGCTTAGGGTTAGGGATTTCATAATGTAATGGTGATATTGTAGCTTCTTGCGACACTATTGAGCTATAAGGGATTATGGATTGTAATAATATTGGACTTGTTGCTTGGTGGACATAGCCCAAGGATTGGGTGAACCATGTTAAATCTTGGTGTCTTGTGTTCTCTTCTATGCGATCTATTATTTTCTAATATTGGTTACATAATTGTTATTTCTATCTAAGGTTAATCCTAACAAATGGGAGCATTGGTAAATCACCATTCTTTATTGTATATGAATGTAGTCCCATAAAATTTTCTAAATTGAGGAAGTTGCACAAAGAAAAAATGTGTACTGTTGAAGCTAGGGATTTTGCAGAATGGTTGAAAAACATCCATGAGCACGTAAGGAAGAACATTACCAAGATGAATACATGGTACATAACTAAGCTAGATGAGAAAAAATGCACAAGGAATTTTAGTATTAGGATGAATTCATGGCTCATTTGAGCAAGAAGCAATTTTTACTGGGAATATATAATAAGTTGAAAATAAAGAAGTTTGGACCATGTAAGATATTGAAGAAGCATGATTCAAGGAATGTCTATGAAGTAGAGTTGCCCATTTAACTACATATCTCAATAGTATTTAAAATTTCAAATCTAATAGAGCACCATGAAGGAGGTGTTCAAGATGAGGTCACATAAGCAAAGTGGAGTATTTTGGCAACTACTTCAGTTATAAAGGAGAAGAAGCACGAGGAACATGAAATATGGAGAATATTTGGTCAAATAGAAATGATAACCTATAGAAGATTCATCATGGGTAATAAGGGAGGAGGTTAAACATCTTACTTTTCCTCTAAACACTTGAGACGTGATAGGATCACTTTTCAAATTACCCTAAATGTTTGATGCATGAGCTTCCCATGCGTAAGAGAAATATTGCATCACCAAAAAAAATTGTATTTATGTATTTTTAATAAGAGTGTTTCAGTGCAGAGTTTCTATTTGTGGAAGCTTACTATTTTTAGAAAGTTGGTCATATGAGCTCAAAATATTCTAATTTGATAGGTGGAGGCTCATCTTACATATATCAGCCTACCAATTGAGTTTCATTTCTATATCATATGTATTGATAAAGTTATTAAGGATTTCTAGAATTAAAAATTTGAGCTCAAATTTGAAGGCGTTAAAGGCTCCAAAAAGAGCTCAAAGCTCACCTAACTGGAGCTTGCACAAGTCAGAGATTATAGAATAGAAGCTATCATTTCCAAAAAAGTGGTTATAATAGCCAGTTGCATCTACATTTTAAAATTTATGGCCTCCATAAGTTGGGCTACCTAAAAATATAATTTGTAATTTTCTTGAGCCAATCTATGTAATAAAATGTGAAAAAATAATAATTTTAGGGTTGGTTGGCCTCAAGGGTTAAGGCTAAATGTCTAGAATCTTCTCAAATGGTGGAAAATTTTCTATATAAGGAAGGACTGTAGGGATGTATAGGATCATTTTGGATGGTTGTTCACAATTCTATTTTGCAGAGTATTGGAAAGAAACTATCCATGTGGCTTTGCATATTGTATTTCTAAAATCTGTAATTCCATAGTTTTGGAGATGATAAGAAACCCATTTTCTATTCTTGTGAAATGTTTTTATTTCTATATTTTTGGTATTAAGGGGAGAACCCTTCATCACTAATAGTCTTGTTAAGAACTACTATGTTAAGAGATCTTATCTAACTTATGCAGTGTTCACCTAGTTAGAGGATTTACAATAAGTTCAATCTAGAACTCTTAAGTCCTATTAAAGACAACCCAATTAAGATATTTTATAATAAATTGTAGAAACTATTAGATATTCTAATAAGAAAGTGTTGAACTATAAATTCTCTCCTCTCAAAGCTTGTCATATACTTTTTGCACTGTCTCTACTTCCTCTCTATATGCTCTTCGTACTCTGATTTGTGATCATAACTCAATTCTGCATCATCTATCCAAACTCTTACTTCTAAACACCTCCAACTTCAACAACCTTAACTTTTTAGCTCAATCTAGTTTTTATGCTTGCAAATTCATCATGACCTAATTAAGGTTTCCATTAGATTCTCCTTGAACCCATCTATATTTTCCATAATATGTTTTCCTATATTTTCAATTCCATCATAATATTTTCCAAGGTAAAATAAACTTTTAAAATTTCTTGGTAATTTTCACTAAGGTCTTTTCATCATTCTCCATAAAGAATTTTACTCTTTACAATTTTCTTTTGATGAATATACATTCTCTATTAATTAAATATTAAAGATACATATCCACACAAAAAAGGGTCGGGGGATACAAGATCAACCCCCGAGTTCAATCGGCACAAAGCCAAATAAAACAGCTGTTCATAAAATAAATAAATAAACATTAACAAAATACATAAAGCTCTTAGGCTGCAAGAGAAGTGCCAACTAAGGGAGGATCTTTATCATCAGAACCTAGAAGTCCTTGGGGTTGGCAGTTAGCTGAGTCGGAGCCCAATTGTCATCAGGAGTAGCAACAACAATGTCAATTTTTTTTTCTCACTCTTGCATGGATGGAGAGATAGCTAGGTCCAGCTGAGGGAAGGCCCACTTGGGATCTCAATGTGTAGACGACCACCCCACATTAGGGGCAGCAAGAGGAGCCATATAACACCCCACTTGGGAACCCAAAATAAATAAGCCTAATATGTTACAAAGCTTACTAGACTTTTTTTTTTTTAAATTTAAACAACATCAAAGTAAAAATAATGCAGAATCAATATATACATGCACATCAAGAACACATAATCAATTACAAATATAATTTTAATTCCTCAAGGGTTTCACCACATTGAGTCATATTTAAGAAAGATTTATTAATAAGTTTAAGTCTCAATTACAATGTCCATAATCATAAAATGAATAAACACATACATAGTCATCTAAGAAAATGCATAAGCACAACTAATAATATGAAAGCACATCTAATGAATAACATCCACTACACATGTCATAAGGCATGTGAAAATAGATACAAGTAAATCAATATGCAATACAATATCTTATAAGATCTCAAAATGCATGATACATAGATACATCAAATGAATATAATTCTTGAAGATAAGAGGAAGAATGATAATGGTACCACTGTATCAAGGAGCATCCAACAACTAGAAATGTAAGGAGGACCCAAATGGTAAGAATATACTATCTCTCAACCACGTGGTCACCTAATTAGGCTCCCACTCCAACTATGTAGGGCAGATAATGTATGATCCACACAGAGATAATCAAATTATTAAATAATCCTAGGCAAGGAATCCTGATAGCCAAAACTACCTTAAGGGTAACACAAACTACTCAAGAAGAAGAGATAATCAAAATCCAAAGGACACTCATTCTAATACTAACATCTCATACCAAGTCAACATAAAAATGCCAAGACCAAAAATATACAACCACCTCACAATCAATGCCAAGTGTTACAAGCAGAATGACCAATAGATAACAACTATCATCAATAAAATTAAACTACCAATCACTAACTCTAATAATAAAAACACTGCCAATGAATACTTGATCATTCATTAACAAAAGTCAATTGTCAACAATAAATGACATCCAATCAATGATTAACAACTCACAATAAATGCACCATCAAAAGTAATATCCAACAAGTACACCACTAGAGGCAGATATAAAAAAACCACGAAGGAGACTCAGGCTGCATACTATGGAGTGTCATCACATGAGCCAACTCTAAGGTTAGTCTGGCAGTCTCTCAAGACCCCAACCCCTATTGACTCTATGTGGAACTAGAATACCCTCTTGTGAAGATGAGAAAACTAGTCATACCTCTCAATGTATCATCTCCATCTCATCCTTAGTCTATACAAGCACTCAAGGCAATGATGAGGAAAAATCTCTAACTTATCTTTTTAATGTATCTCAAGGAAAATGGCTAGGCAAGATATTTTAATTACTATGTTATCACTTGTTATATAATTTACAATGAGTTACCCTGGTAACCACTTTGGGCCCTAGCCCCCATTGGAAGCCACTCCCATAGACATGCACGTAGACTACCTTGCCAAAAATCACAAATGACAATAGTGTCTCATAACACAAGAGTAATATTGATCAAATTTGGTTTCTTAATAGGCAACCCAAAAAATAACATTGGTTCTCAAAACCCAAGTTCTTATAAATGCTCAATAGCATAAAGTTCATAAAACATAAATCTCAATTCAAATCATAAAGTTCATCATGACATCCAGTTAAATAATCATAAAATAAATCACAAAAAATGTCTCCAGTGCACATCTTAATTTGGCCAACTAAACAACTCACAAAGAAAAACTATCAAGAAAATAAACATCACAAGACTATAAATATAATATTAGAAAACATATAGTTTTCAGCCACATGATTTAATTTCAACAATTTCTCTTGCTTAGTTTAGGTCATAAAGATGTGTTTAAAAATAAAGTAAGAATATACATGTTAATATAAATTGTTATGTTAATATAGTTATTTAAAATAATAAGTATTTAAATATCCAATCTTTTTGTGCATATAATATCATACAATATTATCATGTTATTAACTTAAATAATCTTAAATCATAAATGATTTAATTAATAACATAAATGAATATTATTATATTTAAATATTGATATTAATTTCAATTTGCAAAATATTAATATGACTTCTATTTAAGTCTAATATTAATATTTATTTTTCCTTTAATTCATAATGGAACTAGAGATAAAATTATAAATTTAATTTAATCATTTATAATTTCTCTCATTAAGTCAAATAGTTATTAACTAAATGATTACAATGTGAACTCTACCACAACTTTTCTTAAAATATAATAAAATTATTTTAAAAATTAATTTTTTGATGAATAGTCCCTTCCTTATATAATCACTAATACTAACATTCACTTTATAACTCAATGGATAATATTTATTTAATTTTAAAAATTAATAAATTATTATTATTTTTTAAAATAAATAAATTTGAAAATTAAATTATATAAAATAAAAATACACATGCAATTAGTATTTTTGCATGTCTTTGATCTCTCAAATCATGTAGCCATACTATACTTAGTTTTCTATTTTTAGCATATTTATTTTCACATGCATGTAACCATACTATATTTAGTTTTCTATTTTTAGCTTATTTGTTTTCACATGCATGTAACCATACTATACTTAGTTTTCTATTTTTAGCATATTTGTTTTCACATGCATGTATACATTTAGTTGTGCTTTCCTCTCAATTAATCTTTTGCTTTCCAAATTAATATTGCAATTAAATTATTTTAGATGTAAGAAAAATATTCATCTATATTTAGAAAAATCATGATAATTCACATAGTTCTAATGACAAGTTTAAAGTTAAAACCTAATTGTTCAATTTATTATTTTCTTCCAATTTTCAATAATAATTTTTTTTATTATATTAGAAAGGGGTTTATAAGAATACAGCTATAAGAAAGCTAAGGTGTACAAAATTGCTTCCTATACTAATCTTTGAGGGGATGATTATGCAAATTCAACTAACTATTGCAGAGATATCAAGAAGTACATAATAACTTAATCAAAATAACAATGAATGCATAACACAATGATTACCATGGAGAAACCCTTCTGGGAGAAAAATCCCACCCTCCAAAATCTGCACAATGTATTCTCAAATCTAGAAGATTGCAATACACTTACAATGCAAGTTCTTATAGGAGTGCATCACCACAACTCGAACTCAGACTCAGACTTAGAGAGACTTCTTCTAGCACCAGCCTTGCAAACTGAACTCGATGATTTAAACACCTCCTCAAGCACTTGTTTTATAGTGATTTGTCACTTGGAAACCATTTTTGGTTTTACAAAACTATGGGAAAAACAACCATGCCACATGTTACCCACTTATAATTTGTAACTCCAAGAATACCATTTTCGTCCATAATTTTGTCCTCTAGTTTAGAACCCCATAAAAGTCATATAATGAGTTGCTTACACTCTAAAAATATCCCTTCTACATTGTTCTAGAGACTAGACACATTTTTAACAACTCATATGCCTTTTTCCAACTCATAAACATGTGGCAAAATACCACAAATAAATTTTAGAATTTTCTTTAAAAATTCCAGATTTTTTTGGGTAAAATTTTCTAGAGTTTTTCGAAAAGACTTGCAGGTTTGAGACACAATTCTCAACATTCTTCCACTTGTCAAACACCTTGCAAGAGTTAGGGTATCCACAGTGTCATGAACTTAATTGCTAGGGGTCGAGAGGCCCATAGACTCTAAACACCATCTGAATTTCTCTGTGCTCACAGGCTTAGTTAATGCATCAGCAACATTAGCCAAAGTTTACACCTTCTCTAGCTTCATCTTGTCATCCTCAACCATATCTCTCACAAAATGATATTGTACATCAATGTGCTTGGTCCTGGCATGAAATGTTGGATTCTTCGCTAGGCAAATTACACTTTTACTGTCACTATAAATTGTCACTGCACCTTATTTGAACTCTATATCTGAACACAATCTCTTAAACCAAATGGCTTCCTTGCAAGCATGATTATCTACAATATACTCTACCTTTTTAGTGTACAAAGTGACTATAGCTTGTCGCAAGTATCTGAAAACTCTTTTTACTACATCTTAATGTGCTCTTCCTGGATTAGACATATAACGGGAAAGTACTTCCACTGCTTGGGTAATGTTTGGTCTTGTACAAACCATAATATACATCAAACTTCCAACAACACTTTGATATGGTACTCAACTCATCTCTTCCATCTCCAATGGGGATGAAGGACATGGTGAGCTAGAAAGCTTTCTTCCCAAAGTAACAAGAACACTCAATAGTGTGGAATCCTGCATTTTGAATCTTCTTAGAATATTACCAACATACTTACTCTGGCCTAGCCAAAGTTTTATGTTTTGTCTATCTCTTATAATCTCCATTCCTAGAAAGTACCTTGCTACACCAAGATCTTTCATTTCAAACTTTGCTAAGAGCTGTGATTTTAATCCTGCAATCAAACCTTTTCCTTTGCCAATAAACATGTCATCAACATATAAGGCAATAACTAGAAAATAATCACCATTAGACTTGTAGTATATATAGTCATTAGATTTGGATTGCACAAATTCCAAACTCAATACATATGTATCAAAATTTTGGTACCACAACCTAGGACTTTGTTTTAAACCATACAAGGATTTCTTCAATATATAGACCAAATGACTTTTAACTTTCACCACAAAGTGCTCTGGTTGTGTCATATTAATTTCTTCCTCCAAATCTCCATGAAGGAGAGTTGTCTTCACATCCAACTACTCAACTTCTAGATCATAAGTTGCTGCAATAGAAAGTAAAAATTGAATGGATGTCATTATTGCTACAACAAACATAATTTCACCATAATCAATTCCTACAGCTTGGGAGTAACCTTTTGCAATCAATTGTGCTTTATACTTCTCAATGCTTCCATATAAACCCATCTTCCTTTTGAACACCCTATTAACCTCATAATGGTTTTTGACACTTGAGTGCCAATACACTTAACTACTTTCTATATTGGAGCCGAGTGATCTTCATGTGCCATGTAGTCTTAAGGTGTCAAGTGAAGATCAGGTGTCGAGTGAAGTTTGAGTGCCAAATGACTTTAAGTGTCAAGCAGAATAAAGTGTTGAGTCATAGATGATGTCGAGTAATCCAGTTTTGTTATTACTGTCGAGCATCTGGAATCAGCAAGTGCCGAGTAACTCAGAATGTACATATGAGTTTGTAACTTCATTGATTCATATGTAAACATTTTTCATGGCCGACATGTGATGAATCTTGAAGGATTAAATGATAAGATCGAATCTTTTATTTTTCCTATGCAATCTACATGCAACCAATAAGAAAAATGATGAAGGCATGCAACCAATGGAAGAAGTGCAAACAATGAGCGAGAAATAGAGATTGAATATGGATCGTAGATCCATACCTAACCCTAAATCCTCGAATGTCTTTATAAGGAACACAATATTTCATTGTAAAGAAGAGTGAGTGGATATACAAGGGTGTGTAAGGAAAACTACTTTCAGAGTAAGGATTATCAGATCACAAAGGATCAAGATCAGAGATAGCAGATCAAGTGCCTATATTCAGCAATCGAAGGATTGTAATCTATCAGGTTTATTATACCTAATATTCTCTAGCAATTGTATTAGAATAAAAATTCTATGGTGACATGTTAGCTTAATAGCTATTTCGTAGATCCTTTAAATAGATGATTAAATCCTTTAACGGGGTAACACTTCATGTAAAGTGTTTGTAAATCCTTTAACTAGGTCACTATTGATACAGTGTAAAGCCTTTAACAGGGCAGGCCTTTAATAGGGTAGACCATCAGAAGTGGTTAAAACCTTATTGGTGCAATAAATTTTGTGGGTATCATCCCCACCCCAATTTTACCTTCTTATTCCTAGAGGGTTTCTGGGTTACCAAAATCTCAAGTGTTATGTGGTGATGCTTATGTGTATCTCATAATTGTTTGATATGTTTATATGCATGCAATTTACTTTCAGTTAAAATATTTTAATGGTAAAAATACAATACTTCTGATTCAACCCCCCCCTCCTCTCAGAAGCATTCTTCCTATTTGAATATTTCAAGAATTGGTATCAGAGCAATTGGTTCTCACAAAAAGAAGTCTAACAACTTGAAGAAAAAGATTTAAAGATGGAAGTCTTCAAACTTGGGAAGATTATTGACAATCAAGTGATTGATGTGCAACTGGTCTACACAAAGTAGAGGGAGCAAGGGAAGAATTGAGAAAATCCTTGAAGAGAAGGAAGGATATAGCCATAGCTGAAAATGATATAAACTACAAGGAGATTGATACCACAAAACTGTGTGCCAATGGAGACACTAAAGAGTTTGATGCAGCAATAGCAGAACTAATGGAGAAAAACAAAGTTCAAGTAGAGGAGATAAGATCTCTCAAGATGGAACATGAATCACAGGCCATAATGATATGTGAAATCACTGAACAAAAGAAAAGAGCAGTTGAGGATAGAGTCATGATAGAAAATGACAAAAGAAATCTTGCAAACAGGCTTGAAGAAAAATTTACTGAATTAACAAGGATCTCAAACATGCAGATGGATACACTTGCCCAAATGATGAACCTTCATCATGAACTCAATATGAAAGATATTGAGATCTCTACTTTGAAGATACAGAATGAACAATTGTAGAATGAATTGAACAAAGAAAAAGAGGTAGCCGAGAATCTCAACAAGTCAAGTGAAGCCATCAAGTATTTTGAACAGTTGCTGAAATCCCCAAGATCTGCCCATGATACATCAGGACTTGGATACAACAACTCTGAGTTTGGAGAATCATCAAAAAGTGTCAAGCAAAAAGATGGCATAGGTAAAAATTCAAAACCCACTTGTCATTACTGTAATAAGAAGGGGCATACTGCTAATGTTTGCAAGAGTAGAAGATTTAATCAGCCAAATACACTCAAGAGCAAGAGTTACTATCACAAGTGCAACATGCAAGGACATATGACACAAGATTGCAGATCTAGAGTTACAAGGACACAAAAATTTGATGGGCACTGTCATAATTGCAAGAAGTATGGACATAGAGCATTTGAATGCAGATTAAAGCCTATATTGACATCAAATCAACCAGCAAAATCAAAAGGAAATGAAAGTCGCTATCATTAGGATTAGAACACCAGGTATAGCTGTCATTATTGTTAGGAATATGGACATATACCACAAAACTACATAAGAACACATTTCAAAGGGAACTATAAAAGATGGTTGAATCAAACCACATATTTCAGTTGTCTGAAAACTGGTCATATCAGCAGAAACTGTCCTACAAGATCAAAGGCACCCAAGACTGAAGAAAATAAGGGCAAAGAAAAGATTGATGTTGAAAAGATAAGGGGGCACATGAATAAGACTTGGAAAAAGAAAGATGAATGCAACACATCAAGTGGAGGGATCACTTCACCCAATGGGTCAAGTGGTCACACTTCATCAAAATAAGCATGAGAAGTATGTGCGACTGATATACAAAGCTATATCACACATCAGTCCCAAGACAAAGAAGCAATGCAAAGTATAAATCTGTATGAGACAAAATGTCAAGACAAAATCTAAATGATGTTTCCAAGCTATCTTTGGATGCCAAGTTTAACTCCAACACATGTCGAGTTCCTAATAGCGACCGAGTTGATAACTAATGCCAAGTTGGTTAACTTCAATGGAAGCCGAGTAAAGTGGAAATGCAGTGCAAGTCAAGTAAGGTCAAAATCCTTCAGAAGCCAAGTTGGCAGTTGAGCATTTAATGCAATGAAAATAGGGTATATTATCGCGATTCTAATCAATTTTCCTCATGACGATCAAGAAGGAAAGAAGAGAAAGAGAGTAGAGCGACTTCATAGCAGAGAAGCCAACATTTCAAGTAGATTGCAATATCTCTCAATGCATTTTCATCGATCTTGAGGTATTTTTCATTTGTGCCGAGCTACGCAGTGTCATATTTCATAAAAAGGAAACCCTAGTTTGCATAAATGGTGTCAAGTTCCAAGAAAACTAAGGACAAAGAGTCATTTGAAGTTCAGTTAGTGTCCAATGAGGTCAAGCAACCTGATTTTTGTCCCATACCTGAAGTTGCATACAAAAATGACCCAGCTAGAGCTCTCTCCCAAATACCCCCAAAAGTTGTAATGGTTCAAGACGTGAGGAGATGCTACAATTGTAAGATAGGAGCCCTAGGAGATATGGAAATAAGGCAAGCCTATGAGAAATTGTGCGTAGATGGAGTCTTAAAAGATGAATTCAAAATTGTTGAAAGAAAGGGTTTGACATGAGTTTTGAGCTTTCCCATCATATTCAAGACAGAATGGGTTAAACTTGTGTTAAGCAAAATTCATGGTGGAAGTTTATGGTTAGAAGATATTCCCATCAAATTAACCAAAGAAATCATACATAGGGTAACTGGGTACCCTACCCTAGATCGGTTTAGAACCTTGAGAAGTGAATCAAAGGAGGTTATTGAAGAGAACACTGGTGCTTAGTGAAATAAGAGAGGAATGGCATTTCACACCATTCAGGATCCTCTAGTTGAGTTTGTTGTTAGACTCATTGCCCATAAGTTCTATTAATCTAGTAGACTCAACAGTGTGCCATGTATTGTAGTAGATGTAGGTTACAAATTGGTGAAAAATGATCATACTTATGATCTTGTAGAACTGCAACTACAATAGATTACTGAAAACCTAGCTGCCATAAGAAGGACAAAGGGTGCTCAATGCAAATTTGGAGCAATTCTAATTTTTATATTCTTTTATGTTCAAAATGATTTTCCCTCTTTCAGAAAAATTACATGGAGGAATGATAGAACTATCATTGCCCAAATCAATGAATATATAGAACAGATGGGAGAAAATTTTGATACCCTAATGACAAGTTATTTTGAAGATTTCAAAAAATCCATAAAGCAAAGGGTGAGAATACCAGTTTCTTTAGTAGAAAAACATGTTAATGATATATGCTTCTTGGTTGATATTGACTTCACCTACATTCAAGCTACAATTTCAAGAGTGAGATGGCTAAGGCCATTTGGATATGAAATCAATGTTGATGAGGCATTTGCAGTAATAACTGCATTATTGGCAGAAGAAACAGATAAAAGTGCTCCACATTTTGGCACTTATGATGTAGTAAGATAAAAAATAAACATGGAATTAAAGACTGCTTCCACATTAAAGAAGAAAGAAAAATTGTTAAACAAGATTCAGAAGAAATTTGGTGAAGGAATTGAGGCTGAAGCAGAAGAAGAAGAAGATGACAATGATGATGAAGATGAACAAGAACAAGGACCAATGGAATTAACTCAATGCCTGGGTGAAGACAAGGAGGAAGGTGCAGAAGACAAAGAAGCCAAGGAAGCACCAACTGAAGCTGAGTCAAAGAAAAGAAAAGCAACAGAACAGCCTCCAGCTCAGCAAAAACCAAAGAAATCTGCCATGCCATCACCTCAAAAGCCTACAACATCAGTTGCAACAAGGGCCTCCACTCAAAAGGCTAAAGAGGAAGTTACAAAGAAGAAACCAATCAAGGAAACATAGGAAGAGCCAAGGAAAAGAAGAAGATATGTGGCTCAACCTGATACTGATGAAGAAGATCAATTTGAAAAGGTAAGCCATTCTTTAGTTGATACTTTATGTAAAAAGATTGGAAATGGTGATTTAAGCAACTTAAATAAAGTTCATTTCAATAAGTTTACTAAAGAAGAACAAAATAGGATAGAGGAAATAGTAATGGAATGATGGCACAATTCAAGTACACTCCACTTGAACTAGATGGACAATTGCCAAATGAACTGTCTAAAATTGTAGAAGACAGATGGCATTTTTGTTTGAAAATGGAGAAGGAGATGAGGGAATCAACCCTAGCAAGCGTATTGCTGGATTTGACTAAGGAACAAATAAAGAAAGCAGTCAAAAGGCATAATAATAGGTTTACACCTAAGTACAGGGCATTCTTCATACTCCAAAACAAGATGGAAGAAATTGTTCAAAGAACAATGAAATCATGGAAAAACTTGTAAAAAAAGATTGAAGATTTTCTTGAAGAAGAATACAAGGAAGAAACCACTGCTCCACCAGAAGAGAGAAGAAAAAGGAGAGAAAAGAAGATAGTAGTAGAGAAGGGAGAAGAAGAAAAGAAAGAAGAAGAAGAAAAGAAGGTAGAAGAAGAGAAGAAGGAAGAAGAAAAGAAAGATGGAGAGGAGGAAGAGACACAAAAACAAGATGTAACGGCAATAGCTGAGTAAGAGCAACAACCAGACCAGAGTGTGCAAGACACACAATTTCCACCCTCTAGCCCTCCTCATGTACCCATCACACCTGCAGAAATTGTAACTATTATTGATGTTCCTGACACCTCTAGTTAGAACATCAATCCATTAACTGCAAAAGATCTCAAAAGACTCCTTGACCAATCTACACAACAAGCAATATTATGTGTAGATCCAGTATTGGTCAGTATGGATGAATTGCAAAAACTAGTAGAAAGCACAGTTAGAGATAAGGTGAATCCACAAGAACCACCTTCCATCATCTCTACAGCTACTAGTGGTCAAATTCAAATGCCAACAGTTATTTCAACAGGCATAGTTGACACCACAATATAGAAGCCAAGTGCAGCTATAGAGAAAGGAACAAAACAAATAGGACAGACTATTACATCTAATCCTACAGCACAAATACAAGGTGCACTTCCTAAGATTACCATAATTGATCAAGGTAGTAGAAAGCAGGAGGAGAAAACAATGGAAACCCCTAAAGAGCAGGAGGCAATACAAACATTAATAAATTTGCCTACCTCGGGAACTCCTTCACAACAGCCATTGCAAATATTTGTACTAGGATCTAGTACTACAAAAGCTGCAAGGGTACTTCACTATGGAGACCCTGAATTAGATGAGGAGATAGTCATACCAGGCTATGACTCAAAAACAATAACCATTGATCAAATCAATGAGGTGCAGGAAGCACTAAATAGGAGAAAGAGACAAGAAATACTCAGGAAGGAGTATAAACAAAAGCAAACACTACATGAGATTAAGGACATCTTTATGGATTCCTTTCGTTTGCAATCACCAGATGAGTCAAAGCATATCACAGAGCAATTATCAGATATTGTTGACTAGGTGACAAATGAAGACCAAGAAAAAAATGCAAAACTTATGGAATGGTCTGAAAGAAAATTTCAAGGGAAAGTGAATGAGAAAGTATCTAGTGAAATAGCACTTTCACAGGTTGAATTGGCAAAGTTAATAGACAAAGTGAAAAAGGTACTTGAGAATATATTCTCATTGTACAAAAAGTTGTGTGACTTTTCATACTTCACACAAGAGACAAGCCAAAAGATATTGAGCTTGGAGAGAAATTTAAGCATTTCAAGCATATAGCTATCAAATGATCTAGCTCAAAATGAGAAGCATTTTGCTCAATCGCTTCACACTCAAAAAGAAATAGCTGTATTTACAGCAGATGAGGCCAATATCAAAGAAAAATTGATACAACTACAGTCCTCCATTACCCCACATTTGGAATTACTCTATAAGGAACAAATCTATGCAGAAATCGTTCTCAAGAAAGATCCTAATCTTTCTACATCAGATGGACTTATTCATCTTGCTGCAAAGACTGCCATCCAACACAAGTCACTGGAAATTTCTTTGAACAATTTGGATGCAGCTCTTAGGATGATTATGGAGGTAAACAACACATTTTTGGTGAAATATGGTCTTAACCCTTAAAATCCTTTGACATAAGTGTCAAAAAGGGGGAGGTAAGAATAAAAGGGGGAGATATTAACTAAAGAGGAGATACTATAAGATGCATGAGGTACAACTAACTCAAGGGGAGTTATCATAATTTTGAGGTATATATTGTAAGTTACAAATTTTGATCAAGTTTTCTTTAAAACTCTGTATATACCAAACAGATTAGTTAATGTACTCACAAGGTCAGTTAAGTGTTTTTGTCACTCATGTCAAAGGGGGAGATTGTTAACCTCACAATGGTTTTTGACACTTGAGTGCCAATACACTTAACTACTTTCTATATTAGAGCCTAGTGATCTTCATGTGCTGAGTAGTCTTCAGGTGTTGAGTGAAGATCAGGTGCCGAGTGAAGTTCAAGTGCCAAATGACTTTAAGTGTTGAGCAGAATAAAGTACCGAGCAGATACAAGTGCTGAGTGGTATTCAAGTGTCGAGTCATAGATGATGCCGAGTTTGCCAATTTTGTTATTAGTGTCAAGCATCTAGAATCAGCAAGTGCCGAGTAACACAGAATGTACATATGAGTTTGTAACTTCATTGATTCATATCTAAACAGTTTTCATGGCCGACATGTGATGAATCTCGAAGGATTAAATGATAAGATCGAATCTTTTATTTTTCCTATGCAATCTACATGCAGCTAATAAGAAAAATGATGAAGGCATGCAACCAATGGAAGAAGTGCAAACAATGAGCGGAAAATAGAGATTGAATATGGATCGTAGATCCATACCTAACCCTAAATCCTCGAATGTATTTATAAGGAAGACAAAATTTTATTGTAAAGAAGAGTGAGTGGATATACAAGGGTGTGTAAGGAAAACTACTTTCAGAGTAAGGATTATCAGATCACAAAGGATCAAGATTAGAGATAGCAGATCAAGTGCCTATATTCAGCAATCGAAGGATTATAATCTATCAGGTTTATTATACCTAATATTCTCTAGCAATTGTATTAGAATGAAAATCCTATGGTGATAGGTTAGCTTAATAACTATTTCCTAGATCCTTTAAATAGGTGATTAAATCCTTTAACAGGGTGACACTTCATGTAAAGTGTTTGTAAATCCTTTAACAAGGTCACTATTGATACAGTATAAAGCCTTTAATAGGGCAGGCCTTTAACAGGGCAGACCATCAGAAGTGGTTAAAACCTTATTGCTGCAGTAAATTATGTGGGTATCATCCCCACCCCAGTTTTACCTTCTTATTCCTTGAGGGTTTCTGGGTTACCAAAATCTCAAGTGTTATGTGGTGATGCTTATGTGTATCTCATAATTGTTTGATATGTTTGTATGCATGCAATTTACTTTCAGTTAAAATATTTTAATGGTAAAAGTACAATACTTCTGATTCACCCCCCCCCCCCCCTCTCAGAAGCATTCTTCCTATTTGAATATTCCAACACACCCATTTACAATCAATAGGCTTCCATCCTTTAGGCAATGGTACAAGGTCCCATGTGTCATTCCTCTTAAGAGATGTCATCTCTTCTTCCATAGCTATCTTTTAGGACTTTGAATCTTTCATAGCAAGAGCCTCTTCTATAGATTTCGGTTCATCAAGATTAGAATTCAAAGCAAATATGAACCTCTAATCATCAGGAGAATATCCATACCTTTCTGATGCTTTCCTCTATCTACTAGACCTTCGAACAAGATCTGATTCAGGTTCAGGTTCATGATCAAGTTCTCCCTCTTCCTTTGGTGATTCAAAACTCATAGAGCTCTCTTCAACAACTTGTATTTCTAAGGGCCTTGATTCAACTTTCCCAAGTGTAGCAGGAAGTTTAATCACATCTTTCTTTTCTTTTATCTGTTTTGGTTGCACTATAACAAAAGAAGGTTTAGTTTCTCTAAAAATAACACTTCTAGAGTAAAATACCTTTTGTGCAACAAGATCTCAAATCTTGTATCCTTTCACACCATAACTATATCCAATGAAGATACATTTGACAGCTTTGTTGTCCAATTTTGTCCACTTCTCCTTTGACAGATGAGCATATGCCTCACAACCAAAAACTCTCAAATGTCTAAGTAAAGGCTTGTGGCCCCACCATGCTTCTATTGGTGTCTTATCAACAAGAGTTGATGTAGGAGACCTACTTATCAAGTAGTAGGCAGTGGCTATAGTTTGGCCCAAAACTTTTGTTCTAGTCCAACTCCACTTAGCATACTCCTAGCCTTCTTCATCAAGGTCTTGTTCATTCTTTATGCAACTCCATTCTCTTGTGGAGAATACAGAGTTGTCTTCTCTCTTTTAATACAACAATCTTTACAAAATGTGTCAAAATCATTGTAGCAATATTCACCACCATTATTAGTTCTCAAATGCTTTATCTTCTTTCCAATCTACAACTCAACCATTTGTTTAAATTGTTTGAAATGACTGAAAACTTTAGCTTTACTTCTAAGAACATAAACTCATGTTCTTCTACTCAAATCATCAATGAAAGAAACATAATAAATTGATCTTCCAATAGAAGGAACATCAACTAGACCAAATACATCTGAATGGATTAGATCCAAAATACATGAGGACTTATGAGAACTTGAGTAAAATTGAATGTGGTTTTGTTTACCATAGATACAATGCTCACAAAAATCAAAATCAAGATTGCAATCATTCAACCCATCAACAAGGTTTTTATTCTTTAAGGTTTGTAGACCTTTCTCACCTATGTGGCCAAGTCTCCAGTGCCATAACATAGTTTTCTTTGTAGGTAACTTTGATTCAGTAGATAAAGCACCCTTGGGTACCCAAAAACCATGACCATCTATTGAAAGAGAAACCCTCTCCTTCTCCAGCAAAGTAGTCCTCTTCACAATCTTATCAGAAGTACTATTGCACTCAACTATGCATGCATCAAGATGGTACAATGTACCCAATCTTCTTCCTCTTTCTATTACCGTTGCACCTCTCACCATTTTCACACCTACTTCAAAAAACTATACATGTACACCTGCATCTATTAGTTTGCTAATAGATAACAAATTCCTCGCTAGTCTTGAGATATGCAAGACACCATCAAATCTTCTAATTCTACCATCAAAAAATTTCACACAAATACTTCCATGACCAAAAATATCAAGAACTAATTTATCACCCAAATACACCTTACCACCATCAAACTTTTCATATTTACTAAACCAATTTCTATTAGGAGTCATGTGAAAAGATGCACCTAAGTCTATCAACCATGCATTGTTATCTACATGAGTGGCCAAGGCTATGATTAAAGCATCTCCATCTTCCTTCTCAGACTTAGAATTAGAATCTTGCTTCTTCTTTTTCTTTTCCTCTTTGTAGTCCTTTTGGAAGTGTCTAGGTTTGCCACAATTCCAACAGATCACCTTGGACTTACTACAAGATTTTGATCTCCCCTTATTCTTGGACTTAGAAGGCCATGTTGCTTCTCATTCTTGCCTCTTTCCTTTGGTCTTCCTTGAACACTCAAAATCTCTTTGGCATTTAGAGAGACCTTCCTTCTCATCTCTTCAGAAAGTAGAGAACTAATGCAGGAGCACCCATTGGTGTAAGGGCAATCCTGTATTACCCAAAATATGCTTAGAGATAGTTTCTATTTAATGTGTTTTTATTTTTAGATACCCATTTAGGTCAAATAAAGGTTTCAGCTCTCATAGTACCACTATTAGTTTTCTAGGTTAGAGTTTTTAAGCACCTTGGGATACGTGTAAATGTAAAAAATGGGTTATTTTGTAATAGAGCCAAAATTACGATGAGTTAGAGGGTGTAATTTGGAGGGATGATTATACTTGTAATTTAAAATGCTCCAAAAAAATAATCAGGTCAAAAGACTTTACGGTTAGAAAGTTATTGCAGTTTTAAGTTTCCTGGAGACCTCCTAAGAATGCTTCAAAGTCATATTTGAGGCACTAAATGCCCTTGTACGAGGCCAAAGAATGGGGGACAAGAAAATCCTATCCATAAGGCTGTAGAGAACTTTGAGAGGTTTTTGGAAATGTAGATTCAAAAGTTATGTCTCTCAAAAGTTGGACTACCATTTTTGGATTCTTCTAACTTTACACCGACTTCTAACATGACATCTAGAACCTTCTATTTTGGTAGTGGATGCCAATTAGCATATTCTATAATGTATTCCTAACCCTAAATGAATTGGGGTCTATTCAAGAATATTTTTGGCATTGTAAAGGCAATTCTAAGTGGAGTTAAAGAGAAGGTACTGTGTGGAGGATTTCTTTCTCCAGAATAATACTATTGTAAGCCCATAGGGCATTTTTAATTGATAAAAATATTTTCCTTTTCATGTGTGTTCATTATGGTCTTTGGTTGTGTCTCCATCAAGTGGTATCAAAACAGGTTTTCCTGAGTGTGTAGACAGAGCACTGACTGTGAGGCAGTTTGCACTAGGACTGTGTGGTTGTGGGTTGAGACAAGAAGATGCCTCCATGAAAGGAACATGGTGGAAGGGTTATAGTTGTTACTCCTAAGGTTAGAGCCCTCTAGAGACAAGTTCAAGCATTGCAAGAGGAGATTCACAGAGGACTGAATGTTGCCACAGGAAATGAAAGTGAGGAAGAAAATATTGGACAAGAATGGGAAGGTGAAGAGGAAGTACTAAATCAAGCAAAGGAGAGGCTTTTTAGGGCCATTTCTAAGCTTAAAAAAAGACCTAAAATTGTTGTGGGTATGTTTTCAGGAACTCTAAACTTGAATGAGTTGATTGATTAGATCAATGAACTAGAGGAGTATTTTGAGTATGAGGATATCAAAGACCCAGAGAGGGTTAAGTTTGTGAAGGCCAAAATGAAAGGCCGTGCCAAAATTTGGTGGCAAGAGATTCAGCTGGAAAGGAATAGAAGAGGAAAGGAGAAGATCACAAGGTGGGATTGCATGGTAGACAAACTAAAGAAGCAATTCATTCCTATTGATTACAAGCTTGATTTGTTCAAGAAAATGCAAGGGTTAAAGCAAGCAGGAAAATTTGTCCAGGAATATATAGAAGAATTTTATCAACTTCTTATTAGGGCAAGGCATGCAAAAGCTAATAAGGAGAAGGTTGCTTGTTACCTTAGTAGGTTACGACCTAGCATTTAGGAGGAGTTAAGTCTGGTTAGAATGACTAGCATTGAAGAGGCATATCAGTTTGCCTTGTGAGTTGAAAAGAAGCTAAACAAAAAGTTTGACAGAAGGAAAAGAGGACACAGTCAAGGAGGAAGAGGCAGTGGTAGGTCATTTGGAAGATGAAATGAGACCCAAAAGAAAAATGAAGATGTGGGTACTAGCAAGAACTAGAGGAATGAGGGTTTCAACCGCTCTCATGATCAAAACTTTGGAGATCAGAGAGGAAGAGACAGAGGACGTGGAAAAGGTTCAAAAAGAGGAGGCTTCTGTGGTACCTATTTTCATTGCAATGAAGAAGGTCATCATGCATTTGAATGCCCTCAATGACAAGGAAGGATAGATAGGAGAGCTAATGGTCAAGCAAGGGTTGCTCATGTGGATGAGGATGCATAGTCATCACATTTTGAGGATGCAGAAAGAGGAGAGGTTCTCATAAATGAAAGTGTCTTACTAAGCACTGAGACTGAACCTAGACAAAGGAGGAGTTTATTTCGTACCAGGTGCAAGTGTGAGGATAAGTGTTGTGATGTGATTGTTGATGGTGGCAGCACTGACAACTTTGTGTCTAAGGAGATGGTCTCTAAGCTAAAGCTCAAGAGGGAGAAAAATCCCCAACCCTATCAAATTGCTTGGGTGAAGGACAATCATAAGGTCCTAGTTAGTGAATAGTGTTTAGTGAAGTTCAAGATTAGGAGTTACCATGATGAAGTTCTTTGTGACATTATCCCAATGGATGTCTGCCATTTATTGTTGGGAAGACAATGGCATTTTGATAGACATGTTGTACATGATGGTCATGTAAATACATACTCTCTGACAAAGGATGGAGTTTGCCACAAACTGAAGCACTTGATAAAGGAAGGTGAAAAGGTATGCAGTAGTGCTAGGATATGTCTTGTTGATGGAAGAAATTTTTTGGATGGTATGAAACATCAGCGTATGTGTTATGCTTTGATTCCTAGAAGAGATAAGGAAGGAAGTAGTGAAATTCTACCTAAAGTTTCAGGCCTATTAAGTGAGTATGGAGATGTCATCTCTGATAATGTTCCA
This sequence comes from Cupressus sempervirens, assembly GCA_028749045.1. Taxonomy (NCBI): domain Eukaryota; kingdom Viridiplantae; phylum Streptophyta; class Pinopsida; order Cupressales; family Cupressaceae; genus Cupressus; species Cupressus sempervirens. The sequence continues at coordinate 886,424,498 of CM053783.1, forward strand.
GAAGGGTTGCCACCAGTAAGGCAGGTTAGCCATCAGATAGATTTAATTCCTGGAGCTAGTTTTTCTAACAAGGCTGCTCATAGGATGACTCCTACTGAAACTGAGGAGCTAAACAGACAAGTTTAGGAGCTATTGAGGAAGAGTTTGATTCAAGAGAGCCTGATTCCATTTGTAGTACCTGTAGTTTTGGCACCAAAGAAGGATGGATAGTGGAGAATGTGCACAAACTCTTGAGCTATAACTAGAATAACCATCAAGCATCAGTTTCCTTTGCCAAGAATGGATGATCTTATGGACTGCTTGAGTGGAGCTCAGTACTTCACAAAGATAGATCTCAAGAGTGGCTATCACTAGATACGGATACAAGAGGGAGATGAGTGGAAGACTACATTCAAGACCAAGGATGGTCTGTATCAGTGGTTAGTCATGCCCTTTAGACTGACCAACGTGCCAAGCACCTTCATGTGGCTTATGAATGAGGTACTAAAGAAATTCTTGGGAAATTTTGTTATTGTCTATTTGGATGATATTTTAATTTTCAGTAAGACTTTGGATGAACATTTATTGCACATTCGTAGTGTCCTTGAAAGGTTGAGGGAAGAGAAAATGTTGATTAATTTGAAGAAATGTAGCTTTGTAAAAAAAGAGTTAGTCTACTTGGGGTTTGTGGTATCATCTGAAGGTCTCAAAATGGATCCAGAGAGGGTAAATGCCATCTTGGAATGGCCAACTCCAAGGTTTGCTACTGAGGTGAGATCATTTCATCGTATGGTTAATTTTTACAGGAAATTCATTAAGAATTTTAGTGGCATGTGTGCACCCCTGACTGAAACAATAAGGGGGGATAGGAAAGAGTTCAAGTGGACTACAACAACTACAAGGAGTTTTGAATTGTTGAAAAAGAAGGTAACAAAATAACCTGTGCTGGCACTTCCTGATTTCAGTAAAGTGTTCTAGGTAGATTGTGATGCTAGTGGTAGTGTTATTGGGGCTATATTGAGCCAAGAAGGTAAGCCTATTGCATATTTTAGTGAAAAATTGAATGATGCAAAAAAGAAGTATTTTGTTTATGATCAGGAGTTTTATGCAATCATTCAAGCCTTAAAGAAATGGAGGCATTATTTATTGCCAAAAGAATTTTTCTTGTATACTGATCACTAGGCATTGCAGTACCTAAATAGCCAAGGTAAATTGAACCAAAGACATATGAAGTGGGTAGAGTTCATGCAAAGCTATACATTTTTGTTGAAACATAGAAGTGGAAGGTCTGATAGGGTTGTAGATGCATTGAGTAGGAGACAGTTTTTGCTTACAGTAATGTAGGTTGAAGTGGTTGGGTTTGATGAAGTCAAGAATCTATACCCGAAGGATCCTAATTTTGCTAAAGTGTGGAAAGCTTGTAAAGAACCTGTTACTGTAGACAAAACCAGGTGGCTAGACTATTTGATTTAGGATGGTATGTTGTTCAAGGGTAGTCAATTATGCATTCCAAGGAATTTCATGAGGGAAAACTTGATCAAAGAGAAACATAGTGGTGGAATGGCAGGACACTTTTCTCGAGAAAAGACCATTGCCATTCTTAGAGAACATTATTTTTGGCCTCAAATGTCACAAGATGTGAAGAAATTTGTGCAAAGTTGTCAAGTATGTCAAGCAACCAAAGGATTGAGTCACAATATTGGACTTTATCAACCACTACCTATTCCATCAAAGCCTTGGGAAGACATAAGTATGGATTTTGTTCTTGGATTGTTGAGGACACAAAGGGGTAATGATTCAGTATTCGTGGTGGTTGATAGGTTCTCCATGTAGGGCCCATTTGCCGTTGCACCAAAAGCCATGACTGTTAGTGAACATGGAACACCACATAATTAACCACCTGTGGGCAGGGGAGCGCATCGCATCACCCAACAATCTCCCCCTTGACACACATACCAAGTGCTTACGCGGGTCGGGAAGGCACCAGGGAGATTTGAACCCATGACAGGCCAAAACCAAGCTCTGATACCAATTGTAGGGCCCATTTTTCGTTGCACCAAAAGCCATGACTGTTAGTGAACATGGAACACCACATAATTAACCACTTGTGGGCAGGGGAGCGCATCGCATCACCCAACACTCCAAGATGGCAAATTTCATCCCATGCCACAAGACTCATGATGTTGTGCATATTGCAGATTTGTTTTGTAGAGAGGTGGTGAGACTATATGGTCTCCCAAAGAGTATTGTTTTCGACAAAGATACTAAATTTGTGGGGTATTTCTAGAGGACTTTATGGAAGAAGTTGAGGATAGAATTGAGGTTTAGTTCTACACATCATCCATAGTCTGATAGATAGATCGAAGTGGTAAATAGAAGTCTGGGCAATTTGTTGAGGTGTTTAGTGGGATATAAGCCCAAGGGATGGGATTTGATTCTGCCACAAGCAGAATTTGCTTACAATAATTCTATAAATAGGAGTACTGGTAGATCACCATTCCAAATTGTGTATGGAAGTAGCCCAAGGACTACACCAAAATTAAGGAAAATGGAGCAAGGGGAGAGGACAAGTGCTAAGGTAGAAGAATTTGTCGAACATATCAAGAGCCTACATGAGGAGGTCCATGCACACATCACCAAGATGAAGCAACAATATAAAGCCAAGGTAGATCAAAGGAGGAGACATAAGAAGTTCCAAGTAGGGGATCTGGTTATGGTACACTTACGAAAGGAACAATTTCTAGTGGGTAATTACAACAAGGTGAAGATGAAGAAATTTGGCCCCTATAAAATTTTGAAGAAGCATGACTCAAGAAATGCATATGAGGTGGAGTTGCTAGATGAGATTCACATTTTTCCTATCTTCAACATTGTAGACTTAATAGAATATCATGATGATGGTGCAGATGAGGGGTTGATGTTGGAGCCATGTCCAATTCCTACTTCTAAAAAGGAGGAGATAGAAGAGATTCTGGATAGTCGTGTGGGCAGGAGTACTAGAAATAGGCAGTATGAAGGGTACTTGGTGAAGTAAAAAGGATAACCAATAGAGGACTCAACTTGGATATCAGCAACAGAGGTTGCCCATTTGGGTTTTCCTCTACCATAAAGTGACAAGGTCACTTTTCAATCTACCTTAGGTGTTTGATGCAGGAGCATCCAGTGGTGTAAGGGTAATCCTGTATCACCCGAAAATATGCTTAGAGATAGTTTTTTTTTAATGTGTTTTTATTTATGGATACCCTTTTGAGTCAAATAAAGGTTCCAACTCTCACGATTTCATTATTAGTTTTCTATGTTAGAGTTTTTAAGCACCTTGGGATACGTGTAAATGCAAAAAAATGGGTTATTTTGTAATAGAGACAAATGATGATTTAGAGGGTGTAATTTGGAGGGATGATTATACTTGTAATTTAAAATGCTCTAGAAAAAGAATTAGGTCAAAAGACTTTACAGTTAAAAAGTTATTACAGTTTTAAGTTTCTTGGAGACCTCCTAAGAGTGCTTCAAAGTTAGATTTGAGGCACTAAATGGCCTCATACGAGGCCAAAAAATGGGGGATGAATGAATTCTATCCATAAGGTTGTAGAGAATTTTGAGAGCTCTCTAAAAATATAAACGATTCGTCAATCGGAGTCCCAATTCAAAAGTTATGCCTCCCGAAAGTTGGACTACCATTTTTGGATTCTTCTAATTTTACACTGATGTCTAACATGACTTTTGTAACCTTCTATTTTGGCAGTGGATGCCAACTGGCATATTCTAGAATGTATTCCTAACCCTAAATGAATTGGGGTCTATTTAAGAACATTTCTAGCATTGTAAAGGCAATTTTGAGTGGAGTTAGATATAAGGTACTGTGTGGAGGATTTCTTTCTCCAAAATCATACTATTGTAAGCCCATAGGGAATTTTTAATTGATAATAATATTTTCCTTTTCCTATGTGTTCATTTTGGTCTTTGGTTGTGTCTCCATCAAGAACCAACAACATCTTCCATCTTCAAGACAACTGAAGTGCTCCTTATGGCCATGACAAGGTTGTCCCATGAGTTTGGCAACGAACATAGCAATATTTGGCACCCTTCTTCTTCATCCATCCACACCCCAACTAAGGTCAACTAATTCACCAACATATTAAAACTTTCAAGTTGTTCAGAAATCTGTCCACCTTCTTCCATTCTCAAGGAATACAACTTCTTCCTCAAGAAAATCTTGTTCACAAGTGATTTCACTTGATAGATCTCATTTAACTTCTTTGCGGTAGGTTCTTCATGGACATTAATCAATATAGAATCAACGAGACATAATCTGATGAAACTTTTAGCTTTTATGTCTCTCACATCGTACTTTGTGGCTAAAGTTGGATTTGTGGGTCTCAGCTTCTTTTCATTGGCTACATCCCATAGATCCCAATTAATCAACAGATCTTCCATCTTCAGCTTCCACATTTCATAGTTTATGCCAAAAAACTTCTCTACATCAATCCTCCATTATGTGCTTGTCATCTTTGCAATCCTGCAACACATAAATAAAAACCTCTACACAAGCTCCCACTCAAACCTTGATTTGCTTAAAAAATCTTGTACCCAACAAATAGAACCAAAACTGGCCAGGCTCTAATACCACTTGTAAGAAAGCTAAGGTGTGTGGAATCACTTCCTACACTAATCTTTGAGGGAATGATTATGCAAATTCAACTAACTATTGCAAAGATCTCAAGAAATGCCTAATAACTTAATCAAAATAACAATAAAAGCATAACACAATGATTATCATGGGGAAACCCTTTTGGGAGAAAAACCCCACCCTCCAAAACTTGCACAATGTATTCTCAAATCTGGAAGATTACAATACATTTGCAATGCAAGTTCTTATAGGAGCGCATCACCACAACTCAAACTTGAACTCGGACTCGAACTTAGAGAGACTCCTTCTAGCACCAATCTTGCAAACTAAATTCAATGATTTAAACACCTCCCCAAGCCCTCCTTTTATAGTGATTTGCCACTTCGAAACCATTTGTGGTTTTACAAAACCATGGGCCAAAACTATGGGCAAACAACCATGCCACATGTTTGTCCATAATTTTGTCCTCTAGTTTAAACCCCCATAAAAGTCATATAATGAGTTGTTTACACTCTAAAAATAGCCCTTCTACATTGTTCTAGAGACTAAACACATTTTTAACAACTCATACACCTTTTTCCAACTCATAAACATGTGGAAAACTACCACAAAAAAATTCTAGAATTTTCTACAAATTTCTAGAGTTTTTCGGCTCAAATTTTCTAAAGTTTTCTAGAAAAAATTTGCAAGGTTGAGACACAATTCTCAACAATAGTCACAATAATTTTCAACAGTTTTTCTATAATTTGTCTCAGTCAAGTTTTCTTGATTAATAAGTTTTCCTTTTTCAAAATCTACAACATAATTCTTTATTCAACAATCAATGCAGTAAATTAATAAGCAATATGCAAACACCTAGGAAGAAACGAAGTAGACAAAACTTTCAATAAAATTCTACAATGGATTTTCAAATCTTACCTCAAAACTATAGCTAAAATTTGAGACAATCTGTGAATGCATGCAAATCCAAACCCTCTTAGAATTTCAACAATTCTTTTGATCCAATTATGAATTTTCGCTCCGAAAACCTCAAAACCATAGCTAAAATCTAAGACAATCTGTGAATGCATGAAAATCCAAACTCTCTAAAACTCTCAACAATTCTTTTAATCAAATTCCAAATTTTGCTCCCCAAAACTTGTGTAATTGTAAAATGAGCTCTAGATCTCTGATAAAGAGTTCTCCCCTAAATTAGGGCTCTGATTGTGCAATCACAAGAGGGAACTTGTTGATCAATTATTGTTTATTACTTTATTATCTTTTACCTTTTCATGCACAACTCTTTTAGATATTTAATTACAGAATATCTTAATTTAAATAATTAGTTTTTTCTCTTTAATTAATTTTCAAAGTGTTTTTAATAATATATTTATTAATTTAATTAATAACATTATTTAAAATTTATTATTAAAATAAAAATCCTAAATAATTATCATTAAATTAAATAAATATAACTGTGCCACAATTAGAACTATATCTTTAAATTTCATTTTTTTTTCCCTCTACTTTATTAATTAGTGCAAGCACAAATTAAAGCATAGTTTATTATTTAAATTAATAATAACAATCAAAGCTTATTGTTTAAATGCAAGTCTAATTTAATTATTATTAAATAAATAATTATAATAAAGAAATATTAAATCTTTAATATTTTAATTCTCTTTTTGTCCAACTTCTTAAATTAGATCTTTTAAACTGGAGTAATATATAGTTAATTAATAATTAATTAAATATCATCATATTCTAATTTGTCTTTAACCAATTTTCTAAATTTAGACTTCTAAATTAAAGCACATAATTAATTAGTTTTTTAAATTAATTAAATATTCTCATGCTTTAATATTTTCTTTTTAATCAAATAATATTTAATAATTCTCAATATTATATGATTAATCAAAATATTATAATTAAATCATTTACTAAATAAATCACATAGTGAAATCCACATAAAAGAAACATTACCAAAACATATCAAAGCTCAAAATCAAACAACACAGACAAAGATAAACTCATGGGTTTTAAAAAGGGTGAAAAGTCAGTTACAAGTCCTCCTTGTAAGACAAGTATTTAGGCTATGGCTGGGATTGGACCTAAACATTATCTCCTCATTCTTACCATTGAGTTATTGTGAAAGGGAACACTCATCCTAGAAATTTAGGGAAGTTGATGTCTGGTACCTACATTCTGCATAAAAGATGAGCATGTACATGTATATAAATATATTTAAACTAAACAAGCAATGGCAGGGAGCGGTACATCATGTAGATCCTGACTTGCAGGTGACTACAACTCCCTCCCTTAAGCACATCAAACATGACAAACAGAAAGATAAAACAAACACATGCACGATACACATGCAAGTATGGGGTAAGTACCATAATAATTATAAGTCAAACATCAAATGCTCAATTAAAATAATGCATTGTTATGAATATGAAGTAATCATCATTAAAGCATCATCTGACATTGCTATGAAAGAAATCACATTTATTAACTACGAATCATTAAAGCATCATTAATGCACCAGTAACCATAATCATTAAACAACACATGAAATATAGTCAACTAAGTAATCATCGTTGATATATCTCTAGTCCAATTTATGAAATAATATCCTTGAAACTAACACATCCATAAAATTGGCATAAAAGAGTTTGGTAAATATAATGGAAAAACAAACTATGGGTGGGGACTACAAGCCACAAGGGACCAACCCAAATCCAACCTTTTTGGAGGCGAGGTCAAGCGATGGCAACCACCGAAACTACCACTGGGAGAGTGGTGATGAGGCTGTGACCTGGAAGTATGTGAACAATAGGCAGAATTGCTTTGGCCTCTTCGATGATTGCAAGGAGGAGTGTGATCACCGGATAAGGCATCCAGTGGCACATGGGCAACTGTACAAGGGTCATTTTGCCAATGCGCTAAAAGCTCTTGTAGATGGCCAACCTCCAGCATGACCTTATTTTTATGTACTTGGATCTTCATCATTACATTATTGCAAATATGTGCTTTAGAGTACATAGCAACATGTATATCAAGAAAGCTGTGAAAGAATAAAACAACATCGCAGTCCTTCCAAATAGTAAATAAAATCTCTACTCTAAACACATGCCATATCTAGGAATATTTAAAAGGCAGCTTGGGAAAATCTCTTAGCACAATCATATGCCATGTAAAAGCCTCCGGGCAAAAAGGCTTGAAAAACTCATGGATCTAGAGCCAACAATGTTGGGCTCGCCTACAAAACCAAAATATATATGCAAGAAACTTTTGAGCTAGCCACACAAAGGGCATCTAGGGTCTGGGACTCCCAGATGTTGGAGCCAAGGGCCTAGTGGAAGCCCCTAGAAAAGGAGACACCAAGAAAAGTGAGTAATCTTTAGCTCCATGATGGTGTGTCACACTATAGCAAATCTAAGACTCTAAGTCTTATGAGAAGACTGCAAATGCCATCATTGATTGAGGGTATCAAACATCGGAAGGTGGGGAACTAGCCATCAATTTTCAATGTAGATCACTTCATCTTTTGTCCATGTTTATTGAATCTAATTGTAACACAATAGGTTTGACCCTTTACAAACTCATTATGTTCCAGTTGGTAGTCAACTAACTACACCTTTTTACCATTTTCCCATTTGGCGATAATTGTAGTTTATCGATAGTAAACTAACTTACCTTTGTATCAATTACATTCTTCTTCTATCCTTGTACTGATAATATGTCATTCTTTCGACAATATAGATTTTACCTATTTGCCTATTTGTCGATTAGTTCCTTCTTGCTGATAAAATATTATTGGATATTTATTGTCTTTACATCTTCACCTATTAGACTAACTTATGCATAGTAATTTGTCTTGTATAGTTGTTTTCCAACAATGAAAAACATAGTATCAAAATCATTATCAAATACTATTGAATGATTTGTCAATCAATGTACCCTAGCCTACGTGACACAATCCAATGGCTGTGAGTGAAAGTTAGACAAGTAGAGGGTTGAGATTGACTTGGTTGGAGGGATGGAGAGAAAAGTGGGATTGGTTGGAATGTGAGAGGAAGAATAGGGGTTATGTTCTTCTCATATTGACACAAAGGAGTTTGATATGGAATGATAAGCCATGTGGCATCCCTCTCACAAAGACTTTTTAAGAGAAGAGTGGTCTGACTCAATGCTTATTAGGACTCTTGGTACAATTGTACCATAAGTTATCCTTGACTAAGTGAGATGGCTTGACCATCCACTAAATTATAGTGGATGTGTCAAGTACTTTTTCACAAAGAGGCAAGTGTCCTTATGACTCATTCCTTTGAGGACACATAATCCTCCTTGGCTCATCAGGAATATGATGTCTTTGATGAAAAATAGGGGTAATTACTAATTAATTAAAATCAATTATTAGTGCAAGTGTGACGTTGTGTCATGTGACTTGGACTAGGAGACTTAGTTACATCATGAGTGTGTAATTGAGTGATTTACTACATCACTTAATAGGACTAGTCTAGTATACTTAGTATAGTGTGATATAACCTAGGTGAATTAACTTAATAAATTGAATAACTTGCTACACTTAATAGATGAATTATATTAATTAAATATTAAGATATTTAACTAATTAACATGACAATTTTAAAGTGTATACAATGATCTACCCAAAAGTATAGTTTTAGATTGAGACGTTAAGTTTGTTGGGTACTTTTAGAGGACAGTGTAAAAAAGCTAAAGATATATTTGAAGTCCATTTCATCCACTACCCACAAACTAATGGGCATACAAAAGTGGGGAATAGGAAGTTAGGAAATATGTTGAGATGCTTAGTAAGAGATAAGCCAAAAGGGTGGGATTTGATTTCACGAAAAGAATTTTTTTCTTTCAATAATTTTGTTAATAAGAGAACTTGTAATCACCATTCTAGATTATATATGGAAGTAGTCCTAAAAATACTTTTAATTTTAGGAAGTTGGACTATGAAGGAAAGAGTAGTGTCGAAGCCAAAGATTTTGTAGATAACTTGCAAAATTTGCATGAAGAGGTAAGAAAGCATATTTTTAAAAAATGAATATTTATTACACGACTAAGGTGGATTAGAAGGGGAGACTAAGGAATTTCATATTGGTGATCATGAAGTCATGGTTTAGTTGAGGAAGGATAGATATTTAGTGGGAACATGCAACAAGTTGAAGATGAAGTTGTTTTGACCATGTGTAAAATATTGAAAACCCATTATTCAAGAAATGCTTATGAAGTACAATTGTCTAGTGAGCTCAATCTTTCGCATGTGTTTAACATCTTATATTTGAAAGAGTATCATGAAGGTGGTATGGAAGATGAAATAATAGAAGCACAATGGAATAATCCAACACTTTATCTATAGAGTAGATTAAATACATAATGGATAGTTGTGTTAGTAGAAGTAAAAAAAAACAAGAAATATGAAGAGTACTTGGTCAAATGGAAACGATGACACCTTGAAGATTCATCGTGGCTGTCAGAAGAAGAGGTTGACCAAGTTGGTTTTCCTCTAAACACCTAAGATGTGAGGTCACTTCTCAAATTACCTTGGTTGTTTGATGTAGTAGCATCCAAGGTGTGAGCAATCTTGCATCGTCATAAAATATTGTCTAAGTTTTCTATAAGGGATATTTTGGGAAGGGTCACTATTTTTGGTAAGTTTACTATTTAACAAGTATTTTATTTGAGCACATATTGTTCCAACAACTTCCTTGGAGGTTCATTTTGAATATATTAGCATGTCGGTAAAGTTTCATGACAAGATCAAGATTTTTTATTTTTTTTTGGCGGGCTGGTACAAAAAGTTTAGACTTGGTTTTGAAGGCCTTAGGGGCTCTTAAAGGGGGTCAAACTTTGATCATATGGTGTTATGCCATTCTGAATTGTAGATTGAGTCAAAAGACTTCTAAAAAGTGGTTATAACAGCCAATTATGTATAAAGTTCACAAGATTTGACATCTAGAAGTTGTGCTACTTTAGGAGAAAAAGTAAAATCCCTTCAAATACTCCAATGATTATTGAAACTCATTATGGGCATACTCTTGACATATTCAAATGTAAAAGAAAATAATAATAAAATTGGTTAGCCTCAAATAAGGAAGGATTAAAAATTCCCAAAGCCTTCCAAGGTAGTTAAACTTCCCAATATAAAGAAGACAAAAATGGGCTATGAGGGTAGTTTTGAGGGTCCATATTGTGACTCTGACTTATATATTATTGTAATGAAAATTCACATACGATTGTAGCATATTATTTTTTGAATATTGTAATGTCATTGCACAGCAGATAATATAAAGAAAATGTCCTTGTTCTTGTAATTGTTTGGTTCTTGTGATTTTATGTGTATTTATCTATTGTGTTGTGTGTATTTGGGTTAGTAAGGGGACTACCCTTCATCAATGACATTCTCATATATAGTCAAACCTATCCTTTATTTTCCTTTCCACTTGGAAATTAGTCTAATTATTTTAACAAAGCTTTCTCTTTTTCCTAAGGTCTCGAAGTGTGCCTTTAGATTCAATTTTTTTAAATATATGGTTCATTATTTCTCAATGTGGTGTTTAGGTTGACCCTAAAAATATTATAATGGAAGAGTGGGCATGACCTAAGTCCCTCAAAGGCTTACAAGTATCGTAGGTTGAATATGATACTATCACAAGTTTGTAAATAAATATAGTGACATTATTGGTCACTTGAGAACTTTGTTGAACCTCTCTTTTATTTGGATGAAAGTAGTTGAGGTGTCGTTTACTACTCTCAACATTTCCACAGTTTGAATCTAGTTTTAGTCATTCTATCTTTTGACAAGTCTTTCGTTCTTGGATGTTATTCCTCTAGCACTAGCATGGGTTTAGTTTTGATGCAAGATTGACCCCCCACGTGTATAAGGCAACTCAAAATGTGCAATTTTATCACCATACTCCATGGGATCTCTTGTTCTATTATTAGTGATTGTGCTCCAACTTTTACTAGAGATTTCTAGCTATGACTTGTTTAAGCTTTAGGGACCACCTTGAACATGGATTTGGTTTTTACTCTCAAAATGATGGTCAAACTAAGATTTATTAATATCTCTTACGACTTGTATTATTTTGTTGTTTGAGCAATAAGTTCAATTGATGAAATAGTTAGCTCTACCAAACTAGTCATATAATAGTAATTATCATAGTGCTTCCAGAATGACCCCTTATGAATTTCTCTATGGTATTCCCTTGTATTACTTGTGCTCATATATTTTAGGTCTTTCTAAGGTTGATATAAGTGACATTTCTTATTAAGATAATAAGACATCCCCGAACTCTTAAAGGCTTGCCTTTGAAATTGTAGATTGGGTTCTTTACACTTTAAAACTCTCCAAGCAATTTTCATTACAAGAAAGGCAAGTTCATAAGTCAGGTCATAAGTTTTACGGTTTTAATAAAATGCTCTAATGCATTAGTGAGATTGTATACAAGTTGCTACTCCCACCTACTTCAGTGATTCCCCATAGTTTTCAAATCTCATCTCAAGAAAGCGATTGGGATTACGACTTCAAATCCAAAAAAAAAAATTCCTCAAATTAGATGAGGGATTTATATTTTATTATATTGGAAAAATGCATCAAGCACTTCACAATAATTTCAAGTTGCAATGTTCTTAGTCTAATGAAAGGTTTTTAAACACGAAGATACAACAAAGTGTACAAGCATTCTCTTCGAGTCTTCTTGCCTAAGCATTGAGGATAAAAGTTTTTGAATGGGGAAACAATTTTTTGAACCCTATTCTCCTATATGATAGTATGACTAAGGTGCATATGCTTTGCAAGTCATCAATATGTAATATTGAATTAAGGCGAATGTATATGCTTTATAAATAATCCCACTAGTTAGTTAGAATAAAGCAGTTGTCCCACATGCATGGGATATACAAGTTGTCTTTCCAAAGACTTGATTTTGCAACTACTTCTCAAACAAAAAGTACCTAGATTATTTCAAGTGGAGTGTGTATTTTATTTAATGGTTGCCCCCATCTTAGTGATGCTCTGAAGATTATTAAAGCTTTGCTTTTAACATTTTTATAATTTGACTTCAAGTTTTGAAAAATAAAAGGAAAGATCAATCCTCCACTTAGAGGAATAATCTAGAATAATAGGAAAACAAAATTTGTATCATAAAAACTATAAAAAAATATACTTGATATAAGGAAATGTGATATAGATAGATAAATAAAAATAGACAAAAATAAATAAATAAATAAAGCCCACTTTAAAGATTTTAGCATTTATCATATGGAATTATTTTAAATCATTTTTATATACATATATAATTATATTAACTCATTCTCTTGGTGTATATTACATCGATGGTTTAATGTTTGCTTTGTCCCTAGTCCCATTGTTCTTTGAAAACCTGTGATGCTCACATGTTTGGAAAATCATATATGTTGGATTCTCTGTATATATTCCTGCTGCTGGACAGTGCTTTCTTGCTGTTTTTAACTCCATTTTCCTCAATCTATTGTTTTTTTTTCCGATGTTTTTTACGTGCATCGTTTTTCTTTATATTAGTAGGATAGGAATGACATCGCATGCCGCTTCCAATATCCTCTCCGCTAGGGATATGTTAATTCCACTTGTTCTAAGGAAAGAATGAACATGCAAACATACCTGTCACAAATTTATTGTAATAAATTATTGGCGACACAAGTTCATAAATCTAATCTTTAGTTTAAAAGTCTGCATTACAAATGCGATAGCCACCATGATACGTGATCATTCCAGCTGTGATTCTTTTTCCAAGCCCAAATCAATCTGGATCATGACTTTGCTGCTGCCCTGGTATGATCTGTCCTCCTTGTAAAGCTTTAGTGTGACATATAAAACCGAACGTCATCAGAAAGTTCATCATTTACAATTTAGGGTCTTAGAAGATACAAAAACCTCTATCATTGGTTGTATAGAAGTTTGGCTATAACGATCATGGCCACGATGACGCAGATGGGTTCATCTCTGTTATCTTCCTTAGGCACGGCCATCCAATCTTTAGCATTCACATCAGCTGCCCAAAAACTTTCTTCTTCATTCTCAGAGAGAAGAACCGCAGATTATTGCCTTGCTAGCACAAACAGCCCTGTAGGAGAGTTTGAATGCCAGCTGGCTGCCAAGCTGGAGGTCCTCAAGCAGTCTGCCAAGATCAACCTTGAATGGCTGAATGAGGCCCTGGTAATGGTGGTAGACATCCACTCCACAGTTATTGGAGCCACGTCAGGGCTGCAGTTGTCCCTGACAGAGACAGAAGAGAGAGCAATAAATGAGTACCTGGATGACAATGTGAAGCTCCTGGATGCTTGCAATGTGATCAAGGAGAGCTTTGCCTACGTGGAAAGGTACATTATGTTGGTCCAGCTGGCACTCCATTCATTGGACAGCAAGGAGCCTGTAAATGACATGAAGATTAGCAGGGCCAAGAGTCTTTTCCAAGAGTGTGTGGTGAGTATCAAGAAGAAGGTGGAGGAGGTGGATAGGCAAGGACAGCAAAGGTCAAAGCTTGAGAATTGCAGCTCCATGCTAAGAAGAATGGGGGAAAAGCTCAATAGCAACAATATGAATAATAACAACAGGAGCATTAGCAACAACAACAATGCATTGATCATTAGTGCCATGTATGGTGCAAAGACAAGCACCATATTTTTATGTGGGGTGCTTTCAATAACTCTATTGGTGAAGCCCAAGAGAATTCTTCCTAGTCTCCACTTACCCCATCAGCTCCCATGGGCCTCCTCAATGCTGAAACTACAGCATAAGGTGAAGGAGGAGATTGATAGAAGAAAGGCCATTAGAGGTTCAGCTGCCCTTCTTGAAGAACTTGATGGTGTGCATCTGGAGGTGAAGACATTGTATCATGTTTTGTTGAATGTGGAGGGATTTCCTATGATGGAGAAAATCAGGCAATCTGTTCCAAGGTTGAGGAGGTCTTCAGAGGATCTGCGGAAGAGGCTGGGTCCTGTGGAACAGAAAGTTAATGAGATTTATAGAATGTTAGTTTCTAGCAGAGTGGCCTTACTAGACATTATCAGTCATGTGAAGGACTAAACCATACCTGGTCACAGAATTCCCTGTGGTATATTGATATTCTCTCTGTAAAATCTGTTTTCATATTTAAATTTTGATATTTCTTCAAAGTTAAAAGAGCAGTTAAGTAGCCCAAAACTTAGGACAAGACTGGTTTTATGCTTCTAAATGGTGTCTTAACCACTTTGGCGTTGAATCCCACATATATGTAACATTTGTTTTAGCATGTTAACCGCAGAACATATAACTTATATTCTGATATTTTTGGCAGATGATCAGGCATTGAACTTTCGAAAGGATGTAAAAATCATCTTTATCAGTTAATATGAACAGATTTTCACGATCCATTATTATATTTGAGAGATGCACTTCTGGATTAGATTGTGTGATGTACTTTTTGCATCAACATTTTGAATCACACTCTGTGATCCATCATCAGGATGAGAATGGCTGGAGGAGATAAAAATGGATCACTCAGTAGGATTTGAAACGCTGATGCAAAAGGTATAACACACAATCTAATGCAGAAGTGCATCTCTCAAGTCTTTATCAGTATGGGAATAGTCTAAACTCTTAAAATAAACCTTCTAAACAAAGAATTTTTTGAAAGAGAAGGGTCACGATTGAACATACACATTTTGCAATTTTGTGTGGTAGATTCTGTGACAATTGACAGGGGCACAACTATTAACAATTGCATGCTGAAATTATGGCTGGACACTTCTGTGACGGTGAGCAGGGGTGCAAAGCTCTAATTCAAGCTTTCTTTGAAACTTGTGATGCCTAACGTATCTTGCTTGTTACATGTACTCCAATGGCATAATATTATCCTTTTATCTTGTTGGTTACAATCAATTCTCCCAAATCTAGTCAGCAATACATGGCTAAACACTTGTAGGAGAGCTTCAAACATTTACTGTTGCAAAGGGATTCTTACTTACATTTCATCTCTTTTAAGTTTTAGCCCTAAGGAATCCCGCTACTCTAAACTGTTAGTTCTTTGACAGAGCAATCAGGCTGTGTTCATCTAGAAGGCTAATGCCTCGATATGGGTTTTATTTAAAAAATCGTCAATAGAAGCAGCAAGAAATAGGTTTCTGCCACTATCCAATGCTTGGCCAGTTAATCCCACAATTGGGACTTTTAGGCCCATAGCCCTCAGCTCCTTAGTTGCCTGCTTCAAACACAACGGGAAAACATGAAATAAAAGAAAAAAAGAATAAAAAATAATTTACTTAACAAATGATTTAAGAAAATACAAATCAATCCTTGTGGATGACAGACTACATAGATTATAGGATGGAAAATATGCTAGGTTGCAGGGTTCAGACCCTGCCAGCCGCGTCCTGGTCCGGGTCCGGGTTTGAGTTGATTCATGCTGGGTCTGTGGCAGGTCTGGGCAAGGTCCGCAGACCTACAAAGACCCACAGTCTGTGCTGTGGACCCTATCCGTGCGGACCCTCAAGAACCCACAGCAACCCACAGCTCAAGAGGCCAAAAAGTATGTTAAAAACACAAAAAAAATCTATATTTTATTATAGTATAGCTCATATATATATAGTATATACCATTTAATTTTAAATTATATCAAATTGCATTTATTAATGGTATTATTATATCATTTTCGCTGATTGCATGTTATATTATTTTTAAGTAGAATTGTTACTGTTATCTTTCCTTGCCTTGCAACACAATCAGCCCACAATGGTATAACGGTATCATTAGTAAACTGCAATTGGATATCTTCTAAAATTAAATGGTGCAGCTTATATATTCAAGCCCAGCATTAATAAAATAAAATCTGTGACACTGAATTATTCCAAATCCAACACAAAGCTGAATTATTCCAAATCCAACACAAAGTTGATTTAAAATATCATACGAAATTGAAATATATATTGGAAAATTGAAAAACCACATTGGCAGTCAAACTTAGCCATAAATATTGTTTCTCTTAATTTTTGTACATAGATATCTATGGTCACGAACCCCAACCCCCACGAACTCAAATGGATTTTTTTTTGCCCGAACTCGCAATTGCCTACCCGAACCTGAATCAGCAATTTAGGAAATATGAATCTTTCCTAAACTCTCCAAGGGTTTATGCCTGTTAGAAAGGCTTGTTAAAGTCAAACTAATATACGTGGTAAAAACTTCCCTTGTTATCAAAGGGGTGCCATATGCCAAGTAGGCACTAGCTAGAGGAGTTAGTCCTCTTTATCTTTTTATTAATTCTCAATTGCTCTTTGCCAATGCACAAAAATTCATCTACCTCCACAGATATCATGTGCAAAATTTTCATTAATGATTACGAAAATGTTGGACAAACTGCTAATGTTATCCTTAGAGATTTGTGATATAGCTTAACCGCCTCTTGTGTTCTATAAGTCTAATAGTTGTATCGGGCATTGACAGGTTGATCTTTTGGTGCAACGACAACCCTAGCTTGTAGCAAGTGGTATCAGAACTTGGTTCTAGGTTTGAATCTACTCAAGTAATGCTGAGGGAGAGATTATTGGACTAACTGCCAACGTTCCCCTTCAAGATTCATGACATGGATTACCCGCCTCCTATGTTCTATAAGTCTAGTGATTGTATTGGGCATTGACTGGTTGATCTTTTGGTGCACTGACAACCCTAGCTTTTAATAGAAAATTGGTGCAACTTAAGTTGTTTTGTCAAATGATCTGCTCAAATTGAAAGTTCATCAAATATTTTTCTATTTTGTTGCCTGATACTACACACAAGAAACCATAAAAAGGTTGAAACAGTTCTTAAAAAAGTGGGCAAGAGATGGAAAGAATATAGACGGATTTGTAATGTCCCCGTTTTGGGATATTAGGAGTTCTAAAGTCAATTTCATAAAATATTAAATGTCTTATGATAGCTTAAGGCAAATTTATAAAATGGGTCAACTTAATATTATAAAGTGGGTTAAATGTTACAAAGTAGAAAAAGACAAAAGGACAAGAGACGAAAGTTGAACGGTCACCATTTTGAGCATAAAAAATAAGGAAGCTAATTCATTTGAGTTATGCTTATTTTTGGAGTTTGTTTCAGATTTCTCTTAAAGGAAGGGGAGGGGAAGCGTTGGCTTTCAATTTCTAGATCCTAAGGACAAAAACTGTCATGCTCTTCACAGTTGATCGGATGTAACCCAGTTAAGCTTGGAGTGGATTCGAGATGGAATTCACTTACAAGTTCTTTAGGAGTTTTCTGATCTCATTGTAATACTATTTCTAAGATTGGATATTTGGTGTTCGTTATTGTGTTGCTGATGTGTGATGCAATAACATATTATGAAGAATTTATATGAGTTTGCTGGTCATGCTATTGTATTGCTAGTGATTATAATACAATAGCCAGTGTGAAGTTTTTTTTACTATGTACTTTAATCAGCATCTACTAGTTCATTTACTGGCTTATTTTGCATTATATTCCAAAAATTTATGTAAGAAAATTGTGGGAAATATCCATATAGAATATTGTAGTGGTATCAAAACATCAAACCTACTATCCCGTGAGGTTTAGAAATAGATATAGTTTGAATCTTTGTTAGAGTTTTGAATTAGTATATTGGATGTTGAGGTTTCTAAATATTCAAATTTCATTGTCAACATTACAAGAAATAGGTGGTCTTATTGAAGATGTTGCTTTTTTTATCGTCTTTGGTATTACTCGTAGGTACAAGTATTTAGCTTTTAGAAATATTTGTACACATAGTCCGAGCTTTAACAATATTGAGTTGGATATCCAATAGTGTAATGGATACCCTCAAATCTACTTACAAAGTATTCACGGCTATATGGTAATTTCATCAAACACTTAGCTTGCAGTCCCTAATTTTCCATCATGTGCTATAACCCTTATGGCTCTGAAATGGTTTGTCTGTATTGTGTTGTGTTTGACATGTAACATGAAAATAGGAATGAAAGCATAAACATACATCACAGAAATAACGAGCACACTATATTTATATTGATTTCTAAATAAATAACAAGTGCAATACTAACTCACTGAATACACCAACAATAGGCCGAAATAAACATTGTTTACATCAAATAGTTGATGGCTTGGCCATTGCATTGATATGTCGTAAACAGTATATGGCTACTACAGTATGTGGCTGCTACAGTGACACGGCTGCTATAGTACATGGTTGCTACAATGGCACAGCTGCTACAGTACACAGTTGAAAGCATAGACTCCAAAGACCAATCCCAAGGATTGACATCTAGAGTGATACAAATGAGGACGTCCCCAGATGCCCAAAACAACTTGCAAACTGCAAGTACTTCAGTTCTTCTTCTCATCCAATCCAATGCCCGAACAATGCCCTCAAGCTCTCCTTTTATTACCACTTTGTAGGGTTGGCTCACTTTTCACAAGCAATGTGGGATTAAAATAAAATAAATAACATCTTATGTCTCCCTTGGGCATCCCCACACAACCCAATTTAAATAATATTAAAGCAACACTTCAATATTTTCACATTTAATTTAAATGCTACTTTAATAATATATCAAACTAGGAATGACTAAGCCAAATCACTCCAAGATCTCTCTGAACTCTTCGCTAGTCCCCGGGACCAATGCAAAACTAGGCTAGCGTCAACATAGCTAACAATTGCTAAAGAGGGGACATTACAAATAGCTTTGACATTTGTTATAACAGTTGGAAAAGTTTGGGAAAAATTGAATGAATAAATTAAAAATTTAAGAATTTATTATTTCCTATCGGACACGACTAGTGGTGTTTGCATGGTTTTTCAAGTTGTTCAGGATTTTTTCATGGCACTCAAAGCATGAACATATTTTTGGTTATATTGGAGAGGATGGCGTGAAGGTAAAGGCTGCAAGAGAAAAGGGACTTTGGGCTGGGCTGAAAAATGGCAAAGCTCAAATCAGCGACATATCTACTTTCATTAAATAGGGATGTCGGGCCCCTCGGAATCTTCTACATATGGTGAGCTGGAATTGTAGAGGTTAACAATGGAGGAAAGGACCGGGTTTGGGGCCCATAGCAGAAGGGAAAGATTTCATTATTTTCACAGAGGCATGAATATGAGGGTTGCAAAATCCCAGAGTTTGAAGGCTACAATAAAATCTTGGTATGAAACAAAGGATCAGAAATGGGGATTGGACATGGGGGGATTGTAGTGTTAATCAAGAAAGAATGGGAGAGCACCACAAAAGTAGAAAAAGAAGACCCAAACAAGCAATATATATGGCTCAAACTAGTAGAAACAGGTACTATGATATGGATGGCTGCTTGCTATTTTGCCCCAAAAAATTCTAAGTTCTACAGGAAGAATGGTCTTGACAGTGAAAACCCTTATGCCACTTTAAAAAAAGACATCTTGAATTACGGCTCTTTAGGAGAGATAGTTCTAATGGGTGATTTTAATGCAAGGACAACAAACAATCAGGCCATTCAGCTGGACAGCATGGAGGGAGCACAAGATAATCCTATTTGGTTAGAGGAAAATGGGGGTCATATGTGGGAAAGGATCTTAGAAGATGGGCAGGGTATTGTGTCCCACTTTGGGGCTAAACTGCTAGGAGTTTGCAGCTTGCATGGGTTAATCATTTGTAATGGGATTGCAAAGTGGCCAACCTTGGGAGGTATCACATGTAAGACCTACAATGGTCACAGTGTGGTGGACTACATCCTTTGTTCTCAAACTTCTATTTCTAGACTGCTGGAATTTAATGTTGGAGCATGTCCTATTGAGTTGAAGTCCAATCACATGCCACTCTTAGTGAAATTGGATATTCAAAATCAGAGATTGCAAGAAGCTGATAACATCTTGCACAAGAACAATAATTCTCAAGAGAAACTCAGCTTGTACCAAGAAAATCAGGAACTATTTGTGACTGCATTTGAGCATCATCTTCAAATCTCACAAGCGAACAAGGAGCATATTTGCAACAACTAGCTCATCCCTGTAATCCATAAAGCTTTAGAAACATGTAAACGATCTTTGTCTAAAAAGGGGGACAGCAACACTTTCCCTTCCAACCCTTGGTATGATGAAGAGTGCAAGGCAGCAAAAAATAAGCACTCAAAAAGGATGAATCAAACAAGAAAAAGAAAATATCATATGAGAAGCTGATAAGAGTTAAAAAGGAGAGATACGTCACATCATGAAGAGAAGAGCTAATCTCTTTGGGGAAGCACAACCCTAGGAGGTTTTGAAAAGAACTACAACAAAATAAGTAGCAAATTAGAAACAATATTATGGACAGCCAATGGTTTGAGTACGCAAAACTCCTTTATGAGAGAATCCAAGATAGAAATACACCTCCCAAAATTTGCACCTCTATTGAACTTTTCTTGGTAAAGGATATTAAGCAAGGAATAAAGAATCCAGCAAGTAATAAAGCAAAGGATATTAATGGGCTGCAAGGTGAAATTTTAAAGGGGGGCATGGAACTTCTTATTCCGCACATCTTAGATATTTTCAACAAAGTTCATCAAAATGGCTTTCCAACAAGTTGGACCACCAACGTCGTCATACCTCTACAGAAGAGTGGAGATATCAACAATCCGTCTAACTACCGCAGGATTATGGTTAATCCCCTCCTTGGCAAATTATTTGGGGGCATGGTAGAGTGCAGAATCAGTTGTTGGGCTAAGAAAGAAGAAAAGATAGCAAAAGGGCAGGCTAGGTTTAGACCTAAACATTCTACGATTGACCATTGCATCACTCTTAGACACCTTATTGAGAAGGTTTGGGGTCTCCAAAGCAAAGAGCTTTTTTATTGTTTTGTGGATTTCAAAAAAGTTTTTGACACTGTCCCTAGAGACAAACTTTGGAAACAGATGAAGGAAATTAAAAGTCCAAATGAGCTTAGAGCAGCCGTTCATAGACTTTATGAGAATGTTAGCTAGAATCAAAATGAAAGATGGCATATTAGAATGTTTTGTTAGTGTTATTGGGGTTAAGAAGGGCTGCCCTCTCTTGCTTACCCTATTTGGCTTATTTATTGATAAGTTGGAGGAGTGGTTAAATAAAACTTCAGGGGGAGGAGTCCAACTTGCCAAATATGTGGTGAAGTTGCTTCTCTATGCAAATGGTCTTATTCTAATTGCAAAAACAACCAAGGATCTAAGAGAACACTTGGAAACTTTGGAGAGCTTTTTCCACAAAGTTGGGATACAAGTGAACACTAGCAAGACTAAAGTTATGGTGTTCTCTCTAAGAAACAACAAGTTGACTTCCAATTTGAAGGAAATACTCTTGAGATTGTGGAAGAGTATAAATGCTTGGGCATAGACTTTAACAACAAGCTCAATTGGGAAACTTCTAGAGCTAAGCCGATACAAGGGGGTTGGAGGGGGCTTCCTTCTTTCTACAAAATAGGTGTAGATAGACGGAGCTTTGGGATTGGAAAACCAAAAAGATTCTTTTTGGACTGCTAGTCACCCCTCTTGTGTTATACAGGTCCGAGGTTTGGGGGAGCAGCCTATCCAACTACAAATGGAAGAAAATAGAACAAATACAAAAAAACCTCATCACTACTAACCTTAAAGTCAAATCAACTATACCATACAAGATCCTCTTGGCTGAAGCAAGGATGTTCCCGATGGAAGCCTCTGCAGTTATATGTTTCTTAAGCTATTTAAACAAGGTGGAAAATATGGACAAGCAACGATGGCCCAAACTTGTGGTTGAAGAGGGGCTAGCTCGAAGAAAGAAAATGTGGATGAAGCAAAATGAAAAATGGCTAATTAAGTGGGACATTAACATACTGGAACGCCCCAACACCAATGAAGAGATAAAAAGGTATGCTAGAAAAATTTAAAGCAGTCATGTGGACAAAACAAATAGGGAAGAAAAAGGCTCACTATGTGAAAGAGTTTAAACCCATGTGGTGCCATGAGATTAAAGATTACCTTCGTGTAGATATGAAAGGTAAAAATAAGTTGTTAGTGGCGCAGTTACGAACAGGATCCCATCATTTACAGTGTGAGACAGGGAGGTGGACAGTGCCCAAGGAGGATTGGGAAGAAAGAAAATGCATCTACTGTAGTAAAGGATGTGTCGAAACATAATGCCACTTCATCTTTGAGTGTGCAACATACCAAGATATCCATAAGTAGTTCGAGGACAATTTGAACGATGGACAATTACACCAGATTGAGGAAACAAGACTACATAAAACAATGAGCTTCTTAAAGAAGATTCATAACAAGCGGGCTGACATTGAAAAGAACATGAAACAGGTCCCACAGGCTGGCTGGTCTTGTGGACATCATTAAAATACCTTCATTCTTCATTCATTCATTCATTCGTATGGGGCATGCTTGCAACTATGCTCGACAAGTCTATACAATCAATCATAGATCATCAAATCAAAGTTAACTCTCAATCTTTCAATACCTTTAACTGGTGGGTATTAACCACTATATCTATAGACAAATTGCCAAGTTGTTTGACCTCTAGGAAACTATCCAGCTCATTAAACCCCTTTTCCCACCCAACGAAAGAGGCCATTCAAGTAAGATGGAGACCAAAAAGACAGTTAAATGGCATTCACAATCCATTTTGGTTGTTATTAGTTCACAAGACTAGGCATATTAAGTCACGTATCACAAAGAACAATTGCTTAGGATAACAGATTGATTCAACTATGGTACATGTAGCATGTAGAGGCTTAAATTAATTAAAGACAGGCGTTGAAGCCAACATCATGAGTTAACGGGTTGGAGATGATCGAAGACAACATTGAGTGCACACTGAACCCACATCCCTTATTATGGGTAGTTGGAAGGTCACATGGAGCTTTATGCTCCTCAATCCATTTATCGTGGTTGAGCATAGTAGAATTAGGGAGCTCGAGTGTCCAATGAAAACCTTCAAAGGATCAACAGACACCTTTAAGGGTAACAACGCTAAAGCCTAAAGCCACGAGTTAAAAGATTACAGTAGGTCACACTAACAACTTTTCTATCCACCTGCGTTTTACAAGGAAAGAACCATTACCAAAGAATATAGCTTTGCATGTCAAGTCTTCATTTAAATTAAGAACAAATGTGGAAGATTGTTGTTACTAAAGACAAGAGTTGCAAGAGTAGGTGATATTGCAAAGAGATTGTTCCTATCATTGGAGCCATTTGGTCAAAAAGTTATAGTACATTACAGTCTCTAATGAATAGTCAGTGAAAGATTAGCAAATTTGATAGTTGAGTTGTCATGTTGTATCGCAGGTAGTGATCGGAAGTGTTAAAAATTAAAAATGTTGATTGTTGGTATGAAATTTTGGTATGCGTTCAAGGTGGAAGGTAGTGGAGACGAATCAGCTGGCCCAAAACAACAAAACAAGAAGTGAAACCGATGGAGTGGGAACAAACAACTCTCTGCCAAGTATGTACAGCTGGTCATATAAGGATGCCTGTCAGTGAGCGTATTAGTAGATTGTGTGAGTGTTTGAATGACTCGATGCATGTCATAGAAAATAATTTACTAATTTAGGGTTTGAGCTATAGTTGAAGATGATTGCTTGAGTTCATTCTGAATGATAGTCTAGGTAGTGTGTGGAGGTTTGGTTAGAGAGGAGCGAAATTCCACATTCCGGTGTCAAGAGTTACCAACAAAGTTTGCTAATAGCTTTGGAAAATACCATCAGAGATGGTCATCAAAAACTAGGAATCAAAAGGCCCAACCACCATTGTGAGTTCATGTTATTGATGATTTGGTTGATATGAAATGACAAATCTTTAACAAATAAGTGTGACTGCAGGTGGTAGCCACGAATAAGAAATTATCAAATTGGGTTGAAATTAATTTGCTTACAAAGGATTGTAGACTTCTATTGGTCATCAATTCTTGTTCTTGTGGAAATCACACGTGTTTAAGTTGTCTTGGCAATATTAGGCCAAACACATTATAAGACATTTAGCAAATTCATGGTTGATAGATCGTAATTGAATAACTTGAAGAAATTTGTGGTGTTCACCCTATGAACATTGTGTCTGTCATCACTATCGTATTGGTCATGGTGTAATTAAACTTGAGTGTTGGAGAACTTGAGATTGAAGATTTCCTTGTGGGGCGGACATCACTTATTCAACCACAATTTGCAGAGATATTTACAGGTTCTTTAAAATGGTGTACATTAATAGGCACAACACTACAGTGAGTAGATGAAACTTTGAAAAGTTATTTTAACAAATTCAATGGGTAGCAGGGGAAGTTAGGTGCACACAGAGGAGACACAGACAAAATGGGCTTTTATATGCCATATGAACTGTTAATGATAGTGTTTCAGAGTTGGTCTTATTTATTGTCATTGAATCAAATCAGGCTCAATTAAACTCAAAAAAAAAAAGATTGTATGCAAAATGCTTGACAAATTATCAGTTGTACCAAGTATCAGGAATTCACGTTCAACAGCGATTTAATTGCAGCCATATAACAGAGAATTAGAACCTAACTTTGATTTTTTCAATAGAGGTACAATTGTCAGAACAACAAAATTTTGTGCGGGCTCTGAATTTTAGAACAAAAATAGGGGTACCTCCAATCTGAGGTAGCAGATTTAAAATGGCATCAAACGACATGTTAAAGTTTGCCAGAGTACTCCATCAAATAAATAGCGAGCTTGGGTTGGATTTTATAGACAGGGAAAAGGTTCTCGACACATTGATCTAATTAGAAGAATGTTTGACCTTGGTAAAGCAAGCACCCCCTGATTTATTGTAGACTTCTCTTATTCCTACAGTGGTAGGGTTAAGTCACCAGAAGCAGTTGAAGCAATGAAAGGGAGAGGTGAAGCTTTTGGTTACTTGTCTGATGGAGGTTATAAGAATATTAGCACCACAAGAACCCTACAAAGAGGACATAATGAACGTGGTAGTTCAACTTACTGTTAATAGTTTTCAAACCCTTGAGGATAGCACTAGTCCTCAATTCCCTAGACGGGCTTCCATAATGAATCCATTTATAGAAATCAAATTGTACACAATCTTATACTTGACATGCGACTGTATGACCTGATTCATACCATGTTTAAGCATTTCTTGGGCACAATTGGGAAAGAGCACCTTGTAGATATTTTTGCAGCTATGGAAACTATTATGGTTATGAGCATGAACGAGAGTGAAACTCAATTCCAACCTCTTATGCATATGTTGTTAGCGATTTTAAGGCAAGAACAAGAAGCTTCAAATAATGGTTGCAAGTTGGTCAACAAGGTGTTGAAGCAATGTGAGCCAAAAATTGAGAAGTGCCAAAAACAGTAGGCTAAAGAAGAACTATATGCAAGGGAATTACAGATTGTGGGATCCTAGGAGATGAGCAAGAACCAAATGAGGAAAAAGCATTATTGCTTCAATTTCAAACAATTTTGGCCACTTGGTTACACTTGTGGGGATAACAAACGGGAAGAGCCAGCTCAAGAAGTGCAGATCAGCATTGAGGAAGATGAGGATTTGTTAGTCCAACTTCAACATAATGAAGAATATGAGAGGGGACCCACTATGGATGATGGCAAGATTTTTACTTGCATCTTATTTGGTGATTTGGAAGTGAATATTGACAAGCATTTTCATGAGAATATCTACAAGATCTAAAATGAGCTTCTCCATGAGGGTGAACTATATGAAAACAATGGCATAATAACTAACAAGACAATACATTTAAAGATAGAGGAAAATTCTGAAAATGGCACAACTGAAAATGAGTCTAGTTTCAAAAACTAGAGCAAGGTGACATCATTATTAAGGCTGATTTGAAGGACCAAGCTAATGATTTTGGAGTATATAATTTGGATGATAAGTTGAGGGCATCAAATGATATGGTCGTTGCAGCCTTAGTGCACTTTAATAGCACCCATAAAAACATTAAAGAAACCTTGTGCGAGATTAATAATGTTGAAAATGAGAAGCGAATAATGATTGGAATCAATAGTGTGTTCACACTCTTATGAGGACATTGGAAAGAATGAAATCAGACTCCTTGAAATTGCTCTAATACAGGGATACAACAATCAAACATGCATAAGATAAAGAGAACAAGCTAGATCAGTTATGTCTCCAACTATGTATGACAAAATACTCATTACATCAGGCTGAAAACTAATTTCAAGGATGGTCACTCACCAAGATGATGATCAAGAACCTAAGACTAAGGAGATCATATAGATAAATTAATAATAGAACGAATTCATACCTTTGGTGAAAATGAAGGAGAGAACAATCTATACACTTCAACATATCTATATGCAGTTCATTATGTTGAAGAAGACTGTAAGGACTAGCATGAAGATAACCATGAGAACTCTAATTTTTATGACAGTAGTGGTATACCTTCACAATGTCACATGGATAGAGATGAACCAAGTGAAAATAATTTGGAGATTTTATTGGAAGATGATCTTTTCATTAATGGAGATAGTGATTTGGTTGAAAGTATTCATAGCGAACCAAAAGATGAAGGCTCCTATAATCCACCAGTTGTTTTGCCACCAAGTTTGTATGATATGGCAGTCACTTCCTTACTGATCGGTGATGTTATTTTTATGCATACCCCAGCTAACATTGGCTTCTTCGCTTGTTCTGCTATTATATTTTCAGATTTGGCTCAGCCTTTAGAAGATAATGAGTTGCAGATTGATCTCATCTTGAAGCACATACCTTACAAGATGATTTTCCTTCCGATACAAGGGTATAGTGACAACATGGGTATCATTTCTATTCTCGATTCAGATTATAGCAGCAACTTGTGGTGGACTCATGTGTTGGACTTCATACATATTGGAGATGTTTTTGGTTTTGGTGGGGTGATCTTCTCACATGGTTGGCTGATTCAAGACAATGATAGATTGATAGACACCTATTTCTTCTCCTAGAATCGTGCCGACAGGTTGATTTGGGGTCCAGAAGTTAACAGGATGGCTATTTTGCATTATGTGTACTATGATGAGCTGCTTCACTGTTTGAGATTTGACAGAGTTGTGATCTGAATAACACAGCAAGCACGTGCAAAAGTATTTATCAGGTGGATGTGGCATCTAGGGATCTTATTGGTACATGGGTTGCATTCTTATTTTATAGTTACTAGTAGGATTTGTAGAGTATCTTGCAAAATGATATGGGATCGTGACATTAATTGCTTGAGGACAAGAAATCTCAAAGAGGAGGACTATAATGTCCCCTTTGGGACATTAGGAGTTATAAAGTCAATTTCATAAAATATCAAATTTGGCTTATGGCAGCTTAAGGGAAATTTATAAAATGGGTCAATTTAATATTATAAAGTGGGTTAAAGGTGATTAAGTAGAAAAAGACGAAAGGACAGGAGAAGGAATTTGGAAAAGAAGGAATCTAATTGATTTTGAGTTACGCTTAGTTTTAGAGTTTGTTTCAGATTTCTCTTTGAGGAAGGGGACGTGTTGGCTTTCAGTTTCCAGAATTTGAGGACGGTAACCTTCAGGCTCTTCACAGTTGATCAAATTCCAACCTGGTTCAGCTTGGAGTGGATTCAAAAATGAAATTTACCATTGTGCTTACATGTTTTTTCTAAGTTTTCCAATCTGACCGTAATACTGTTTTGAAGATTGTATGTTTGGTGTTCATTATTGTATAATTGATGTCTGATGCAATAATGTATTTTGAAGAATTTATATGAGTTTGTTGGTCATGTTATTGTATTGCTGGTCATTATAATACAATAGCCAATATGAAGTCATTTTTGAGTTGTGTACTTTAATCACCATCTACTTGTTCAGTTGTTGGCTTATTTTGCATTAAATATTTGTTTTTGTTCTCAAAATTTCTGCGAGAGAAAATTATGGAAATATCCATATAGGATAATACAGACTTCAAAATAGTTTAAAAAGTCTTATTTACATGGCCAAGATTTTTAAGTTAAAAATGATGGTTTCAGCACTGGGGCTTAATAGAAGAGAAGAATTAGAGCAGATGAAAGAACATATATCGTTTTCAAAACATCATATATGTAATCCAATATAAGAAACAGCTAGGATTCAATGAGAGATTTTAAAAAGGTAATATTTTCTAATTTGTGCCAAAAATCCATGAGAGATATGTATAACTGTATAAACAAAATTTATATCGAAATCTATGCATGAACATAAGGGAAGGCCACAAATTGATTGAGCAAAACAGTTTGTAAACACTACAGCATACAAATATGTTGCTGAGTTTCCTCCCCTCATAGAAATTTGCCAATTCCTTGTCTTTTTCAAGTTTAAATGGATCTGTTCTGGTCTTTTCTCATTTTAGTCAAACTTTTTGGTCAGTTCATGAACATGTCAGACTTGGCAAGCCCTATGGAACCCTTTCAAATTGGTGTTTCTTTTATAAATCTTTATTTTGTTAAAGCCTTGTTTGAGTTCACTGCATTGCATTAGACCCTAAAAAGGAGTGTAGAACTCATTCTTACCTTTATTTCTTTAAAAATCTATAAGTCTATTCAAGTTCCACTTTTGGTTTCACTCCCCAACGTACTTCTTGGAATAGTGTAAAAGAAGAAAAGAAGTGATGCATTGAAGAGTTTGCAGCCCAACAATTCAAGTTCCTCATTAGTTGGCGATCTCCAATGAAGCAAGTTGAAATGTTGAATATAAAGCATTGTGGCTAGTTCCAAATTGAATATCATCCTTCAGTATTCTTCTTGAACTCATTTTTGTTCAACTTTGCCCTAGTGATGTTGTTCAATTCTCTGTGTCGGCCTCTAGCGACCTAAATTAAACTGCAGAAAGGAAACATTTTTGATGCATTATAGGTTACTTTCATTTCCAGCAAAGCATTTTAATTGTTCCATCATGAGTACCAGCCTCCAACACCTCTTCATTAAGTCTTTATTGTCCAGATTTGCACAAGTAATGTTAGTTCCATTTTCAATGTCGGGCTCCACACTCTATTTTGAACTCAGTGCCCGAGTCGAAGAGGTGAAGATTGTTCCAATGGGAGCACCAAGTGCTGCCATGCTTTCTTGAACTCATCAAAGAGAAGGTACTATTGTTATTTTTCTTTATTGAGTTTTTATGTTTCATTTTGAACTATGACTAAAGAAATTTAGAACTTGATGGTGGTGTATTTCATCCTGAACCAGCTCAAGAGCCCAACAAGCATAACTGATAGCATTTGAAGCAGTTCCACTAATTCTCTAGAAGTTCAACACTGGCATGGAGGAAATTTAATGACAAGGCTCCAATTGTAATGCTGCATCATCTAAGTAAATATTTATTACCATCGATGAGCATTTTCTTCTGAATTAATATGCATCACAGAAATGTGAAGAGTCATATGATTTTATTGTTTCTAATTTGTTTCAAAAACAGAAAAGATAACAGTGATGTTTCAAGAAGTAGTTACAATAGCTGAAACCAAAAAGGCTCGAGACAAGAGGATTCTTTAAATATGTAACAAAAAGATGTTATAGGGGTCCAGACTTTCTGATCCCCTGTGTCCTTTGAGGCATGGGCGAGACTTGATCAGAATCTAGGGTATTTTGATTTCAGTTTTGTAAAGAAAAGGTGGTATATTTTCTATTTATGCTTAATCTTTGTACAGGGGCAAGATAGTCTTTAGGCATTAGCCTTCACCAAGGAAGGAAACAGATGTATATGGAATCTTTAAGTTTTAATATATTCATTTAATGTTGCAGTTGGTCCTTGAGCCAGCATGGTCATCTCTGATGATTTCTTGTGCATTCGTTATGCATGTGTGCTGTGAGGTCTTTGAGCTTAAAGTAGGTATTACATCTGAATTGGAATGCCAATCTTTCCATTGTTTTATCACTTGTGGGTGTGGCAATGAATGATCTTCAAGTTATTAGTTTCCCTTTCTTTATTCCTAACTCTCTGACCACATTCATGCCCTGGTAATGATCAAATGTTAGTTTGTCTTTCCTGCTCCATGGTTTAAAGCAAAACCCAGCAAAACAAGACAGAGCTGTACCTCTAAAATTTACAGGAAAAGTGCTAATCCAACCAGCAATCTCTCCAACTGTTAGTGCTGATTAGTCCTTCCTTCTGCCATTTTGAGTCATTTTCCACAGTTATCACTGAAGGACCAATCTGTTTGCTAACAAAATATAAATGGCTTTTAATAATTCAAGGAGATTTTCGATTGAATGTCCCAATATTTAGATAAAATAACAGGAATAGCTAAAAATGAATATTTCTCAACAAACAACATGGAAACAGTAATTTTAGAACTTAAAAACTGAACCACTGAAAAGTGCTAAAGGAGTCAGGCTTGAAGAAGAAATATCGCTAGAAAAATTCAAACTACAGTGATATAGATTGAGCTCTCACTATATGAGAAGCACTCTGAATCATCAAAATTTTAAATTTATTTTACCCTTGTTTTACCAAATATCTAAATAAGGCATCAAATTTAGAAAAATTAATAATAGTGTCTACGGAGCCATGAAAATTTTATAAGAAAATTGATAGTGGTAAGCAGAGCTCAAATGTTTTCAAAACTAATAGAACTTAACAAAATAGTTAAATATTGGTCAAATTCAAAACAATTTTTGAGCACACAGCTAAAATTGAACAACATTGAGCAAGATTTTGAAACAGGCTAAAATATCATAAATTGTACAACATACTCACCCAAATTGCAGAATCTACTATGGACTTTCGAATTGAGCACATCATCGACAAAACACCTTAAAGTCAAGGTTGCATGGAGACAGGGGTACTTGGATGCCTTGGAGACGGGGGTACTTGGATGCCTTGGAGATGGATACAGGTACATATTTTTCAAAATAGGAGAGGGGTTACTTTGAGCACATCAATTTTTTTAATATAATTATAGTATTTTATAGAAAACCTGAAAAGATATAATACACAAATTGTATAACTAGTAAGTATTGTATAACATTAACTTTGAAGATTATCATTAAATACACAAATTGAAATGTCATACAGTATCAAAGTTTCAAACTGATAAGTTATTACATATTGAAATAGGCCTGATAAACAGCAAGCTGATACACAAATAGAAAATTGAAACAATAATCAGACATATTAATCAAGGTCCTTCATTATGATGCTCTCCACTGAGTACCCGGTACTTGGGTATGCATACTAGTTCCCCGTACATATCCCAGGGGTACCCATGCAAACATGCTTAAAGTGCACCAACTTTCAGTCATTGATGAAACTTCTCACACTCTCACAACTGGCCAAGATATTCGACTACAAGGCTTTCAAAAAAAACTTTTAAATACGCAACAGATATCTGAAGATTTCCACAAGATAACTATATGTATCAACTTTAGAGTAATGTAACAAAGACAGCAACTTTACTAGTTTTCGTAGGATTTTAGCTGAACATAGCTTTAAATGTTCCTGTTTTCACCCTCTTTACAAAAACGGACAAGATTTCCAATAAGACAGCCAAAGTGTACCAAATTTTTAGCTGTAAAAAATTGATCAAAATAATGGATAATTAAGAAACTAGCATTAAATTTTCTTCAACTTGACCAAACTGATTAAAATTTTCTTCAAGATAATCAACAATCTACAAAACTATCTCGGCTTTTACAAAATTGAGCAATAGTCTTCACATACTTAAAATCGCCATAAATTTACAGCTTTACAAAACCAAAATCAAGGCTTTTTAAAAAACAAGGATATGTTAATTTCACTTCATTACTGTCCTATACAAAGAATGAACATAAAAATATATCTGTCATAAATTTATCATACTAGATTATTGGGTACATAAGGCTTTGATCCTGTCTTTCATTAAAAGTTTGCATTACAAATGTGACAGCTGCTATGATCTGATTCCGTATTATAAATGTGACAGCCACTGCAACTTGTGATCGTTTCAGATGTGATTGTTTCCAAGCCCAAATCAAATCTGGGTCATAACTTTTCTGCTGCTCTGCTATCATCCGTCCTCTTTGTAAAGCTTGTTTACTCTGACATGTAAAGGCTCTTAGAAGAGATCATTGATTATGTATGTTTTTTGCTATAACAATCATGGCCATGATGGCATACATGGAATTACCTCTGTTATCTTCCTTAGGCACAGCCATCCAATCTCTGCATTCACACCAGCTACCCAAACTTTCTTCTTCATTCTCAGAGAGGAGAACAGAAGATTACATGTTGACAGTGACACAAACAGCCATTAGAGGTTCAGCTGCCCTGCTTGAAGAATTGTATTTTGTTTTATTGATTGTGGATAAGGAGAAAGAAGAGGAATTTCTTATGATGGAGAAAGTCAAGCAAGTAGTTCCAGGTTGAGGAAGTCTGCAGAGGATTGCAGAAGAGGCTGGGGCCTGCAGAGCAAACGTTAATAAATTTATAAAATGCTGGTGTCTTGCAGAATGGCCCTACTAGACATTATCAGTCTTGGGAAGAACTAGACCAGATTTTGTCACAGAATTCGCAATGGTACATTGTGCGCATGATTTGTTTTCATATTAAAAATTTCATATTTATGCATAGCTAAAAGAGCAGTTAAGTAGCCAAAACTTAGGACATGGCTATTTTAATGCTTCTAAATGGTGTCTTAACCACTTCGCCATTGAATCCAAACATCTATGTAACATTTGTTTTAGTATGTTAATTACATAACATATAACTTGTAATCTGATATTCTTGGGAGATCAGCAACCTTCAAACTTCAAGATAAACCTTCTAAAGAAAACCTTTATTGAAAGAGAAGGGTCACAATTGAACATATACGTGTTGCAATTTTGTGTGGTAAATTCTTTGACAGTTGACAGGGGTACAAAACTTTAATATTTACATATTCCAATTCTGGCAACTTCTGTGACAGTCAGCAGGGGCGCAAAGCTCTATTCAAGCTTTCTTTGAGACTTGCAATCCCTTACTTATCCTGTATGTTATATGTGCCCCAATGGGACAAGTTTGTCCTTTATTTGTTACAAGAAATTCATGAGGTACTTCCATATCCAAAGTTAGTAATGCATGGCTTAACACTTGTAAGAGATCTTCAAACTACTTCTGTTGAAAATGGATTCTTACCAAAATTTCCATCTCTTTAAGCTATGAAATCATGCTACTCTAAGCTGTTAGTTCTTTGACTGAGCAATCAGGTTGTGTTCCTCTAGAAGCTTAACCAGCTGATTCCTTGATATGGGTTTTATAAAGAAGTCATCAACACCAGCTGCAAGAAACTGATTTCTACCACTATCCAATGCATGGCCAGTTAATCCCACAATTGGCATTTTTAAGCCCATAGCCCGCAACTTCTTAGTTGCCTGCTTCAAACACAATGGAAAACAAAAAATTAGAAAACAAAAAATATATAAATAAAATAAAATACTTAATCAACAAAATGATTTAAGAAAAGACAAATCAATCCTCGCGTCATTTAGTGGGCTCACAACCCTTGACCACATTAAGTTGGAAGCGGGTGTGTACGGATAGTGTAGCCAACTACTTGAGTACTGTGTGGAAGGTAAAAATGAACTCAAGAAAGAGCCAACAAATATATTTTTGTAGAAGAAGATATTTCTTATAAAGCATTCCTATCACATACATAAACTTGTTGGAAAAGGGTGTTTGAAGTTGATGTAGGGAGCTGTCAAAATTTTTAGTATTACAAGATGTTCATTGGACCTTATCGAGATTTGAAATGAGTGCCTTGGGAAATTCACAAACAGAAGATTTCTTTGACACACAAAGCTAGATTAATTTCAAGTTTACTAAGAAAGTGGAATAAGAGATCTCTATGATGCTAGTTGTGGAATCATGGTCAAGGAAGAAATCTTAAAATGTGTCGCATAATGGTGGACTGGTGTCCCTGAAGAATCATCCCACCCATATCAATGCCTTTGATAATCTCAAAAGCTTGACCATGGTCGCAAAAAAGACTGCTTTATTTTGTTCAGTATGTTGAATGACAGAAAGAAAGACATTAATATTGTCAAAGAGTGAGGAATGTATGATAGTTGACCTCAAAGTACATTCAGTTACATTTAAACTGTATCAGGGTAATAAGAAACCTACGAACTAAGGTGAAAACTTAAAAGCTAAACTTTAAATATAGTAGCATAGCCAATGAAACAGATTCAAAATACATAAACTCTGACCCCATTATCTAAGTACAAATACAAATGATCATACAATGAGCACCCCTCAAGGGAAATAAGGATTTAATGAAGACTAAATCTGGAGACCAAGGTTGGAAATGAACATTATCATGTGATCTATTTCCATGACACCGTAGATGGCCTTTGTTGTTGAGAGGAAGCATACTATATATATGCAATGCTCTATAATGAAATTGACAGTCTTTGGGAGCAAAAATCGAAATCATATTTGGTCAGAGATAAAACAAATGGTGTATATGAAACTTCCAAATCTCTGTACAAATAGAAGTACCTGTAATTAATCTCGTTGTAGATGATATATCCTACTGCAGTTTACCTTCGAGAAACATGGTGGTTTATCTCAACTAAATACTCATGGGAGTAAACCTTGAACAGGCCAAAACAAATCCTCAAACCATTGGGGCATAGATTTTTAAGATGGTTGAGCTGGCTAATGGTGCCATCAACAACCTATGATTAATACCCCATATTTAAAGGCATCTTGCAGCTGAGAGTGAGGGAGAGGTGGAAGTGACCGTGAGTTTATTGATAGTAAATTTCTTTCCATCCAGCTGGGAAGACGGTGGGGAGAGACATCCAAAAAATATCTGTATGGTGGAACCTGATCAATACAAATGCCAATAGCCTAAAGAAGCAAATTGGGTTCAAAATACCAACAACGTTGATTCCTAGTGTAGCCAATGGATGCAAACTACCCACAAGAATAATGTGCCATTTTTTAATAACTCTTATGTCTTGAGATTGGATTGCTTAGATACCCAAGTTTGTGATCATAAAGTGAGCAAGAAGTTTTTCTCGAGATGTAAGGGTGGATGACAAAATTGTCCTGATTTTAATGGAGGATGCGATATATGTATCTTTCCTGACCTCTCCAAGGGTTTAGGCCTGTTACCAATGCTCAGTACAATGAAACTAATATGTGTAGATGTAGTGTAAATAGTTTTATTGCTCTGACAGAGGTCCCGTATGCCAAGTAGGCAGTAGCCAGAGGACTTAATCCCCTTTATCTTTTTATCAATTCTCAATTCTTATTGTTAGTGCACAAATATTCATCTTCTCCAACTTAAAAATAACAAGAATTGCATGAGTAGACAGAAATATACTTCTACCTCTAAACCATTCATAACAGGCATCTCTTTGTCAATAAAAATCATGTCATATGAACACCCATTACGACACAGATCAACTGCTTTTTTCCCATTCTCCACATCATCACAATCAAGATTGAAGCTTGCTACCAGTTTCTTCAATATCTTCCGATTGACTTGATTATCCTCCACAATCAATACCTTTGGCTTGTTGCCAATCACCGAATAATCAGCATATTTATTTTCAGATATTGTGGCATCCAATCCTTTCCCATCTATCTGTATGTCAAATCGTTTTTTCCCTACCTCTCCATCTTCAATTACAGATTCACAAAGCTCAAAAGGCATCTTCAATGAGAATGTACTCCCTTTACCAACCTCGGATTGAACTGCAACTGTGCCTCCAGATAATTCAGCAATCCTGCAAGAGAGGAATAAAACATTTCAAGCTACAAAACTTCAATTTTGCTTATTTTATTCCAATGAATCAATAAATCCAATATTGCATGAAAACTGGTAAGAGTTGAGGAAAACAAAATTTGAAAAGTGCTGATACATACTTTTTAGCAAAACAAAGTCCAAGACCTGTTCCACAACCACCCTGGACTGAACCTGCTCCTTTAAACTGAGTGTAAGGTAAAAAAAGCTTTGCTCTATCTTCATTGCTGATACCTATGCCAGTATCCTCAACAGACAGAGTTATATTTGCAAAGGTTTTCTGTTTATTGATACTCCTTTTATCTTTTCCATTACAAGAGCAAAACTTGCATCTCTGCACACCCTCTGTTTGAAGGGGTTCCATACAGGAAGGATCTTCAGTAAATGTGCCATTGCAGACTATGTGAAGTCTAACTTTTCCATTGCAAGGAGTAAATTTTGAAGCATTGGAGAGATAATTAGCAAGAACCTGTAGCATTTTGAGAAATCAAATGCCGACTGATTTAGATTAGCTTAAGATTTGACTGTATTAAAAATTGACAACCATTTTGTTTCTTCCTATAATACCAAACTGCAAAAGCCTAGATACACAACTAAATCATGAAATGACATGAATACACCCTTGACCCTTGATATTAACAACACCATTTTTTCCGTAAAGCACAGTTATCATACACAAATATTGTTAGGATACAATCTATTGCCAGGAAATGAATCATCACTTAAACAGAATCACAATATTATTGGAGTAAAAATACTCAAGAAGTACAAGCAATGCATTCATTTGAGATTGAAACATCACAACTACCCTTAATGATACTTTTAAAATATCAGCAAAATGTAGTACAATCATGAAAAGTCAGTGCCTCTGAACTATGATGAGACTAATAGTTAAGTTTGATGTCAAGAGTATTAAGAATAAATAAACCTTCAGAAAACAACTTTTTGAGAGATCTCAAAGCAGTCAGCTGAAAGATCCTATAATAATAAAATATTTGATTTGCTACGATTGAAATCTACTAAAAACATTAGTTATGTGCATAGTCATTAATAATTGAATTCTTTAACATGCAAAAGCTGCATAATAGCAAGGTTTTACCAAAATATCCTACAAGACCATAGTAGGATTACCTGGCGTAGACGATGCTTGTCTCCTATCAGTTCATGATGAGAAAGAAGCTGCTTTGTTGCATCATCTATGCATATGCAAAACTTGATTCCTTTTGAATCAAATATATCTTTGAAAGCACATACTAAAGAACTTACGAGCTCTCCCATCTTGAAAGGTTGCTTTTCAAGATGAAGTTTTCCAGCTTCAATTTTACCTACACTCACATTTTTTTAACAACTACAACATTAACTCCATCCAAGAGTTGAAGATCACATCAAAACACAATAAAACACTAAGTAGTTGATCCTAGTATGGGGATGGGTACAAGTATAGGTTTGAGTACACACTTGCACATATATGTATATATAATAATGCTCAAATTATACAAACAAGAAATAAGCCAAAATTGCCACTAATAAAATATTAAAATACTTAATTTACGAAAAGAAAAATATTCATAAATTCAAAATTCACTGAAAAGAAAAGTATAGTCAATTGAAGAATTTGCAATCTATTTACTTGTTTATATTTGAAAAAAATAAGCTATTTTCCATGGAGTCTTAGGATAGGAGGATGTAGGAACGAGAAGACCAAGGGCCTAGATTTGATGGCTCTCATAGGGTCCATATGTTGTGTCCTTGTCACATTTCCTCTCACAATACAAAGGAAAGATGACAAGTAGAGGCTCTGTTATTAAGCTCAAATTTAGGCTTTTGACTCCACACCAACAATTCCTTATTATTTCTATACAGGTCTTCATTCTTTAGAAAACTAGGAATAACTTTGAAAAATCTAACCAGTAAAAATAATTAAGGCTACATAGTTTTAAAGCAATAAGTAAACAATGATCAGTTTAAGTCCATATTGGGGTTGGTAAATATTTTGCTCTTTTCTTTTTTGAAATTACAAGAAATCGAGGATTGATATTTTTTTTGTTGCCTTCCAGTAGGACATGCTTGGGTCAAGAACCCAGGGCAAACCTCAAGCCATCATAACCTTAAACCAAGATTGAAACCAAGCCCAACCAGGTAAAAGAGGGAGTTCTAAAGAACTCGGTAGAATAGCCCAAAAGAGGAGGCAATGATTAGACCTAAACAACTATTGAAAAGAAAAGATGCAAATAAAGACATCCTTTTAAAAAAATTGTTTTTATGTAGACAAGATTGTAGAGACTGAACTAAATAGCTATTGGAAACATTTTTTTAAAGCATAAGATAAAGAGCACTAACCCATGTCAAGCACATCATTCAAAATCCGGATCATGCAAGATGATGAAGCATCCATCATCTGAAGAATCTCCTGATGTTCGTCAGAAAGGTTACTTGCAAGCATATGGCCAATACCCAGCACGACAGCATTAAAAGGTACTGCAGGAGTTATCTCTGGTGAGCTTCTTTGCTAAGATTAGAATCTTTGTTAAAGGAAAGAGGGAAAATTAAAAATAGTACATTCATCTAATCTTTATACCTACCTCTTATTTCATG
Organism: Cupressus sempervirens; assembly: GCA_028749045.1. Lineage (NCBI taxonomy): Eukaryota > Viridiplantae > Streptophyta > Pinopsida > Cupressales > Cupressaceae > Cupressus > Cupressus sempervirens. Next base: position 886,463,362 of record CM053783.1, read on the forward strand.
AAAAATGAAATTTAAGAATTGCTTCATGTGATCTATCTTCTCTGGGTGTTCCGCCTTGTTCTTTTGGAATGTTTGAATTGCTTTACTCTCTTTCAACCTGCATTTTGAAAGAGACTCTTCCAGTGCCTTGGTTGTCACATACAGTTGTTTGTCTGATTCCCTTCTCAAATATCCTCTTAAAAGGGCTATAAAAGCGAAAAAACACGTGATCCCTAAAACATTAAAAGCTTGGGGAGAAAAAAAGTAGGCAGACATAAATGAGTTAACTGCTACTAAGACAAAGAAGTATACACATGAAAGTCCAAAGATTCCAAAAGAAGAGGCTTCAGCTGTCAAATACAAAGATTGTGATAACAAAAAGGGAAGAGCTATGAGAAGAGAAAAATCAATGTACTGCAGATCCCACCTTGAAACATTGTTGCTCAAAGGACTTTTACCAGAAGAATTATCAATGAACCATAAAACAGAGACCACATGAAGCAATGTCCATGAAACACAACAACAAACTATTTGACTCCCTTCATAGTATAGAAAAAGACAAATAAAGAGCATAATAGAAAGGCATCCAGCAATTGCCCATGGAACTACAAAGGACAGTCTTAATCCTTCTATCACAACATGAATCAGTATAACACCAAAAAGCAATAGGCTGAAACACCCAACAGAGAAGAGAACTTCTCTTCTATGGTGAATCCATTGAAAATATTCAAAGCCCTTCAAAAAATTAGGTTCCTTTATTGATGTCTTCACATTATGCCACATTGAAGCTTGGGGAATCTTGCATCCAAAAGACATCCTTGATGATTGGCTCTTCACTAAAAACTTGTATCATTCCCTGCTTGAAAGCCGCGAATCTTTAAGGCCAAAACAACCAGCCAATAATATCATGCATCATATTGGAAAGGGACTATCTTGAGCATCTTTAACAATGTTTGCTGATAATGTATTAAACTTAAGATTTACAACAGAATAACCTTGCAAGATCCTCTCTAATCATTGTCAAATCTTTAAATCTCTCCTGTAGTTACCATACTACCATGTGGAATCTCTCGTGTAGTTACCATACTACCATATGGTTTTGGTGAACTAACCATTGACCATTTAGTTTAACTCCCCAACTTCTTATTCATGACAATCAATTCTATCTGCAAGATGTATACAGATCATTTATATTTAACTGAAATCTGCAACCTATGTACAAATAAAAACTCAAGCTTCTTCACTTACATTGAAAATTGTAGAATGTTCCACCAAATGAATTGGTATAGTTCCCATTACACTCTATCCAAGTCTTAATATTAATGCACTTTGTCTCCATAAGCTATTTCAGCTATAATGGTTCTATTTTGCACCTTCCCTGTCGTATGAACCAATCAGTATCCACAGCTTCAACAAATTGCGTGTAGTAAGCTGCTGAGTTGCCATTGAGCACAATAAAGCTTAACGACTTTGCCACAACTTTGAAGTCTAAAAATATCAATGTGAAATTTTAAAGCTTGATATAAATGCATAACAGCTAATTTTTATTCCGTCAACTTTGTGCAATTTTGCATATTTGAACTTGAGCCGTAGACAAAGTACCATGGCATTATATCAGAACGCAGCTGCATAGATAAACTTATACTGTGGACAATGTACCATGGGAAATTTCAGAACACAACTACATATTTGAACTTATGCTGCGGACAAAGTACCATGGGAAATTTTAGAAAACAACTACATATTTGAGCTTATGCTGTGGTCAAAGTACCATGCGAAATTTCAGAACACGAGCCACAAAGTTCAACGCAGAGACAATGGAGTGTGTCAAGCTACATTAAATTGGATCAAAATATACTCGGACGTTGAAAGACAACATTCATTTACCATCAAATCAGACCTACAAAGATCGCGGTATGCACAAGTTTTGAATGCAAACCTTGAAAATGTAGAAAGGTGGCACGATACTACATAAACACAGCAAGGCATAAAACAGTTAAAGAGTTCTTAAAAAAGGGGGCCGGGGATGGCAAGAATAGAGGCATTTCTGTTCAAAACAGTTGAAAAAAGAGTATTATTTGCATGGCTGAGAAAAGATCATGGAGTTTAAAATGAGGGTTTCAACACTAGGGCTTAACAGAATAGAAGAAATATACAAGACGAAAGAATGTGTTTCGTTATAATGTTTTGAAAAAACAGCTAGGATTAAACGATGAGATTTTAAAATTGTAATATTTTTAAAATTTCAAAAATCTATAAGAGATTTGTAAAACTATATGAGCAAATTTCCTATCCAAATCTTTGCATTCACCATTGATTGTGCCGAAAACCGATCGGAATAAAAGGGAAGATCACAAATTTTTCGAGCAAAATCAGCTCAGAAACTGCAGCATACAAATTTAAACGGATTTCGCTAATTCAACGAGATTTTCGATTGAACAGCTCAAAATTTAGTTAAAATGACAGGATTAGCTAAAAATACAAAAATCTTTATCAACAAATTTAAAACTTACAAAGTTGAACTGCTGAAAAGCGCTGAATGGGTCGGGCTTGAAGAAGAAATGTCGATAGAAAATTTCAAACTACGGGTAATACAAAATGAGCTCTTAATACTTAAGAAGCGTTCTGATTCATCAACTTTTTTTTAAAATGACCCTAGTACCAAAATAGCTAAATTATGCATCAAATTTACAACAATTAATAAGGATCTCTACAAAATCATGAAAATTTAATGAGAAGATTGATAAATGATGAGCAGAACGCCAAAATTTCAAAATTTAACGAGTCATTTTACAAAGTGGTTAATGCAGCTAAAACTGAACAACATTGAGCAATATTTTCGAAACGAGCTAAGATTTCATAAGTTGACGAAAATCTCCAATAAAATAGCTTTCGCAACTGGCCAAAACTTTCGACTGCAAGACTAAAAATACAGAATTCGGTAAGACTCGAAAAAAAAACTCTTAAAACACAACAGCTTTATGCTTTACTTTGGCAGGATTTTGTATGAACATTTTCACCACATTTATTAAATGGACACCATTTCTGATAAGATGGCTAAAATGTACCAAATTTTAGTTCAGAAAACTTGATCAAAATCATTGATAAATTAGAAACTAGCATTAAATTTCCTCACCTCACAAAATTGATTAAATTTTTTTTCAAGATAATAAACAATGTACCAAGCTTTCTCGGCTGTACAAATTTGAGCAACATTTTTCAGACCTAAAATGTCATAAGTTTACAACTTTACAGGACAAAAAAACTAAGATATTTTAAAAAAATAAACTGTACCAAAATTACAACTTTACAGGACAAAAAAATTAAGATATTTTATAAAAATAAACTGTACCAAAATTAAATGGCTATACACTTGCATAAGATTTCTATAAGAAAAACCAAAAATTATTCAAAATCATTAGAAAAAAACTGCTCTTATTTATTCAAAATTATATTGGTTTAATTTTCCTCTCAAACATTCAAGAGTGCTTTAATTGTATAATCCTTAAAAAAGACAAATATCATTAAAAAACAAATTTCTTACCATATTAATAGTAATTATTGTTATTACTTTCTTAGATATTATTTGGTTTTATCAATTATTTTTGCTTTCATACAAAACCACTTGTTATAAATAAAGAATAAAATTACAATTATCCTTATTATTATTTCTGAACTTAACTAGCAAAATCATAAGTAGATCGCCATGCTTGGCAAGTGGTTTTATCAAGTGGCTATGTGTCAAAGTAAAAGGGTTGCTTGCAATGAAAGCTAAAATTCAGTCATTTGTCTTGCATACGATGTGCTAACCCTTGTTTGTGGTGGTAGGGAAAATGGACAAAGAATAGACAAAAAAAAGCCCATTAAACTTCATTAATTACTATTACTTAGAGATGGCCTATTAAGTCAATAACCACATTGGTTGCTAAATATGAGAAACTGTTCATATGATATTATAGATATCCTTTAGCTCTAAGCTTTGTAGAATTTACCCCTTGACCACTACTTTCTTTTTTGCTTGATCATAATCATGAACTTAATCAACCAAACACCCTTCATTTGATTTAGAAATGGTGATTTTAAAACTCTTTTGTTCACCATGGTCTTGACAACTTGATGGTAGAATTTAGCTTTCATAATTAGGTTCATCTAGACCTAGACCTGAGCCATTCATTCATGATGACCTTCCCTATGTATTCTCTCATACAAAGATTTTCCACAAGATAAGTTAATGTATCAAATTTAGAGTATTGTAATAAATACAACAACTTTACAAGTTTTAGTCAGATTTTGGATGAACATAGTTATAAATGTTCCCTTTTCGCAACCTTTACAAAAAGGACACGATTTCTGATAAGATGGCTAAATGTATCAAATTTTAGTTCAAAAAAAACTGATCAAAGTCATTGATAAATTAGAACTAGCATTAAATTTCCTCACCTCACAAAACTAATTAGAATTTTCCTCAAGATAATAAACAATGTACTAAACTTTCTCAGCTTTACAAATTTGAGCAAGATTTTTCAAACCTAAAATGTCATTAGTTTAAATTGCTTTACACGACAAAAAACAAGGTACTTTAAAAAATTGAAAATAAGTTGTACTAAAATTAAATTACTACACATACATAAGATTTCTTTAAGAAAAACCAAAAATCATTAAATTTTCATAGTTATGCAAAACCACATCAAACAACATTTTTTTCCAAAATTTTCAAAATTAAAATTCAAACAAAATTAATTTTGACTCTATAAATTTTAATAAGAATTGGAGAAATTAACTAAAATTAGAAGAATATCATCAGTTTATAATAATATAATCAGAGTTCAATCAAAAAATGTTTTCCTCAAAAATCATCTTCATTACTTTCTCTAGGAAAAAACTGCTCTTATTTATTCAAAATTATATTGGTTCAATTTTCCTCTCAACTATTTAAGAGTGCCCCAATTCTATAATCCTCAAAAAAGAGGGGTTAAAAATCAAATATCATAAAAATTAAATTTCTTACCATATTACTAGTAACAATTATTATTACTTTCTTCTACTATTATTTTCTTGAATTATTTTTGCTTACATACAAAACCATTTGTCCTATTATAAATAAAGAATAGAATTACAATTAGCATTATTATTTAACCTAACTAGAAAATTCATGAGGTATAAAAAGAATGTCATGCTCGACAAGTGGTTTTATCAAGTGGCTATGCGTCAAAGTAAAAGGGTTGCTTGTAGTGAAAGCTAAAATTCAAAGTCATTTGTCTAGTATGTGATGTGCTAACTCTTGTTAGTGGTGGTAGGGAAAATGGACAAGGACTAGACATAAAATGCCCATTAAACTTCATTAATTACTACTACTTAGAGGTGGCTTATTAAGTCAATAAACACATTGGTTGCTAAATATGGGAAGGGGTTGATCATATGTTATTATAGATATCCTTTAGCTCTAAGGTTTTGTAGAATTTGCCCCTTGACCACTACTTTATTTTTTGTTTTGTAGAATTTGCCCCTTGTTATTATAGATATCATTTAGCCTATGTATTCTCTCATACAAAGATTTTTCACAAGATAAGTACATGCATCAAATTTAGAGTATTGTAATAAATACACCAAGTTTACAAGTTTTAGTCAGATTTTGGATGAACATAGCTATAAATGTTCCATTTTCACCACCTTTACAAAAATGGACATGATTTCTAATAAGATAGCTAAATGTGCCAAATTTTAGTTTTAAAAAAAACTAATCAAAGTCATTGATAAATTAGAAACTAGCATTAAATTTTCTCACCTCACAAAATTGATTAGAATTTTCCTCGAGATAATAAATAGTGTACCAAGCTTTCTTAGCTTTACAAATTTGAGCAAGATTTTTCAGACCCAAAATCCCATTAGTTTAATGCTTTACACGACCAAAAACAAGGTATTTAAAAAAATTAAAAATAAGCTGAACCAAAATTAAATCACTACAATTACATAAGTTTTCTTTAAGAAAAACCAAAAATCATTAAATTTTCACTATTATGCAAAACCGCATCAAATAACATTTCTTTTCAAAATTTAAAAAATAAAAATTGAATTTGACTCTATAAAATTTAGTAAGAATTGGAGAAATTAACTAAAATTAGAAAATTTCATCAATTTATAATAATATAATCAGACTTAGTAAGACTTACCAAAAATGTTTTTTTCTCAAAAATCATCTTCATTGCTTTCTCCGTGATAACATTGCTCTCATTTATTACTTTCTTCTACTATTCTTTTCTTCAATTATTTTTGCTCGCATACAAACCATTTGTCCTAGTATAAATAAAGAATATAATTACAATTAGTGTTATTATAATTAAACGTAACTAACAAAATCATGATGTATAAGTAGAATTTCATGCTTGGCAAGTGGTTTTATAAAGTGGATATGCGTCAACGTAAAAGGGTTGATTGCAGTGAAAGCTAAAATTTAGAGTCATTTGTCTAGTATGTGATGTGCTAACCCTTGTTGGTGGTGGTAGGAAAAATGGACAAGGAGTAGACATAAAATGCCTATTAAAATTCATTAATTACTATGACTTAGAGGTGGCTTATTAAGTCAATAACCACATTGGTTGCTAAATATGGGAAGGGGTTGATCATTTGATATTATAGATATCCTTTAGCTCTAAGGTTTTGTTATAATTCACGCCTTGACCACTACTTTCTTTTTTTCTTGATCATAATCATTAACTTGATCAACCAAGCACCCTCCATTTGATTTATAATTGGTGATTTTAAAACTCTTTTGTTCACCATGGTCCTAACAATTTGATGGTAGAATTTAGCTTTCATAATTAGGGTCATCTAGACCTAGACCTAAGCCATTCATTCATTATGACCTTGCCTATGTTTTCTCTCATGGGAAGTCAGAGGCTTCATTGTTCACATTTGATGATATATTTTTATATCTTTTTTAAACCCTAAATGTTAATTAAGGGAATCTATGAAGTTAGTCCTATCACAATTAAAGATATACATTGTCATGAAGTGTTCATTGATACCTATTATTTCCAATCAAATTAGATGTACCAACTTACACATATGTATACGACTTATATCACAAATCACACATATATGATTATCTAGAGCATACATCGCATCTACACAAAGGACTAGCTTGAATACACTTCACAAGAATTCACAAAATTGAAATCTTTGACATGCACGCAATACACAGTGAGTAGCTCCAATATACATCAAAAGACAATAGTAATTGGATTATAAATGAATAAAAAACACATTAGTTATGGGGTTGTATAGGCATCGCATATATATAATAGCGTATATCTTACATATACAATGGTTTACCATACCCCATCCATTGTCCATCCAAGAGAAAGGAAATGTCAATGTATTGCACACCACACCATGGGCCATATTCCTTTTCCTCATCTTTTTCACTAGTGAATAGTTGGGAAGAGGATTTGGTGCATACCATACTACATGAAGGGTTTGTCCTCAACCCCATCAAAAATTTGGGATAACAACTTAGTGCTTCTCATACTACATTGTGGGTTCATCCCCAATCCCAAGGATTGTTCAAAATACAATAGGAAAGTAAACTGTAGTGCCTCTCCCATTTGACTTTTGTAAGTCGTCCTGATGGATGCACCCTTGCTGATCTTTTGTTGTGATAGATCATGATTGTGACCCTGAGTGGTCTACACTATTGAGGTTTTTGGGTTTATGTTTCTTTATCAGTTGCTTTGATTATGCTTTTGACTGATCTTTGAGATTATGATGTGATTTTTGGTTCACTGAGGTTTGTGCCAGTGATTACCAGGATCGATGTGGTATCATGAGGTTGTTCCATGATTACCCTGAGCTATGTGCAGAGATTGCACTGTGTACCATTACCATGCTACATTGGACTAGGTTCCTGTAGCAGTGGTTAGTCATGTTTATGACTGTGTTTGCTTATGTGTTTTAAATGCCTTTTTAATGCAGAGTAATCAATCATTATTAAATGCGCAAGTAATTAAATGGATTGTTCATGTGAGATTATTGGGTTATGTGTTGCGAACATTTACCTTGTTACATTCTGATTAGAGAGATATTTGTTACTCATGTTATGTTTACATTTGAGATGACCTGAGGGTCAAATGTTACTCTTTGATTCCAGTATCATAGATATTAGACTACTATGTTGTTCAGTTAATCATATTGCATGATGATGCCATTTTGAGATGACAGTGTGTTTTACGATTTTATCTGGGTATCTGGTATTTGGACATACCTCTGATTTTGTTATGTGATGGATTTAATGCTATGGTTATTTACTTCATTCTTGCGTTGCTATGCCTTTTGCAAATGTGAGTGATGTAAATAGATTATTTTAATATAATTAAATAAATGGTTAAATTAGGTGATTTAATACATTTATTGCTTCGGCTATGTTATTATATGCAATTGCACTTGATCGTGTTGTTTAGTGTGCAGGATTTATATCCCTGGCAGTGGCACATGGAGTTAGTGATTCAGCCATTCATATTTTACCAATGTCGCCTTTGTATGGTCAACGTATCCTTAATTAAATGTTTAATTTAAACCTTTCGGTGATTATTAAATCCGAACTTATTTGCATTATGTGATTAGACCAGTAAGCATGTCTGTGCATTTAGAGTTTCGCTTTGTCGTGAAAGTTGTTAGGAGATTTATGTATTTTTGGATTTTTGGGCTTTTAAATTGATTTATTTTAATTTCTGGCAGCTTTGCCATAGATGAATTCCTATTTATAGGAATAGCTTGTTTTCGTTTGGGTCGATTTGGGGTTTAACTAGATTGGCTGGTTAAATGCCCTAATCGATTATTCACTCAAAAAGTGAATAAGTATCCAAAGAGAAATTTAATTCCTCACTTCTCACTTTCAAATTGGAAAGTTGGAGAGTAAAACCCAAAATCCTCTTCATGAGGATTTACTGTTTTGTTCGTTGTGGGAGCTACGGGCGTGGGATCGTCGCGAGGTTGAGCTCGTTGGATCAAGCTCGGGGAAACCTTGGATTGCCGCGATTTTCAGCTACTTTTGCGAGATATTTATTTTATGGTTCATATTCTCGTTTTGCCCTTTTGGCTGTGAGGTAGGGCTTTCTTGTTTTATTGTTTCTGCTCCGTTTCTGCTTCTGTTTTTGGTAGCCATTTGTTTGGAGGTTGAGAACTAGTGTTCCCCTCCATTTCTATATGCTAGTTCTACCCGGTTGGGCGGGTATAAACATTTCCCTATTTTTTGGGATGAGGGTTTGGGATTTTACATCGTTATGCTGGCCGTTTTTGCATACGGTGTCCGATTTCATTTATTTTTGAATTTTTGGAGTTTTTGAACCCAAAGGCCAAATGGGTTTTAATTTTGAAGTTTTCTAATTTTTTGAGTTTTCACCTCGTTTTGCGTGCCATCGTGTTTTCTCAAGTTCTTTTGGCACATTGTGGTTCGTGGACCTGGATGATCCATTTGGATATCAATCAGACCACTATTGCACTTTTATGTTGCATTGGGATGTGTGTTGCATCCGTACTCCCGACATTGTGTTCGGTTGAGTGATTTTATACCTGTTATGGTTTTTGTTGGACCTTTGCTTTTGTTTCGTGAATGCTAGGATTCGTGTAGAATCCATACTCTCGGATTGAGGCCGGTTGAGTGATTTCATGATGTGTAGTCTTGTTACATCATTGGGATTCGTGTAAAATCCATACTCTCGGATTGAGGCCGATTGAGTGATTTTATGATGTATGGTTTTATTGGCTTTGGGATTCGTGTAGAATCCATCCTTCCCGTGTTGCTTTCAGTTGGGTGTTTTCTTTGCATTATGTGATTAGACCAGTAAGCGTGTCTGTGCATTGCGATGTTGCTTTTGTTCTCTGCAATGCTTATTTTCAATGTGTTCTTTGCTGTTGTAGTTTAGATGGTTTGGTGTTCTTCATTCTGTGTTGTTCTTGCACTTGAGTGTTCATTCCTCGAGCCTTTGTGGATCCAGTACTCCCCAGTGTGGAGGTTCTTTTGTTGGTTTTTCCCTGTTTTTGAGTTCTGGAAGTGTTTTTACTTTCTATGGGCAACATTTGTTCAGCATTGTGCGACACTGATAAAGTATCGCACGCCCATAGAAAGAATGTCGTACGATACTATAAAGTGTCGCACGCATTACTAGAGAAGTGTCGTACGACACTGGAAGAGTGTCGCACGGCTTTATGAGAAATGTTGCGCGATACTTTTCCAGTATCGCATGCCTTCTTGAGAAGTGTCACACTCAGTAAGGGAGAAGTGTTGCCCTCCCTTAGTAAAAAGTGTCGCACGATTTTTGTGAAAAACCTGCACGTGCCATCAGCGGGCACTTTTCTTCGTGATCCAATTTTTGTGAGAGTGGTTTTGGATACCCTTTTGGGTGTTCTTCGACCCCATGCTATTGCATTTCGAATTCTGTCAGTTTCTCTTGAAATCGAGTTTTCGTGTTTCTGGTTTAGTCTGTTGGGGTTTAAAATATATCATTTAAGTATAAGGAATTAAATATACGTCAACTTATATATCTTAAGTATAAGGAATTAAATATACGTATACGTCAACTTATATATCTTAAGTATAAGGAATTAAATATACGTCAACTTATACTTAAGATATATTTTAATATATGCGAAAAATTGTTTGAGATAGGTTTCAGACCTCTCGGAGATAAGTTATGGATTCTAGGAAATTTTAGGGCTTCAGAAATCCAGACTTAGCCAATTTTCAGGGCTTCAGGATTTTAGGCTTAGCCAAATTTTGGGATTCTGCATATTACCCCAGCTTGGTGTTTTGTTGATGAGTGGTCATTTCATATGCCCTCATCTTGTTGTTGTCATTGTTGGCTTTGTTTGTGTGTGTCAATTTGGTAGTGGCGTTCGGAGATTCGTTGGTTGCTGGGATTGTGTTGAAGTCTTCCATTGCGATCTTTGTGATCCCTATATGATGTTGTCTTGTGCATTCATACTTGTAAAAAAAAAAAAATCTTGGCTTGATTTGAATCCTTGTTTCCAAGGATCTCCGAGCGGGGCATTACATAAACTCTGAGAGGGGGGGGGGGGGGGTGTAGGCGAATTAACACAAAAAACTTTCAACCTCTAAAACTGTTCACCACACATCCATCTCACAATCTATGCATATAAACTAAAATACCAAATTAAGCATATATATTCATAGCATGAAAGTAAATATTCAACACATGTATGACACAAGATATTTGGTTACCTAGAAACCCTTCAAAGAGAAGGTAAAACTAGAGTGGGTATGACACCCATAAATCTTCACTTTTGCAGTAATAAAGTGTATCCAATGAAGGTTACAATGTTTGACTATGAAACATGATCTATGTTGTGAAAGGTCTGCCCTGTTAAAGGCTTACAAGGTTGTTTGATCTTACCTTGTTAAATGATTTAAAACACCCTACTAAAAGTGTGCGTAGTAAGAGAACTTTAACTCACAATGAAGTAAGCACCCTGTGAAAGGATTTACAAGAGCCTGTTAGGACTACTCTATTAAGAGATTTAACTGATTCACCTATTAAAATATCTCAACAATGATCCTTCAATTAGCACTCTATTGTTTGATGTCAAATCACCTCTATATTGATGTGTACTTGATCCTTTCTGATCAGATGTACCTCTATTGTCCTCTATTCTCCTTCTAACTAATTCTGCAATGTAACTCAATTCATAACACCTTAATCACCATGAATGCTCTATTTGTGCATGCAAACTCTCTTCAATTCTCCTTCCAACTCCTTTATTTTAAATTTTAGGGGTTATCTTCCTTAAGAAGACCTAGGTGATTTAGGGTTAGGTATGAATCAACGGTAGTGATTCACCCATATTGCCACTTAAACTTTCCCTTTCTCTAATTGGATGCATGTCATGCATAGGGATTCACAATTAAGATTTGGTGCATACATCAACACTAAAACTTTCAACCTCTAAAACTATTCACCACACATCCATCTCACAGTCTATTCATATAAACTGAAATACCAAATTAAGCATATACATTCATAGCATGAAAGCAAATATTCAACACATGTATGACACAAGATATTTGGTTACCTAGAAAACCTCCAAGGAGAAGATAAAACTGGAGTGGGGATGACACCCACAAATCTTCACTACTATAGTAATAAAGAGTATCTAATGAAGGTTACAATGTTTGACCATGAAACATGATCTATGTTGTGAAAGGTCTGCCCTATTAAAGGATTACAAGATTGTTAGATCTTACCCTGTTAAAGGATTTAAAATACCCTGCTAAAAGTGTGCCTAGTAAGAGAACTTTAACTTATAATGAAGTAAGCACCCTGTGAAAGGATTTACAAGAGCCTATTAGGACTACTCTGTTAAGAGATTTAACTGATTCACCTATTAAAATATCTCAGTAATGATCCTTCGGTTAGCACTCTATTGCTTGTTGTCAGATCACCTCTATATTGATGTGTACTTGATCCTTGATTAGATGTACCTCTGTTGTCCTCTATTTCCTTTCCTCTATTCTCCTTCTAACTGATTTTGCAATGTAACTCAATTCATAACACCTTAATCACCATGAATTCTCTATTTGCACATGCAAACTCTCTTCAATTCTCCTTCTAACTCCTTTATTTTAAAGTTTAGTGGTTATCTTCCTTAAGAAGACCTAAGCGATTTAGGGCTAGGTATGAATCAACGGTAGTGATTCACCCATATTACTGCTTAAAGTTTCCCTTTCTCTAATTGGATGCATGTCATGCATAGGGATTCACAATTAAGATTTGGTGCATACAACAACACTAAAAACTTTCAACCTCTAAAACTATTCACCACACATCCATCTCACAATCTATGCATATAAACTAAAATGCTAAATTAAGCATATACATTCATAGCATGAAAGTAAATATTTAACACACGTATGACACAAGATATTTGGCTACCTATAAACCCTCTAAGGAGAAGGTAAAACTGGAGTGGGGATGACACCCACAAATCTTCACTACTATAGTAATAAAGTGTATCCAATGAAGGTTACAATGTTTGACCATGAAACATGATCTACCTTGTGAAAGGTCTACCCTGTTAAAGGCTTACAAGATTGTTAGATCTTACCCTGTTAAAGGATTTAAAACACCCTACTAAAAGTGTGCCTAGTAAGAGAACTTTAACTTATAATGATGTAAGAACCCTATCAAAGGATTTACAAGAGCCTATTAGGACTACTCTATTAAGAGATTTAACTGGTTAACCTGTTAAAATATCTTAGCAATGATCCTTCAGTTAGCACTCTGTTGCTTGATGTTAGATCACCTCTATACTGATGTGTACTTGATCTTTTCTGATTAGATGTACCTTTGATGTCCTTTGTTTCCTTTCCTCTATTCTCCTTATAACTGATTCTGCAATGTAACTCACTTCATAACACCTTAATCATCATGAATGCTCTATTTGCGCATGCAAACTCTCTTCAATTCTCCTTCTAACTCCTTTATTGTAAAGTTTAGGGGTTATCTTCCTTAAGAAGACCTAGGCAATTTAGGGTTAGGTATGAATCAACGGTAGTGATTCACCCATATTGCTGCTTAAACTTTCCCTTTCTCTAATTAGATGCATGTCATGCATAGGGATTCACAATTAAGATTCATCATTACCAACAAAGATTGTAAAACAATACTTAAGTTGGCTCAAAAATAGTTTACATAGTAGTTTGTGCCAATACAAACAACTATGTCAAAATTGTATTACTCAGCATCTGAAGTCCCTAGTGCTTGGCACTAACTATGACTTTAATGTTGTCACTCGAGATCTGAATGACTTTACATACACTGCTTTCTTAGCACTTGAATCACATGGCACATACTATCTTCTCGGCATCTGAGTGACTCGACACCCATTTTTTACTCGACATGCACTATCTTATATGTTATGCTTAGCATATGTTACTTGTTTGGTATGAACTAAGTAGATGACTTAAGTGTATAGACACTCATTAGTCAAAACCAATATGAGATCAACAATCTCCCCCTTTGACATGAGTGTCAAAAACACTTGGTCATGCATTAATGATCTTATCCTCATGAGCATAACATAGATAAATAGTATCTATTCACCTTTTATACAAAAATTCAAAATATTAAAATTTGGCAACACACGACTTATCAATCATACCTAAAAATTCCATAACTCCCTCTGAGTTGATTGTTCTATGATTGTTCTGTGCTATGCTCTATATTTGATACAAATATTTTTCCTACCGAGTAGATTGTCTACTATGTAGCTTTGTCTCTGTCTCCCCTGTACTCTTTCTCATTATTACTCCCCTTTTATCCTTACTCCCCCTTTTTGACACTTATGTTAATGGGGCATATGGTAATAATGTGTTTGTCCCAAAATGGTTTGTGGATCTCAAAGATAATCTTTAGAGCTGCATCCCAATTATCACAAGTTACCTCCAATGACTTAATTTGGATGAGCAGCTCGACAACAAGGTGTACTAAGATTTCATGTGTAGAAAGATGAGAGTCTTTCTCCATGAGATGTTTAGTGTAGGCTAGTTCCTTTTGCAGTATCTCCATGTGTGGAGTCAACATTGACTAGATGCACATCAATTTAGCCTTGATGTTACCTTCATCTGCATGTAATTGTGCTAATTGACTTTGGGAATGTAGGAAGGTGTTGAAGTGCTTCCCACTTTGGGCTGGAAACTTTGGTAGAGTTATGCTAGATGTGTGCACAATTCTCTCCAAGTTTAGGATATGACTCCTAACTTCCCTTGTGAAGAGTGTAGTATTATTCAGTTTTGTATACAAAGAGAAAATATTCTCTAGTATCTTCTTCACACTTTCTATTTTGGTTGCTAATTCAACCTATGTCAGTGCAATAGCACTTGATATCTTTTCATCAACCTTATGTTGGAACTTTGTCTCAGACCATTCAAGTAATTTGACATTAGAATCTAGGTCTGTGTTATTCAGCTTCTCCACTAAGTTAGTTAATTGTTCAATTATTGGATCATTTTCCTCTGGAGTCAATAGACTAAATGCATCAATAAAAATGTCTTTGATATCAATCAAAGCTTGCTTCTACCTATGCTCATGTCTAAGAAATTCTTGATGCTTCTTCTTTGCTAGAGATTCTTGGAGTATACCCATCTACTCAATAGTAATAGTTGCATAATCGAATTTGGGAAACTCAATTACTTCATCTAGGTTTACATCAACAAATGATGTAACATCAACTCCCTTGGATGTACTTGGACTTGGCCTTAAGGATTGTAATGGTGTGGCTTCTATGCTTGGCCTCTAAAGAGATTGACTAGGAGGAGTGGAAATTTTTGGTAATGTTACCAATGTTTGTATTATTATTTACTCCTTTGGCTTTGTTGTCAAACTTGACTCTTTAGGTGTGTGCTTCTCTTCTATATTATCAATAACACCTTAATTATGTGTTGTAGGTGTAGGAGTATCTACTTGACCTGTTTGAATTTGAGTTTCTTCATTCTTTTCTATCTCATCTTTTAGTACTCCATCTATCTCACCCTTGTCATGTACACTTTCCTCTATAGTGGCTGAGACTAGAGTACTTTGTGCCATTGTACTGATGGTAGGAGTAGTTGTCTCCTTCCTTTGATATACCACAAGGGGTAGTGTTGGTTGTATCATTATGAATTGAGGAGGGGGTGAAGGAGTAATTTGTTTCTATACTACCTCCCCTGCAAATACCTTATCTACCTTCTCAATCTCATCAATACTCATCAGTACAGGATTCTCACAAAGTTTAGCCTGGGTGGTGGATTCCACCAATATCTTTTTCAAGTCATCTTCTATGAGGGGATTGATTTTATGAGTCACAGTATAAGAAACATCCTTTATCTTTACAATGTCACCTTCTTTGTTCACCTCATGTAAAGGACTAGCACTCAGCACTAGTGTATCTGGTACACTCTGTTCTATTGGTTGCTCATCCTTAGTTGGTATCTATGTATCTATATTTATGTTTGTGCCTCCCTCAACTATATCTTGTTTAGTTTCATCTTCTTTTTCTCCTTCTTTTTCTTCACCTACCTTGATAGGTGCTTGTAATATTGCTTGGGATGTTGTCAAACATATAATGATTTCCACATCAAAGTAGTCTTTTGTACAACATCCTCAATGTTATTCTGCAATATACTGAATGCCTTGTATTTTGGTGCAAATTTTCCAATATGTTTCTTAATGGCTTTTTCTATTGCACCCTTACTTAGTTCTAAGATTACCTAGGCAAGTGTTGTTTCTCTTAGTTGTTTTTTAGTATTCAAACAATAGTGTTGCTTCTACTCAAATCTCTCATACAAACTCTTGGGTATGGAGTTGGCAAGTTCAAGAAGAGACTCTTTAAATATTGCCATCATGGCATATATTGCCTCTTCAACTTGATTCTTTTCAATCTTCCTAAGATTGTCAAATGCAATGTGAGAGAATCTAGACAAATCAACATGATTTCTAATATTCTCACATAGATTATCTAAATCTGAAGAAGAATTGTGACTTACCACTTGAAACTAGTTGTTGTCATTAGATTCAATCTTCTCTTCATCAAATTTAGCTAGAGCAACATATTTTCTCCTTGGTCTCTTATAGGATTCTTCACTCTTGCTAGCTTGACTAGCTCTTTTCTACTTTGGCTTGGTTACTTCCTTAGCCTTTTGTGCAGTGGCCCTTGTGCTAGCCCTAGTTGTATGTATTGTAGGTTGAGTAGGTTTTGCAACCTTCTTTGGTTTGTTTATTGCAGGTGCTTTAACTTTTCTTTTTTTCTATTTAGTAGTTGTAGGTGGTTCACTAGCTTCTTCTCCCTCGACACCTTCTACAATTTCTACTTACTCTTCTTTTTGGTCCTCTCTTTAACCTTGGGTGATGAAAAGTGGTGCTTAGATAGGTGCATTATCTACTTCATCATCATTATCTTCTTCTTCTTCTGCCCTTCACCAAATTTCTCTTTTAGTTTCTTTACCATCTTATTCTTCTTTCTAATGACTGAAGCAGTCTTCAAGTCCATTGTGATTTTTGACTTGGCCATATCATAGTTCCTAAAAGTTGTAGCCTCCTTGTCCACTTCTTCTACAAGTAATGTTGTTATCACTGCAGAGGCTTCATCAATGTTGGTTTCATATCCCAATGGTCTTACCCATCTAACTCTAGGAACTATTGCATGGACATATGTAAAGTTAGTGTCAACTAGGAAGAAAACATCATCAAAATGTTTCTCTATTAGTAAAATTGGTATCCTGAATCTTTTCTTCATTGTCTTCTTGAAGTCTTCAAAGTAGCTTGTCATGACTGATTCAAAATTATCACCTAATTTCTCAATGAATTCACCTATTTGCACTACAATAGATATGTTTACCTTCCATGAAACTTTACCAAAAGTAGGAAATGTATTATGTACATAAAAGAATATACATACAAAAAAAGATCCAAATTTGCATTGTGCACTTTTGGTATTCCTTATAGCTTCCAAATTCTCAATCAATTGTTGTAATTGCAACTCAGCAAGATCACAAGTATGGTCTGTCTTCACTATTTTGTATCCCACATCCACTACAATACATGGAAAACTGTTAAGCCTACTAGATTGATAGAACTTATGTGCTATTATCCTCACTACAAAAGCAATTAAGGGATCTCTGATTGTATCTATTGTCATCCCTTGTTTATTCCACACAACCCCTATATTCCTTTTAATTACCTCTTTTGCTTCACTTCTCAATGTCTTTGGCCAATCTAGGGTTGGATACCCTAAAACTCTATGCACAATTTTCTTGGTGATTTTCACCAGTCCATTCTCTAACCATATAGAATTATTGTGTATTTTGCTCAAAACTATCTTTATCCATTATGTCTTGAAGATGTTAGGGAAATCTAGGGCACAAATTAACCCTTTCTTCTCAATAATTTTGAATTCCTCCTTCAACACTCCATTTTCACACAATTTCCCATATGTCTCCCTAATTTCCATGTCTCCTATGCTTCCAACCTTACATGTATAACAATATTTAACATCTTGGATCATTAAGGCTTGCAATGGTATCATTGACAATGCACCAGATGGATATTATTTATAAGCTATGTCTAGAATAGCTCTAAAATTAGGTTGCTTAATCTCATTGCTTATCAATTGCACATTCAAAAATTCCTTTCCCTCTACAACCTTGGTTGTTGAAGAACTAGATGCCATTTCATAAAACTAGGTTTTGCAAAAATTCAAACTACGTAACTTGGCACTCAATAAATACCTTTACAATTATGCAGTGATGGTGTCAAGTGACTGTTGAATCCATTTGTAAAAGCTTAGAACAATTTATTTGGTTTGTCTTTAGGTCTTTGTGCTCTCTTTCAAATTCAAATAATGTCAAATGAGTAGAAATAGACCATATAGACCTCAAAACCTTACAATTAATTCTTAGTGCTTACACAATTGTAAGCTCAACTTCAATAAAGATTTCAACTTGCTCAGCTTCCATGAAGTTTCCTTTCCACTCAACAACCACTATGAGCTCAGTCAATGCTAACAATTGTGATAACTCATCATCAACGAATATTTCTCTTGACAACTATAGTGAAACATTTTATGCTCGACAACCACATGAAAACTAACAAAGCTAAAAGATTTCCTTTTTATTCTTAACAACAATTTGCAACTTTATTCATGCATATGCAATTTTTTCAACACTAAATCCTTGGAATTGATGTAAAGTATATTCTTTTAGATATCAGTCCAACTTACCTCTTGATTGCTTAATTGGACGAGGTGTGATCACTTGACCCATTGGGTGAAGTGATCCCTTTTACACTTGATGTGTTGCAATCTTCCTTTCTCTTCCATGTCTTGTTCATTTCATCTCTAATATTCTCAACATTTTCCTTTTCTTTTCCTTTGTTGAACTCATTGTTTAGTGCCTTTGACCCTATTGGACAATTTTTGCTTATGTGACCAATCTTCAAACAACTAAAACATGTGGTTTGACTCAACCATCTACAATAGTCACTTTTGAACTGTGTACTTATGCAATTTTCAGAAACATGTCCATATTCTTGACAATAATGACAACTATAACTTGTATTATAGTCCCAATTATAAGAGTTTCCATTATGCCTTACCTTTGTCTACTTGTTTGATGATAATTTAGGCTTGGATGTGCACTCATATGCTCTATGTCCATACTTTTGATAGTTATAGTAGTATCCTTCAAATCTTTGTGAGCTTGTGGTCTTTGTTTTGCATTGATGTGCTTGATGTCCTTGTTTGTTACATTTATGGCAATGATGCATGAATTTCTTCTTAGGATTCTAATTTGCAGTCTTGCTCTTGCAAACATTAGTAGTATGACCTATCTTACCACAATTATGACAAGTAGGTTTGGAGTTCTTACCTTTGTTACTTCTCTCTTCGCCACTTTTGGATGTTTCTCCTTCTTCAATACTAGTGTATCCCAATCCAAAAGTATCAATGTTGCATCTAGAAGATTTCATCAATTGTTCAAAGTATTTGATGGCTTCACTAGGTTTTTTGAGACTATCAACAAACTCCTTTTCTCTTTTTAGGTCATTTATCAATTGTTCATTCTAGAACTTCAGTGTTGTGATCTCAATATCCTTTGCATTTAGTTCATGATTTGCAGTCATCATTTGACTCAAGGTTTCCAATTGCATGTTAGCAATCCTAGTCACCTCTGATGTTTTCTCTTCTAGTCTATTGGTCAAAATCCTTTTGTCATCTTCAATCATGAATTTTTCCTCTTCAACTTTCTTTTTCTTCTCGATCATTTCACATAGCAATATGATTGGATCTCTTATTCTCTCTTTATATTTCTAACCTCTTTAGTTAGGGTCCCATTATTTTCCATTAGATCTACAACTATTGCATCAAATTCATTGAAGTTTTCATTTGCAAATAATTTAGTAGTGTCAATCTCTTGGTATTGTCTGTCATTCTCTTGAATAGCAATTTCCTTCCTTCTCTTCAGTGATCTCTTTAACTCATACCTTGCTTCATTTAGCTTAAGTAGGGAGAGTTGTATTTCAATTATTTGGTTCTCAATAGTCTTTCCCATTTTGTAGACTTCAACCTTCAAGATCTTTCCTCAAAGCTGTAAAGCTTTTCTTTTAGAGGACTGTGGCTCTGATACCAATTGTTGGAAATACAATAGGAAGGTAAATTCTATTGTTGGGGGGGGGGGGGGGGTGGTTGTGTGAATCAACACTAAAAAATTTCAACCTCTAAAACTATTCACCACACATCCATCTCCTAGTCTATGCATATAAACTGAAATACCAAATTAAGCATATACATTCATAGCATGAAAGTAAATATTCAACACAAGAATGAAACAAGATATTTGGTTACCCAGAAACCCTCCAAGGAGAAGGTAAAAATGAAGTGGGTATGACACCTACAAATCTTCACTGTTGCAGTAATAGAGTGTATCCAATGAAGGTTACAATGTTTGACCATGAAACATGATCTATGCTGTAAAAGGTTTGTTGTGTTAAAAAGGCTTACAATATTGTTAGATCTTACCTTGTTAAATGATTTAAAACACCTTGCTAAAAGTGTGCCTGGTAAGAGAACTTTAACTTATAATGGAGTAAGCAACATGTCAAAGGATTTACAAGAGTTTGTTAGAACTACTCTATTAAGAGATTTAACTGATTGACTTGTTAAAATGTTTTAGCAATGATCCTTCGATCAGAACTTTGTTGCTTGATGTCAGATCACCTCTACACTAATGTGTACTTGATCCTTTCTAATCAGATGTACCTCTACTATCATCTATTTCCTTTCCTCTATTTTGCTTCTAACTAATTCTGCAATGTAGCTCAATTCATAACACCTTAATCACCATGAATGCTCTGTTTGCACATGCAAACTCTCTTCAATTCTCCTTCTAACTCCTTTACTTTAAATTTTAAGATTTATCTTCCTTAAGAAGACCTAGGTGATGTAGGGTTAGGTATGAATCAATGGTAGTGATTCACCCATATTGCTACTTAAACCTTCCCTTTCTTTGATTGGATGCATGTCATGCATAGGGATTCATAATTAAGATTCATCCTTATCAAAAAAGATCATAAAGCAATACTTAAGTCGGCTAAAAAATGGTTTACATAGTAGTTTGTGCCTTGATACAAAAAACTATGTCAAAACCATATTACCCGACATCTAAAGTCCTTGGTGCTCGACACTAACTATGACTTTGATGCTATCACTCAACATTTGAATGACTCAACATACACTGCTTGCTCGACACTTGAATCACTTGGCACATACTATCTACTTAGCATCTGAGTGACTTGGCACACATTGTTTACTCGACATGCACTATCTTATATGTTATGCTCAACATATTTTACTTGTTTGATATGAACTAAGTAGATGACTTAAGTGTATAGACACTCATTAGTCAAAACCAATCTAAGATCAACAAAGGATATCCACAACTAGTGAGCCAATCTAGCCCAATTTATTCCAACTACATTTTTCTAGAAATTATAGGCAATAAGCCTTGCTAGAAAGGAAGAAGTGGTTTTGGATGCATACCACCTGATGAACTAAGTGACATTGTCAACTATCTTCTTCAAAATCCTAGAAAGCACTTGGCATCAATCAGACCCATGTTATATGTGGTTACAAGTGAATCCTCCCACTACAATAGTTAGCTTTGGCTATTGTTGTAGATATATTAAGAAAACAACATGTGTAACCCTTACTATATCAAATCTTGGATAGCCTCTTGCAATCATTCTCCTATATGAATAGGGTGAATGTTGGCTAATCCAAAACAATACAATTGTAGCTCTAGACATCTTCTATTAGCATAGTCCGATGAGAACCTACTAACTATTAATGTATCATGTCTAGAGTCTTTAAAAAATAACATCTATAATGTGGTCAACTCATTAATTTTTTTTAGCTTGCTGGTCAAAGGATTATTAAACATTAAATATAGAAGTTATTAACTCTTGTTAACTCTTTCCAAATAGTCCATAACACATTTTGGCCTCCTCTAAACATAAAAGAGGGAAGGTCAAATAGAATAGGAACAAGCCCAATACCTAGAGGTTTTGACCTAGTGTAAGAATGAATCTTGATGATATTCCTATGGGGGAGTATCCTAGCATTGCTAGAATATTTGGGCAATTGTTAGTATGATTATGTGTTGTATTCATGGCATTGTTTGTTATTGATGTCAACATACTGGTTGTTGTATGTAGACTAATAAATCAACAAACATAGATTGAGATCGTGAAGTTTGAGGATTGAAGATGAGGTTAAGCATAACTAGTAGTGTCCTAATGTTGTGGTTAATTGCACATGCAAAAAGTCAAAGACTGGTGATAATTATTCAAGATTTATTGAAGAATTTTTTTTGGTAGAGTTCCTAAAAAGTGACTTTTGGTAATAGGATTATATCTCCTAGTAGGGTATAGGTAGGATCATGGTGTGGGTATATGTAGGATCATGTTGTGCCAAAAAGTGGCGATGTGAAAAAAGTGGAGTTTTAAAATTTCTAAATGCATTTCAAAATCCGCTCTGATTTTTTCCACCCATCCTAATACCAAGGCAAAAAGGTTAGACCAACTCTTATCGGGTATCCGATATGATAACGGGTATCCAATATGATATTAGATACTTGAAACCCATGAATAGAAATTTAAAAAAACCCTAAGAGAAATCAATCATTTTGAATCGTTTGACATTATTTGTCTTCCCCAATTTGGGTACCTGATACAAAAATGGGTATACGATTGAAGTAAGTAATTTTTTTTTGTTAATTTGATGGTTTTCAATGAATTATATTTAAAATTAGGTTTTATTTAATGGTTTTCAATGAATTATATTTAAAATTAGTTTTTTTTTAATAGAAATTGTTGATTTGTTTTATTCTAATTAAAAACTTAAAATGTGGTTTTGCAATTTAATAGGTATGGCTGACCCAAATGATATTGATAACATTGAGCCATGAAAAAATATTCCTCGAAACCCTCTGCCAAATGATCTAGTACCCCTTCAAAAGTATGCACCAAATGATCCCCTACCCCCTCAAAA
The DNA here is from genome assembly GCA_028749045.1 of Cupressus sempervirens. Lineage (NCBI taxonomy): Eukaryota > Viridiplantae > Streptophyta > Pinopsida > Cupressales > Cupressaceae > Cupressus > Cupressus sempervirens. The sequence continues at coordinate 886,486,429 of CM053783.1, forward strand.
CCCTCCTCAAATTAAAGATTTGATACAAGAAAATCTTACAGAACTGAAGGGTTTGCAAACCACATATAGCACTATACCTACATTTTCTCCCATGTTATCCATGTTAAACACCATAATGGATAATATTTAGACACTTACCAATGAACAAAATGTTTCTCTTTATTGGCGTGGAAAATGCATGACATGTTTGATGATGGGTTGGACTATGATGAGGTTGCAGCCCTAAACACAAGTAAAGATGATATAGTTAACCTTTTATGTAAACCCAAAAACTAGTAAAAAAGTAAACTGCACAAAGCCCAAATTATTGATTGAATGGTGCACAAATGAGACTATGTGCGTGAACTTTCGGGATCCTTGGTGGATGGTTTTTGACAAACCTCCACACAACAATTTAGAGGTTTCATTCTATTTCATTAGAAAATTTTATGTTGAATTTGTGTTGGGCCTCAAGGTGAATTACTAGAGCATGAGGCCCAACATGAGTGTAGGAGGAGGAGATCCTTAGGATAGACCCTTTGCCCAATGGAAAATATTTGGCACTTTTGTAGTGCAACATCCTATTATCATTGTAGAGGATATCTCTTAGACTATTAGAGCCATCCATAGATTGAGTAGCCTATTGATATCCTAGGCCAGGTCAATGTTGCTTCCCCATGTTGTTGATGCTGGCATGAGTTCATCATCAAAAAGCTCATCACATGTTTGTGTGCCCATACTTCCATAATGTGCAATAATATTTGTCTAGGTTCCATTGGTAATCTTTTTGAGTATCAGTTTCTATATAAGGAGGATGACACAATGGACATGCCTACAGAGACTATACACCCTGACATGAGAGAGGAGGGGCATGCAAAGCCATGAGATCCTTCAATGTTGGTATGTGTATACATTTTTTTATATAGTTTCTAATCTTTCTTTTCTCTTTCAGATATTACTTGTCAATAGTGGGCAACATACAAGGGGGAGGGGGGGGGGGGGTGAGGTACAACCCATTGGCAAGGGAAAGGTAATTAGGTGGTTTTAAAATGATTAAATATCGATGCATTCTTTTAAAATGTTTGTGATAATGAAATTTAATTACATTCTTTGTTGTACAGGGCGTGGCTACTAGTGATGAGTCCAAGAAGATTCGATATCGCAGACCCTTTGGCATTTCCATTCACAACGAGAGCCCCATTGTATGAATAAGTATCATTTATTTTTTATTTTCCTTATTTTCATAAACAAATTCAAAACTAATTTCCATGATATTAACAACTAGGCTTTTATATCTCATACGAGACACCTGGTGCACAAGAGGCTAAATGTCAGAGTTTTTTAATCTTTGCTCACGCAACCATATATCCATAGGAAGAGTCAACATAGGTAAGTTTTAGTTTTAATTCTTGATTATATGTTATAAATTTAGTATGCTTTGAATTATAATGTTATAGTTTAAGTTGCAGATCCATATGACAACCATGCTTCAATATATATAGGCCACAATCAACGAGGTTCAAGCATTGCCAAGAACATATGAGAGGACTCCTGACCGCCACATGGGGTCAATGAGAGAGGTATTGATGATGAAATTTTAAAACTATAAATCTTCATTAAAAAAGGATCATTGTGCATTTTAGTAATTCAATGTTAGATACATAGAATCATATAAATTTTATAGTCTAACTTTGGGTTTTCCTTTTTTGTTTATGTAGGAGGCATTTGATCCACCTAGTTCAGTGAAGAGGTTGCATTTTGATAATCCACCAAAAATATAAGATAATATAGTTGTCATAGGATACATCATGAGACATTTTGAGATGGCATATGTTTCATTGTATACAAAAAAATTGATATTATACACATTTTGATGGCATGATCAACCACATTTTGTATATGGATCTATGTATTTTGATATATATATTTGCATAATTTGTCTATGGATACATGAACTTTGATATATATTTGCTTAATTTATCTATGAATACATGTATTTTGATACATATTTTTTCATTTATGTGAAAAAGGATATACATATTAATTTAGTATGGTATTGTTCAATTTATTGTGGATCATGTGTATTGTTCATGTTTATAGAATATAATTCTCTTTGATCATGTTTGTTATATTTGATTCAAATGCAATAATTTGTAAAGAACATTTTAACAACCTTTATTATCAAATTTTGATGCAATGTTTAGTTTTTAATGATCATTGCAATCCATTAAGATGTATATAATTAGCCAAATCCATGGCCAATTTCGTCTTAGGAGCCCATCTTTGGTCTTACAAGACATTTCAATATGTACTAGTCAAAAAAATTATAGGGGCTATGTGGTCAAAATAGGGGTGTCACTAGTTGTCACTAGGTTATTATAGACCTTGACATGACCATCATGTAGCATTCCACATTTCACTGATAGCCCCCATGAGCTCTAATTTATGACCCGCAAAAGATTGATCTCCAAATGCACTTAGAGCATCTTAGAGACTCTTCAATATGGGGTGGTCATGAATGTTGTAGGATCTCCATGGGTAGAAAAAGGATGTCACTAGGGTTCACCCACCCATACGGAGCTAATGGCACTGGTGATTTGATGCCAAGATCAACAATTTCAAAGTTACGTTGTAATGCACCAATGAACTGAGGCACACTACAAGTTTTGGCATCAAGCAAGATCACTGTGCCAAATCTAAAATGGAATGTGATCTCTCTAAAATGAGATAGGTTATTCTAGACCTTGACATGACCATCTTTTAGCATTTGATGTTTCACCAATATCCCCCATGAGCTCTAAGTTACAATCCTTGGAAGATTGATCTCCAAACACACTTAGAGCATCTTAGATACTCTTCAATACAAGGTGGTCGTGAACGTTGCAGGATCTCCATGGTAGGAACAAGGGTTTCACTAGGGTTAACCCACCTATCTAGAGCTAATGGCACTGACAATTCAATGCCAAGATCAATAGTTTCAAAGTTACATAGTGATGTACCAATGAACTGAGGCAAACTACAAGTTTTGGCATCGAGTGAGATCACTGTGCCAAATCCAAACCAAATTATAATTCTCCAAAATGAGATAGGTTATTATATACCTTGACATGACCATCCTATAACATTTAAAATTTCACAAATATCTCCCAAGAGCTCTAAGTTATGACCCTCAGAAGATCAATCTCCAAACATACTAAGAGCATCTTGGAGACTCTTTGGTATGGGGTGGCCACAAATATTGTAGGCTCTTTGTAGTTGGAACAAGGGTGTAACTATGGCTCATCTATCCATTCAGAGCTAATGAAACTAATAATTTTATGCCAAGATTAGTGGTTTCAAAGTTACGCAGTGGTGCACCAATGAACTGAGTCACACTATAAGTGTTGGCATTGAGTGAGATCACTATGCCAAATCCAAATGGAATGTGACCTCTCCAAAATGGGTTAGGTTATTGTAGACCTTGACAGGATTGTCTTGTCGTATTTGATATTTCATCGATAGCCCCCATGAGCTCCAAGTTACGACACTCAAAATATTGATCTACAAACGCACTTAGAGCATCTTGGAGACTCTTTGGTATAGGGTGGTCACAATTATTGAAGGCTCTTTATGGTTAGAAAAAGGGTGTCACTAGGGCTCACCCACCCATCTAGAGCTAATGACATTGATGATTTGATGCCAAGATCAATGGTTTCAAAGTTACATAGTGATGCACCAATGAAATGAGGCACACTACAAGTTTTGGCATCAAGCGAGATTGTTGTGAACTATTAGGGGCATGTCTATATGTTATGTGGACAATAATAGTAATCTAAATGGAGTTATAATACTGATCTTGTGTCTCATTTTGGGGCTGCAATGTGTATTTTTCTACAAAGTCAACAACTAATATAATAGTGCAAATGAGAAAAGTCTCCTTACACATTCTAAATTGTTGATCCAACCACTGAGACCTATGCCCATGCCTTGCATACTTGTAGAAAAGTTTATCTTGAAATCTAAAATAAAACTAGCCACACTGATTACTTTTGCAACCAGTTCACATCTAGTTCCCTCACCTACACTCTTTAATGTGTATTTCACTATTTCATATACCTTTTTTTTACTATTGTCCTCCCAAGATCTCGTTCACACCCCTTATAGAAACATGTGTCAAACTTGGATTTGCCACCACATTTTTAACACTTCTCATTTAAGCAAGCATTTCTAAAAAAGAAATAACCATAAACTATAGGACATAAAAATTGATCTAGCTCTTGATGATTTTGGAAGCCCACTAGCACCACAATTCTCCAACATTTCATTACTATGCAAAGTATAATGGATGGAGGGTAATAGTTCATGGTGCATAGAAAAATTCACATGATATTTGCAATAACATGTATTTCAAATCTTAATTGGCACACAATAAAATGGATTCAAAGATTCAAAAGCCTTTTGTAATACATGCAATCTTGGATGACTCTCTAAATTCTTTGAACAACATAGTTTGACTTACCTCCAAATAATATTTAGGATGTGGCATGTGGTCTCTAATGCCAAGTCTCAACTTCAACATGTCTTTAGCATTGGGTGAGACTCTTGAGCTAGAGTCCCAAAACTATGTAATTTCTTACTTCACATCATCAGTTAGCTTCTTATCAAAATGTGGTAGCCTCCCACCAAAATCCCATGTATCATTTTGAAGAGGATCATCAATTCTCTCTTATCGAGTAAGTACTTTTCTCAAAGTAGTACAATTTAGGTTATGGTATGATAGATCAAATGACTTTACCTTATGTGCATATAGTGATGCAGACTGAATATTTGAAGGGTAAAACTAATTTTTGGTTATGGTATGATAGATCAAATGACTTTACCTTATGTGCATATAGTGATGCAGATTGGGTAGGAAGTATGGGTTATGTAAAGAGTACAAGTGGTAGAGCATTTGTCTTAGGAGGAAGGTTGGTTTCTTGGCTAAGTAAGAAACAAGATTGTATTTCACAGAACACAATAGAAGTAGAGTATGTAGTAGTAGAAAATGATTGCAATTAGATCATGTGGATGAAGAAGACTTTGAAGGACAATTGAGTTGAGTTTACAGAGCATGTTATCATACATTGTGATAACACAAGTATAATGAGTATGTCTAAGAATCATGTGATACATTCTAAGACAAAGCACATATCTATTAATTATCATGTTTTGAGAGAGAAAGTTATAGAGAAGGAGATCAAATTAGATTATATTAGTAAAAAGGAGTAGATAGTAGAAATTTTTACAAAGCCCTTATTGAAGGATACATTTGAGTACTTAAGAGGTATGCTTGGGGTTATACTCTTGCCTATTTCTGAGTAGATGATGTAGAGATTGTATTAGTCCAATGTTACAAAACACTATTATTCATCTGCACTAGATGTTGGATTCTTCCTCTATGGGGGAGTATCTATGATTGAGCTAAGTCATGAAGGACTCTTGGTAGCTGGTATTTAATAGTTTTTGTGGACACTTGAGCTTTTTGAAGTTATTTTTGAACCAAAATTGACATAATGATGCCTTTTTCATTGATGTCAATGGGAGATAATATGTACATGAAAAACATCTCATGATACAGGGGAGAAGATGGAAAGAGTATTGATGTTAAAAAGGGAAGTATATCAATAGGGGAGCAACACTAATATAGAGTTTTTCTTGAGATTCATATGTGATTGATGAAGAGGATTTGAAAAGAAAGAGTGCAACAATAGAGTTATATGTTTGGTATTCATGAAACGTATATGTTTTTCATGTATTTTTCCATCAATGAAAAAGGAGGAGATTATTAGCATGAATGCTGATGATATTGCTATGGGGGAGTATACTAGGATTGTTAGAGTGTTTGGGAGATTATTAGTATGATTATATGTTGTATTCATGGCAGTGTTTTTCATTGATGTCAGCATACTGGTTATTCTATGTAGGCTAACAGAGTAGCAAATAGAGATTGAGTTCATGAGGTTTGAGGATTGAAGATGAGATCAAGCACAATTGAGAAAATGTTCTACAAAGTGTCTTGATGACATGGTTAAGTGTGCACACAAAAAGTTGAAGACTATTGATGGTTATCCAAGATTTATTAAAGATTTTTTTTTTTGTAGAGTTCCTAAAAAGAGGCTTCTAATAATTGGATTATATCTTCTAATAGTGATAAAATTTGATGAAGTGTAGTTACAAAGAGGAATAATGAATAACGATGATGGTGTGGTTGATGACATGAAGTTTGAGGTTGCACATGTGAAGATTTGTTAAGAGTGTGACCCATTAGTGTTATGTAATTGTGAAAATATGTATTGTAACATGTACTATATTTTTTAATGAAGTCCTAATTTAATTGTAAATTGAAAGAGCCTCAAGGTTGACTCAATAAACTAATTTGGGAACTTGGTATAAAGGAAAGTTGTTTTCCTTGTGGTTAAGTGTGAAAAGTGTGAATTGTGAATTATAAGTGTAGATTATGAATTATAAGAAAGCTATCTAAGGGATTTTATGTGATGCAAGTATGCAGATTCAGTATTGAGACCAGAGAAGAGTTTGGTGTAGTAGAGGTAGAGTGAAAGAGAAAAGTGATTGTATTTGGTAGAGAGTACTAGTGAACAGTTGATCATTTGGCATTGTTTCAAAAGGAATACTACTAAGACCAATTGCATAGTGACTTTAGTGATCTTCCCCATAAAGTTGTTTGGACACTAGGTCCTTTTTCCTTCCACAACTCCTAAGAGGGTTGGCACAACTCCTAATAGGGTTAGAATTTCCTCATAGAGATTCAAATTCTCTAATAGGGATTGATATGTACTAAATGTATTTCATTGACTGCTAACAGTGTCCATCCTCTTGCAAGGAATTTATATATTAGTACATCATTTTGTGTGTACAATTCCCACTAGTGTTTTCCTTGTAATCAAGGGTTTTCCTAGTTAACAAATTTGGTGTTATTGTGTATGGTTATCTTGTGATAGTTATTGTACTTGTTGATTACATATTTCATATTTAGTAAGTTTAATAAGATTTGTTTTAACTGGATAATTGATTTACCCCCATTTAGCTTGTTGGACTTTACTTTCTAACACCAAAAAGCTCGCCCTATAGACTTGAGGTCATAAGGGTATTCATCACCCAAGAACTAGGTTAGAGCACAAAGATGGGGGACCAAAATGTTTCTAACTTTTTGTTTTTTCACCATCTTTGTCATAGGGTGTATGCCCTGTCAAAAACAATAAAATTAGTAAACTCACATTTTCCTCCTTATTTTCACTTTTCTTTTTTTGTTATGCTTGAGAGCTCTACTTGCCCTCCAAAATGCACAAATACTTTGTATTGTGTATTTAAGCACCAAATCAAGTCAAAATGCATCAAAGATCCTAATCTGGTGGAAGAGGAAAGTAATTGAAGCATTTTCTTTGTTTAAATTTAAGTTTTTTTAATAATTTTTGGATCAAATTTTTTTCTACAAAGTTTAATTTGGATTGTATTATAGTTTTAAAAAGTTGCTTTTAATTATAGGGAAGGAATGATGTGGAAGTAAATAATCCACTAGAAATCTCTTCACAAAAACTTCTTAATGATCCACAAAACCCTCCTCAAGCAATTAATAAAATCCTCCTCAAAATGATCCATAAATCCCTCTGAATGAAGAGAATGAAACCCAAACACCCCCACTAATTAAAAGACCTCCTCTTGGTACATCTAAAATTTTATTGGATAAAATTAAAAATCAGAAAATTAAATTAGAAGAGTTGGTTAGGATGTTAAAAACTTCAGTTCAATCAAATCTTGAAAGGGCAAAACTTGCATAATATTTCAGATTTTTTTTACCCATGTAGGTTCAGTTAGTGGGCAACTTATTATTTAGAATAATAAAAGAGAAGAATTTTTTTTTAATTATGAAAATACATTTTTATATGGGGATTTTAGAAAGAAAAATATTGCAAAAGATGACATTTACAATTTTTTAAAGAAACCAAGTGAAATTGACTCAGTTTAAATTGCCACTAGAAGGTTCCCTGTTCATTGGTGCATCAATGATAACATAAAAAACAACTATTGGGATGGATGATAGATGGTATTTCATGCTCCTCCCTATAAAAATAATGAGTTTCCTATTTATTTCTTAATAAAACTCTATAGTGAGTTCATCCTTGGGGAGGTGCCTAATTATTTTGATTTTCTAGAGTCTCATGGTAGAGGTGGTAGGTATTTATTTAATAGCTTGGGGGTACATTGTGAACCTAATTATAGTGCCCACCTAGTGAATTGATTTATTATATATTAAATTTACATTCTATGTTAAAGTTTGGAGATGCGATGTTACTTTACATTAGAGATACTTTCTTATATGTAGACACATAGATAGGATTTACTTAATGTGATATTGGTTTTTTGGATCCTAACCCATCTAAAAAATATATTATTGTTGATATATTTTTATATGCATTTTGTGTTGGTTGGTGATGTAGGCATTTATAGGAATAGGTATTGAAAGCCTCAAAATTATCTATTGATTTGAAGATTGAATCATGATCTAAATAAGAACTTTGAACCTAGAAGTCCTATTAGGGGATTCAACTATCCTAATTAGGACATTGGGGATTTTTATTCTTGTATGGTTTAATGATATTTCACTTATATCCTTATTGTGATTTTAGTTTTGTGATTGGAATTCTCAATATATGTTTATCTAAGTATATGGGTGCACACATAAATACTCGAATAAATATGTGTGTGTGTGTATAGTTGTGGTTGGATGTAATTTCTTGCATAATTATATTACAATATCTTATAACTAAAAATGAAAGAGGAAATAAATAAAATTATGAAGAGAATTATTAAAATATTTTAGAGATTAGAACCTAGAACCTTCCACCTTTCAATCTCACCCTTAACCAACCAACCCATGTAGCTCTTCATGAAGCATAAAATGGAAAGTGGATTTTAAACCATGTTATATTAACACCATGATATAGAAAAAGGGTCTCTAGAATTGAATGCTTGATCCCTTAAGTGAAATTGTAGAGACTTGACCATTGTGTTATAGGATGCCTTTGAGAAGGGAATCCTCAATAGTCTAGATAACCTAGTCAATTTTAGGAATTTAAAAATTAAATAAAATTATTAATTAAAGGTTTGATTTATTTAATCAAACCTTAGCAAGCCAACTAAAATAGATGCAACCATCCATAAACTAAACTTTATCCCCATAAATAAGGGGCTTCCTACAAATAGAATTGGGAAGGAAAAACTATAGTTAAAAACACACAAGAAGCAAGATAGGGAAAGCTATTGGCAAAAACTATAGTCAAATTTATGATTTGAAGATCATCACCTGCACAAAACTAGAGGATACTAGGAATAAGATTGGAAAGGATGAAAATACGTAGATCTAAATAGAGGTTGGAAGCTTTCATCTTTCACAAACTTAAGCCCAATTCCATGCTAGCCCAAGAAAGCAAGTAGGTCTTGGTATTCCATTTTATTTTATACAGTAACTTAAGATGAGGAAGATCAAATCAATATACTACTATAGATAGTGTATATATATATAAATATAAAATTATTATAATGGATAATAACAAAAAATGAATATATTAATTCTTTAAAGGAAAAATCTGAAATAATTGCCAGCATATGGATTATGAATCATGAATAATATAAAGATAAGTGCCAAAATTTAAAGGGCAAATAGAGCTAATATTATAAGTTATTACGTACTTATGTGTGTGTGTGTATATATACATATACATATATACATATATATATATATACATATACATATACATATATATACATATATATATATGTATATGTATATATATATGTATATATATGTATATATGTATATGTATATATATATGTATATGTATATATGTATATGTATATGTATATATATATATGTATATGTATATATATATATGTATATATATGTATATGTGTTGGCATTATGATACATTTTTGTCATTAGTTACAACACTTATTGGATTCTGAATGCTTACCGAGCTCTCACCAGAAGCCAAGCTTTACCTAGTTCTCAGTGTTTACCGAGTAATCAAGGTGAACAAAGAAGTCAGTGTTTACCGAGTGATCAAGGTGAACAAAGCAGCCAGTGTTTACCGAGTGTTCGAGGTAAAGAAAGGAATCAGTTTTGACCGAGTGAAGATGTACTAAGATGTAACCGAGAACTTCGTGATAACCGAGCTCCTGAGGTTATCAAGGAAATTATTTTTTACCGAGCTCAGACGGATATCAAGGAAACTAACTATCATCGAGTCACAAGGTTCTATCAAGTGTTTCCTTTGATCACCGAGCTACAGTTTGGATAGAAGTATTCACCGAGTGACATCTCTTCTACTGAGTCTCCAGTGGTTACCGAGTTCAAAACTACTCGAAGTGTTTAGTATGAACCATGCCTTCAACATGACAATGCCGAGTAATGCAGTGGATGCCGAGTATCAGAAGGACACCGAGTCAGTTCAGTGAACCCGAGTTTTTACCTTGGGCCGACTTTGTATAGAGATTTGCACTTGTTGTTTTGGCCAACCTTGCATGCATTGTTTATTTGGATGGTATATATATGTAATGTATTGTATCATTCAGATGTAAGGAAGCAGGGAAACTAGATGAAAAGCAATTGCAATGGGAATAAGAATTGTAATGAATAAAACTGCGAAAGTGTGAAAGAAATACATGCGTGTGAAAGTATGTGTGCTGAGTTGTGAAGGTATTCAGCAAGGTCAAATTTTGGAGCAGAAAAGTTTTATCTATCACATCAAGGTGAATCAGAGCATAGCGGATCTTATCAGCAATCAGTTGCAATCAGATCCACTGTTTCATTCTAACAGGTGAATCAGTTTTTGTAAATCCTTTAACAAGGTAGACTTAACAGTCTTTTGTAAATCTCCTAACAGAGTGCATACTTTATTGTATGTTTGGAAATCCTCTAACAAGGTGGATCTAGCAATCCTTTGTGCTCCTAACAGGGTAGATCACCAGAAGTGGTCATTGTAAGCCTTAACCGACCAACTTCATACTGTAGTAACGAAGCTTGTGGGTTTCATCCCCACCCCAATTTTACTTTCTATTTGGAAGGTTTCTGGGTCACCAAATCTATGTGTTCAAGTGTTGCAAATGATTTTGTTTCATGCTTACAGTAGGTTACTTGGATGAATGATGAATATATCAGTATGCAGTTTTATTGTTGAATTTTTAGAAGTTACTGATTCACCCCTCCCCTCTCAGTAACTTGTCATATCTTGAATATTTCCAACAATTGGTATTAGAGCATTAAGGTTCTCAAGATAAAAGTTTCACAGCTTGAGCAAAGATCAAAGACAATGGAGATATTCAAACTTGACAAAACTATTGAGAATGAAAAGCTAGATCTGAAAATGGCCATGACTCAACTCAATGAAGCAAAAGAGCATCTTTCACAATCCTTGAAAAGAAGAAAAGAACTTGCAAAGCAAATGAATGACCATCAGTATGTTGAAAAAAAGATTGAAGATCTCTCACCATCAAATAGTTTAGATGAAGCTGACAAAGCAATCAAAGAACTTTTAGAAAAGAATGGATCTCTACAGGAAGAAGTAAGAAAGCTCAAAAGGGAACAAGGAATCCAGTCCATCAGGCTATGCGAAATCTTGGAGCAAAGGAACAAGGCAGCCGAAGACTTAGAGGTAAGGAATAATCAATCCTCTCAGCTTGAAAATCTTGTAACTCAATTATCTAATGCAAATGAAGAAATTATGAATCTGAGATCTGAGAATGAGAATTTGAGAAATGACTTAATTACTGAAAGACAAATCAATGCAAGCTTACAAAGTGATCTAATATCTGAAAAACAAGTCAATGAGAGAATGGTAAAATCTCAAAAGGACATGGATCAATTGAATCTGCAAAATTAAGAAAACTTTCATAAACAAAATGGTAAAGCAGGCCTTGGATACAAGGAAGAAGGTGAATCCTCCAAACAGGGTACTCAAAAGAATTAAAAACCTACTTGCAGCCACTGTGGTAAGTTAGGTCATACATCTAACGGATGTTGGAGCAATGGAAAAGGCAAATTTAATGGAAAGTGCTACAATTGCAATCAGCATGGACACAAAGCCAATGAATGCAAAAAGAAACCGAAATTTGAAGGTAAATGTCACAAATGCCAAAAGCAAGGTCATAAGGCATCACAATGCAAATCCAAATCATTTAATCCAGCTGACCAACTTGTCAAAGCAATATTTGGTTGGGACTATAACACTTGGTGCAGATGTCATTATTGTGGAGAATATGGTCATACTGGCATAAACTGTGCAAGGCATCACCTAAGAAAAAGGGATACCACTGTAAGATGTTATACATGTACAGAACTTGGTCATATATCTAAAAACTGCATGAACATAAAGAAAGTCGAGGATGAGAAGAAAATCAAAGTAGACAATATTCGGAAACAAATGAAGCAGCAATGGATTCCAAAGTCTACCGAGCCAGATAATTCAAGTAATGGAATGGTCACTCAAGAAGTGAGTGACTCTCCCATTTCCAATTAAGACTCATCAGGATAAGACCAGGACTGTATCTACAAAGCAATATCCTAAGCAGTCCTAGAATGAAAATATGATCAAATCAGTATTTCAGATACATCAGGATCATGGTCGGTACATGACCTTACCGAGCTCAGTCGGGTGCAATAAGGCCTCTTTCACCAAGTTGCACTTACCGAGCATGGTTGGTTCTTCTCTTACCGAGTTAAGGGCGGTTTAACCTATTTTCTTTTGGTCACCGAGTTGCGAAGTTTAAGCCGAGCTAGTGGATAATAGTCTATCGATCGCAGCTACCTCCGTACTGAACATTAATGTCGAATTTTTCATCAAAAGGGCAGATTTCAACCTCATTTTTCACCGCGAATTCAAGATTTACAAAAAGAGGGCTTTCAAGCGAGTTCAAGTGAGTTGAAGAGATTTTCCAGCGAAGTATTCTTACGAAATCTTTTCACTCACCGAGCAGCAATGGCTTCCGCAAGCACCAGCAACAGCAAGGCGAAGATAGGATCCGAAATGCTTGTGAAGGGAACGAAATGGAAGGCACCTACGTTCAAGCTTGTTCCTGCCATCGCTGAATCACTCAACCCGCATGGAGCTCAATCACAGATCCCTCCAAAGGTACTTCTAATCAATGATATTCCTACTCATTTCAAGTGTATTGTGCAAGAAATAGGGACACTAGATATGGATAGCACCCTAGCCGAGTTATGCGTGGATGGAACCCTAAAACCTGAGTTCAAACATTTGGAAACCAAAGGCTTAACCCATATCCCACATTTGCCAAGAAGTTTCCAAGTGAAATGGGTGAGGTATATCTTGAGCCGAGTGCATAATGGTCAGTTGTGGTTGGAACAACCAGTTTTGATAACCAAGAAGATGATTCACAAAATCACGGGTCTCCCGATGCTCAGCAAAGCCAAAACCACCAAAACCCTAGGACGGGATGAGTTACAGAGGAAAACCCAAGCTGAATGGGATGGCAGAGATTTAAAGCTCAACAATGTTTCAGATATAGAACTAAAATTTGGTATTTATGTTATTGCATACAAACTGTATAGTTCCAGCAGGCTGAATAGTGTACCTTGCGAGGCTATAGATTTGGCATATAAAATTGTAAAGAAAAATATGGAGTTTGACCTAGCTGATGTGCTATTAAAACAATTCAATAAAAACATGGAAAGCATAAGGACTACAAAGACAAACCCTTGTAAATTTGGTTCTTTGCTAGTTTGTTTATTTTTCTATGTACAGAAATTCTTTCCATCTAAGGGTACAGTTGTATGGAGGAAAGATACTCCAATTTTGTATCAAATAAATGAATTCATAGTAAAAATGGGTATGAATTTTGACAAAGTAATGGATAATTATTTTGAAGATTTCAAGGAAAGGATGAACAACAGATTCAGAATACCTCCAAAACTTGTTGAAGAGTATAAGGATGATGTCTGTTTCATGGTTGACTGTGACAAAGTGTACATACAGGCAGTTAGACCCCGAGTTGCATGGGTGAAACCTCTTCCATATGAGGTAAATATTGATGAAACAAGGGATATCATTGAAGCACTGGTAAATGAGCCAGTAGACCCAAGGCAACAAATTTTTGGTACTTATGATGAAGCAAAGGCCAGAATTGAACTGGAAATCAAAATTCCACAGGCCATCAGCAAAGGTAAGAGGAAAGTGGCCAAACTGAAAACTGAAATGAGTCCTCTTATGGTCACCGAGGGAAAAGGTGAAGATAAAGAAAGTGAAGAAGAAGAAGAAGGAGAAAAAGAATCAAAAAAGGAGCAACCGGCAAAGAAGAAAGGCAAGGTAATCATTACCAAGCCCAAGAAGCAGCCTACTGCAGTATTCGCTCGGAGGACGAGAAAAGGTATTCAGGAACCTGTATTGGTCAAACCTGCACCTACATTCGAGCAAAGGCTCAAATCATTGGAAGAAGGAGCTGGCATCACAAATTTCAAGGCATTGAGATTTGAGACAAGGACTGATGCAGAGAAAATGCAAATTGAGGAACTGGTACTTAACAAAATGGGAAAATGGAAATACTCCCCAGACCAGATCGCTCCTCATATCTCTAAAGAACTACTGGAGAGAGTACAGCCAAGATGGGAGTTAGCCACCAAGACGGTAAAAGATATATATGAGCAATCCCTGAAGAATCTTCGGCCTAGTCTCACTGGAGCAGAGGTAAAATCTGAATTGAAAACCTATGAAGGTAAAATGATGATCAGATTCCACACTTGTTTGATTTTGATCAAAGATATAGAGCATGTTGTAAATGATGCTACAAACATGTGGAAAAACATCTATCATCTACATAAGCCTAGTGTAGACCCAATAGAAATAAAGGATGATGACAAAAGTAGCAACAGTGATGAATCAGATAGCACTCCATCCATCACAGTTACACCAGGAGAGTTGCATGCAATGATGGAAGAGAAAGAGGAAGAAGACAAAGAGGAAGAAGCTGAAGAGGAAGATAAGGAGGATGATACAGTAAAAATTGCAGCAGCAGTTATTGCATCCCTTCCTCACTCTCCAGCTAAACCTGTGACATCATCAAGGTTGGAGTCAGCTTCAGCAGGTTCATCTACACCAGATTTACCATCTACACCTGCCATATCTTAGCTCCAGGTATTGTATATGAGCAATGTTAGTATGCTAATAGAAACCAAATTTAAATAAAGCTTCTACAAACTAAACAAAATTCATAAACTTCAAGATAGACTAAGATGATCTCTTAATTGAGAATATGAGCCATTAATGGGCTCTCTCAATAAGAAGCTCTCTTGTTGAGTAGCTTTGTCTAAATAGATAGGATGTATGCTCAAGCTTTATGCTTCAAAAAGGGCTTCAATGGATGATTGTGGATTTTTGGTGTGGATAGATGGCTTTAGTATGGATTTGGCTCTCAAAATAGCATTATAACTTTACTTCATGGATTGTGTTAAAATGGCTTGGGAGAGGATTCCTTAAATAGGCAAAGGGCTTGAGGGATCAAGGGCTAGGATGCAAGGATGGGAAAAATCTCATGGAGGGCTTAGATTGCATGAGAGGAGAGCACATGGATTGTGCTTCCTTACAACCAATCAAGGAGTGACACATGTCACATGGTGAGAGGATGGAGGAAAGGGCAAGGATGAGTCAACAAAGGAGGCTCAAGAGATAAAATCTTCATAAAGACCCTCATAATGACTTGTAAGAGCAATAAAAGGGCTTGTAAGAGTCATTTATGACCTAGTGGACTTCATAAAGTTTTATGGTTGAGATATTTTGAGGGTGATGAGAGCAAATTTGACTTGGACTTGATTAGGAAGGTTCTAAGCTTGCTTAGGCTTGTGCAAATGATTAGAGGATGGATTAGGATGGTTTAGGATTAGCTTAGGGATAGGCAAGTGGATGGCATTTAATGAGGGTGGGTGAAGGAGGAGATATTTGTTAACTTTGGCTTGGGTTAGTAAGTTTTAACCCATGTTTAGGGAATGTGACAAGGTTAGGAGGGGATTAGGATTAGGTTTAAAGACATCTTCTAGAAGAGTCTAGATTTTGGATGAGGATAAAGACTTTCTAGAATAGTCTAGAATTTCCTAGGATGAGGATGAAGACTTTCTAGAAGAGTCTAGAACTTCTTAGGATGAGGATAAATTAGATTTTTAGGAAATAAATAAAGTTTTATTTATTTCAAGGGTTTGGGTTGAGGAGATATTTATTAAAACTTTTTTAATAAACATGAGGATTAATATTTAATCTTAATTAAATATTTTGAGTTGGGATTAGGGGTAGGAAATGATGGGATTAGCCTTTAATCAAAATTAAAGAAGGATTAGAAGATTTTGGAAGAGGTTATTGGTCATAAGAAAATTGGCCAACTTTTGGGAAAAAAATAAATTTTTTATTTATTTTAGGATTTTTGGTCAATTTATTAATTAAATAATTAATAAATAAGGAAATAATGTTTAAATAAGATTTAAACATTTTTGGGAGGGATTCCTTAATTAAATATTTTTAATTAAGATAAAAGGATTTAATGGCATAAAAATTAATTAATTAATTAATTAAATAATTAATTAATTAATAAATGATGATGTCATCGGGAATTTTTCAGAAAATAAAAATACTTTATTTTCTAAAGGATTTTTAGGTGTCTACATTTTGCCCCTCTTTGATGTGATGCCGCAAGTGGCATGGCATCAAAGATAAGAAAATAAGATGCCCAAGGCTAGAGCAGAAGAGGAGAGAATGGACTGTGAGATGCCCCCCTCAAGAAGGCAGCGGGGAGAGAAAGCGAGGCTCGGTGGCTTCTTGAAAAACACAAGAATCTGGGATGAGCAAGGAGACTCAGATTGGCAAAGAGAAGGGGCTGAATTAGCTCAAACTCTCACTATGGGAGAATGATAAAGGAGAATCAGATGCACAAGAGGAAGCAAGCTTAAGACCTTAGGGAAGGTGGAGGATGAAGGAGCAGAGCGCTATAAAAAGGAATCCAGGATAGGGAGATGGATGAGGGGATTATAAAGCTGATGGAACAGGATTTCAAAGAGTTAGATTGGCGGAAGATGGGTTTCGGAGATCCCTAGGACTAGGATTGTGGATCTCGAAAGATGAGGCTTGGTGGGTTGATTTGGATTGGTGGATCCCTAAGACTAGGATTGTGGATCCCGAAAGCTAAGAGTGATGAGTGATTCAAAGAGATATTGATGCATCAGCTAGGGTAGGAGAGACAGATGCTGGATATGGGTGGGGGATAATGGAGATGAAGGAAAACCATTGAAGCTTTTTGAGCGGGGGGATACTTCAAAGAGAAGTACCACCATGTAGTTGAGCACTAGATTTGCTATAGGACTATTGGTTAATTGCCAAGGTTACCAAGAACATCAAGGCCTTTTCACCAACTATCCAGAGGACTGACAGACTAACTCAAAACAAACACACAAGGATTTCCCCAGTATCACAAATGAATCCCAGAGGAAGCAGTGTGGAACCGACACTGGGTAACCCACAAGCAGAAAAGAAAAATAAACAAAAGACTTGATCAAGACCTTACGCTCTAATTGCCCCATTTGCAGCATACCATGATATGGAAGATCATGGCAACCTTGAGGAGGGAACAAGGAGATTGCTTGGAAAAGATACTTCAAGACCCAAAAGGGAAGATCCCAAATCAAAAGAAAGTGAAAATCCAAAAGAGAGCCGTTTGCCAACGAGATGGGTAGGACAAGGTACTAACAGACCAAGATCAGACATGAGGAAAGCTATATCCTGCAAGGACCTATCGGAGAGCACCGAAGCTGGTGGATTTGGATGAGTGATGCGTCTGGCAAGCTGAACTAAGAAAGATAACACTTTGGTGACAGGAAATCTAGCTAAAGGATACATTGGAATAGCTAACCAAGATGTGTGATGGGTGCAAGATGCTGATCAAGGACGAACTGACACGAACGTTGGATAGATACAATGGTACTAAGCTAAAGAGGATGTACAAGTTGATGGACCAAGATATTTACAAGCTGAAGCGGACCAAGATAGTTACAAGCAGGCAAAAGCTCAGGATGATAGGATAGCGAGATGGTTCGATGTTGTGCAAGATGCGAAAGCTAAGGGTGGGGTGATAGCGAAAGATATGGATTTGGTAGGATGCATCCAATGATGATGAGAGATTTTGTGACCAAGGATAGCTAGAGGAGCAGGATGAGATGGTTGGATAGGATGGTAGATAGCTAGGATTATGATGGATATAAAGAGATGACATTGGGTTTGCATGAGGATAGCCTAGAGCTAGATACCAATGACAAGGGAGGATGGACAAGAAAAGATCTCCAAGGAATATAGTGCCCCCAATCAGAAGATAACATGCAGAAGGAGGTCTTATGATGGATGTGATAGGATTGAAGCTAGGATGGAAAAAGCTGAAGGGGCTAGGGAGATGGATGATAGCTGAGATGATTGGCTGAAGCTGCATAAGATTAGTGGATGGTGTGAGATGGAAGCTGGAGGATGGAGGATAGGTGGATAGATTGGAAGATGGAGTTGGATGTCAAGAGATGACCAAAAGCATGAGGGTGATAGGCTAAGTTGGGGATGGCGGGATTACACATGACGCTTGTTTGCCAAGTTTTCATCATGGTACTTGTCCAAGGTGCTTGAATTGCCAAGTTTTCACCAGTGGACGCTTTATTTTTCTTTTCTTTTTTTGACTTTTTGACTTTGGACTTAGCTGGAATGATTTTGGCCTTCTTTAGCTATTTTGGCTTTTTTGGGATTTTTCACTAGCTGTTGGAATGTTCAATTTTGTTGCTAGTTGTTGGTACACCGGATGTGTGATTTATGCAATAGATCGGATTAGATGGGATTGATGGTAGGAGATGGAGGGATGAAAATGCTGGAAAGGAGCATGAGATGGGGATGCTTGCAAGAGCAACATTGGCACATGTTGGAACGGGCGTGAAAAGAGCATATGGGGGATAGATGGTAGATGCGAGTGTGATGGAGGATTTGTGGAAGCGTGCTTGGGGATATAGGCACCCAAGATGGAGTTAGGAGATGGGGGACATGAGTCACTAGATGGGGGATTAGCAATGGTGGATGCCATTATGCATTGGGTTTCAAATTTTTTTTTGGGGATCCACATGGTTTTGGATTTTCTTTTCATAGGCTTTTGCATTGTTTTGCATTCTTTGATTGGATTTTGCCTTTTTGGAGTATGTCTTTTAGAATAGACATATGATTGCCTAGGATGTGGATTTTTAGCTTTATGCATTTTGAAGTTGGCATTCACATTGCTGTGGTAAGCTTTGGGAAGATGGTTAGGAGAAGCTTTGTGAGATGGAGAGGATATGAAAGAGCATGTAGGGGGATGATGATGGATGATGCGCGTTGATATGTGCCTTTGTTGATCTTGCATAGAAATGGATGGAATAGGATTTTTATGATGGCTGATAGGAGGATGGAGGATGGTAGATTTTGGGACATAGGGACCCAAAATGGATTTAGCGGATGAAGGGGGGATATGGTAGGTTGTTTTGGGTTGCAAAGATGGTGGAGGGGGGATGACATAAGATTTATTGAAGGAGTGATGGGAGGCTGGCATGGTGGGCTTGGAGATAGGCTTGGTTTGGGGGTGTGGTGTACCAACACCTTTAGATGGTGAGCCTTTGGATACATATCCAAGACCATGAAATCCTAGATTTTTTTGTGCAATAATAGGCTCTCTGATTCCTTGCTCTTGTGGTCCTAAACCTTGACCTTGATAATGCCATCGATTGAGCATTTGAACAAGTTGAGGAAACTTTTTGCTTGCAGAAAATGGTAGAAGTGATTTATTAGGTGTATTGCAACGGGGAGATACTGTTCTTAATTCTTCTGCTGAGAGAGGGCCACCATGGATGAATGTAAGTGAACCAAGAGGGTAGATTATAGATGGTGGGATAGCTTGGATAGGTGGTAAGATGGAAGCATGGAGTGGGGGAGATGGAAGGATAGGATCTTGATGTAGCTGGTGGGATGACAAGATATCTTGTAGTGGAGGAGATATGGCTTGAGGTTTCGGAGATGGAGGAGATGGTGACTGCACTATGGATGGAAGACATGGTACGATGATATCTTTATTTGTGCTTTGGGGGATGTCAACATGCTTTTGGGTAGGATCTTGATAGGATTGATTTGGAGTGGATGGTGCGATAGGAGGTGAAGGGATGGATTCTTCAAAGGCAGCGGATGGATAGATGGGAGATTCAGTAGTGGAGATGGGTGAGTAGAAGATGGATGCATAAGGGTCATTACGAGAGATTTGGGAAATGCTTGGAGGCGATGTGGATAGGATTTGGAGGGATTTGATAGGTGGTGGGATTTTGATGCTTGCGGGAAGTGGAAGGATTTTAAGCAATTTGATGGATGGTATGGGGATGATAGCTATGGGAGATGGAGGTGATATTATAGATGGGGAAGTTTCATCACTGACTACTTCACATGGTTGGATTAAATGACATGGCTTATCTACTTTTGGAGGCAACTTTTCTTGTATTTTCTCTAGGAGATTCCTTGGAGACTCGTGTGTTAAAGGTGGAGGTAGATTGACAGGAATAGCTAGTGTGATGGGGGTGGAAGATTGGAAGCTTGGTTGATGGGGTGATGGAGGGGAAGTTGGAATATCAGATGGCATGACTAGATAGTTTGGAATAACTCTTGGATTTTGGGGGATGCTTGGGGGAATATTTCTAAGGCTTTCAATATACCCGTCATAGTCAACAAGATTTTCATCATCATTGGAATAGGAGGTGGCGGGAGCAAGGACAATGCGACCAAACACATCATGATAGGATTGGTACTTCATGCTTTGATGATGAGTTTGATGGGGATGGGGTCTTGTGTATGGATGAACATGGAAGCTCATGGTTGGATTTGGGTTAAGCACAGATTTTGGATTGGCTGATGAAAGATTTCCTAGGGAGAGTCAAAGCTGCATGACAGACCTAAGGAGGATTGGCTGGAGATTTTTGGCTTTCATGTGGATGGGAGACTTCAAGGGCATGCTGTCAAAAGGTGAGAGTTTTGCTTTCCTATGCGCTGGATTTGGTGGTGGCTGTGTCAACTTGAGGATAGACTAATGATCCTATGGGCATGACACGAGATTGACCACTTGTGGATCCCAACCTTTAACTCAAGGTGATGAGGGATGCAAGTGACAAAGCTAGATTACCCTAGACAATGCTCTGTCAGAGGGATAACGTTGGTGAGATTGGTTGATTGGTAGGATAGATTGATTGGATAGAAAATTTTGGCAAAGTGACAACAACTCTTTAAAGGCTTGGGTGATTTTGGATTGGGTTGCTAGCTGGCTGGGGGGATGATTTGGATGGACTTTGGATTTGGGATTTTTCTAAAGCAAAGAACTAGATAGATTCAATTGCAGCGGGGGAGCTTGGATGATTTTCTGATAAGGCAGTGACTACGCTAAGTATGCCTTGAGCTAGGAGATTTCTACTTTTATGGGATTTTGACCAAAATTGGCAAACATTCATTCAAAAGCTATGAACAAACAAGCAGACAAAAGTTTTCAGCAAGCACGTCAAACACACCAACATCCTAGGAAGCTTTCTACAAGGATGAAATTTGGTTTAGCTAGGGAGTCCTCGATATACGCAAGGTACGTGAGGCCCAAATCCGTAGATGAAACCAAAAAGATGTCACACAGCCGAGAGGAGCGGTAACCCACTTCTCCTCTTTCACTTCTCAAGGGTATAAAGTTCCTTGAGGCTTAGCCCAAGTGACAAAATCTTGATTCCAAGAGAGGTGTCTTTGGATTCACCTCCCAATTTTTATACTCCACCGGAACGCTGGAGTTGAGGTCGTCCCAAGGGGTGATGAAATCCCCAAGCAGGCCTCCTAAAAAGTGTAAAACAAGACCACATACATGATCTTGGGCTTTAAAAGACACGCATTCATTCCAATTGATGATTTAGATTTTGTAATCTATGATTGAAGACACTTGTGATTATGGCATACAATGTTCATTCCAATTTGACAGCATCGTTAGCATAATGGAAGTCGAGAGATCGTCAACATAAGAAATGCGAGTGTCATTGAAAATGCGTCAAAACCATGCGATGTTCATTGATTGTTAGGCATTCAAGATTGAGTGTGAGTTTGTTTTAAGCCCAAAACAAAGATATGTGAAACTCGATTTGTCAAGCGCGCACCCAAAGGCCCTCCACGTCAAGATTTGTCCAATTTTTATGCCCAAATGAAGTGTGAGCAAGATTAATGTGCATTCAAGGAAAATTTGATTTTAATCCATGGCATTCAAGAGTGATTTTAGCAACATGCATTCAAAGAAAAGTGGTTAAACATTCAAGTGTTTTCTTTTGAGCATTCAAGATTGAGATTTTGTGTGTTGTTTTAAGAACTTTGAAGTGCTTTGTTTTAACCTTAGATCATTCAAGATTGTTTTGGACTCAAAAGTGAAAATGACTCTTTGGACTTTGGTTTTCATTCAAGATTTTGTGTTCTAGTTTGCATATTTTAAGCCCAAAAATGATATTCCTAGATTGTTTTGATGCATGAAAATCCTAAGAAACATTCAAGATTTTGCAATAAGACATTTGTTTGGAACAAATAACAAAGCTTTTAGGACAATTTTTGGCAACCATTTAGGACTCTTCGTTTTTATGAGATTTTTTAAAAGAACTTTAGTGTGCACTTAGTGTTGATTTTGAACCTTTTGAAATGGAAACTTGAAGTTCTTTTTAAATTCCCAAAAATGAAGTGTTCCTAATTTTGCATGAATGTATCTAAAACCTTGATGTTGCAAGGATGCAAATGATTAGATTGGTTTAGTTTCACTTGTTAAAAGATTTTTTCTTTTTTGCAAATTTTTAATTTTTCAATGGATTTAAGTATGATTTTGGGGGTTCATTTTAAGCACTAAAAAGAAGTGTGTATGATTTTGCTTTCTTAAAAAAAAATGGCCAAGATCTCCCACAAGAAGAAGAAGAAGAAGTAGATGGAATAAGAAGAATATAGACAAGAAGAAGAAGAAGAATTTCAAGTTCTTTGTCCACCTATAAGCTTGAAAAATCTGCAAACACTATGAGATAGATTATGAGTTCCTTTGTCTTCTTCATGCTCATGTGGACCTACAAAACCAATTTATACAATCCTACCAATCACAAAAATAAGAAAAATTAGCCAAAATCAGCAAATGACATACAAAACTTGACTAAAAAAGCTAATGAAGATGACCCATGCGGGGTCCCACCGGGCGTGCCAAAATGTATATGAGCAATGTTAGTATGCTAATAGAAACCAAATTTAAATAAAGCTTCTACAAACTAAACAAAATTCATAAACTTCAAGATAGACTAAGATGATCTCTTAATTGAGAATATGAGCCATTAATGGGCTCTCTCAATAAGAAGCTCTCTTGTTGAGTAGCTTTGTCTAAATAGATAGGATGTATGCTCAAGCTTTATGCTTCAAAAAGGGCTTCAATGGATGATTGTGGATTTTTGGTGTGGATAGATGGCTTTAGTATGGATTTGGCTCTCAAAATAGCATTATAACTTTACTTCATGGATTGTGTTAAAATGGCTTGGGAGAGGATTCCTTAAATAGGCAAAGGGCTTGAGGGATCAAGGGCTAGGATGCAAGGATGGGAAAAATCTCATGGAGGGCTTAGATTGCATGAGAGGAGAGCACATGGATTGTGCTTCCTTACAACCAATCAAGGAGTGACACATGTCACATGGTGAGAGGATGGAGGAAAGGGCAAGGATGAGTCAACAAAGGAGGCTCAAGAGATAAAATCTTCATAAAGACCCTCATAATGACTTGTAAGAGCAATAAAAGGGCTTGTAAGAGTCATTTATGACCTAGTGGACTTCATAAAGTTTTATGGTTGAGATATTTTGAGGGTGATGAGAGCAAATTCGACTTGGACTTGATTAGGAAGGTTCTAAGCTTGCTTAGGCTTGTGCAAATGATTAGAGGATGGATTAGGATGGTTTAGGATTAGCTTAGGGATAGGCAAGTGGATGGCATTTAATGAGGGTGGGTGAAGGAGGAGATATTTGTTAACTTTGGCTTGGGTTAGTAAGTTTTAACCCATGTTTAGGGAATGTGACAAGGTTAGGAGGGGATTAGGATTAGGTTTAAAGACATCTTCTAGAAGAGTCTAGATTTTGGATGAGGATAAAGACTTTCTAGAATAGTCTAGAATTTCCTAGGATGAGGATGAAGACTTTCTAGAAGAGTCTAGAACTTCTTAGGATGAGGATAAATTAGATTTTTAGGAAATAAATAAAGTTTTATTTATTTCAAGGGTTTGGGTTGAGGAGATATT